>CM056060.1:38147328-38482328 GCA_029574335.1 Rana kukunoris | reverse complement strand
GCACGGGAGAGGATATACCGCACTTGTATAGACATCTTTAGCATGAGTGATTCTGAGGTGTATCGCATCTTCAGATTCACCCCTCATGCCATCATGGAATTAACCACAACCCTGCAGGAGGACATCACCAGCCCAACACACCGCTCACATGCAGTGCAGCCACTGGTCAAGGTCCTGGCAACACTCCATTTCCTTGCCAGTGGCTCTTTTCAAAGAACAAGTGGAGTGGTGGCTGGGATGTCACAATCCTCCATGAGCAGATGTGTGCACCAGGTTATCCCTGCAATCCTCAGACGCATGGCCAACCAAATCATCAAACCAACCAATGAGGACCTGCGACTGAAGGCAATGACAGATTTCTACAGAATTTCCAGATTCCGACGCACCGTGGGGGCCATTGATTGCACACATGTGGCACTCCAGCAACCCCCCCCCCCCCCCGTGAGACAGAGCACATATACCGCAATCGGAAGCATTGGCACTCCATCAACGTACAGGTGATAGTCGATGCCCAAGGCCTCATATGGTACGTCCGTGCCAAACACCCCGGATCCAGCCATGACAGCTACATATACAATCAGAGCCCCATCCCAATGGAATTCGAACAGAACATGTATGGGGACACCTGGCTGGTTGGTGAGTGACATGGGAGTCAGGCATGACTGTCCCCCCCCATGATGCAGAAATCACAAGGGGCACATGCATGACTAACATCCTCCTGTCTTTTCCCTTCCAGGTGACTCTGCATATGCACTGGGACCCCATCTCATATGATGTCTCCTCGAAAATACCGCCGAGAGGAGAGGTGACATCACTTCCTCTGCCTGTGTTTACATTACACAGGCAGAGGAAGTCACACGGCGGAAGGGGATTGGCTGGGAGCGATCGCGAGGGGGTGGCTAGAAACGAATAGCCGCCCCCTCTTTCCAGATCGCTCGCACAACAATACCGACCGCCGCTTGTACCGGGGGGGGTCCCGATCGCACTCCCGACCCACGTCTAGGCAGGGACGTACGGGCACGTCCATCTGCCTGCACGTGCCATTCTGCCGACGTATATTTACATGCGGCGGTCGTTAAGTGGTTAAACCCAGCCACTGCGCCCATCAAACGCAGCCACTGTGTCCATCAAACGCAGCCACTGTGCCCATCAAATGCAGCCACTGTGACAATCAGACACAGCCATTGTCTGTATCCATAAATTGCCGCCACTGTGCCCATCAAACGCAGCCACTGTGCCATCAAACACAGCCACTTTCCCCATTAAATGCAGCCACTGTGCCTATCAAACACAGCCACTGTCTGTACCCATAAATTGCAGCCACTGTGCCGATTAAACGCAGCTACTGTGCCCATCAATTGGCGTCACTGTGCCCATAAAATGCAGCCACTGTGTCCATTAAACGCAGCCACTGTGCCCATCAAATGCAGCCACTTTCTGTACCCATAAATTGACGCTACTGTGCCCATCAAACACAGCCACTGTGCCCATTAAACCCAGCCACTGTGCCCACCAAACACAGCCACTGTGCCCATCAAACACAGCTACTGTGCCCATCAAATGCAGCCACTGTGACCATCAAACGCAGCCATTGTCTGTACCCATAGATTGCAACCCCTGTGCCCATCAAACGCAGCCACTGTGACCATCAATCGCAGCCATTGTCTGTACCCATAAATTGCTGCAGCTGTGCCCATCAAACGCAGACACTATGCTATCAAACACAGCCACTGTGCCCATTAAATGCAGCCACTGTGCCCATCAAACGCAGCCACTGTCTGTACCCATAAATTGCCACCACTGTGCCATTAAACGCAGCTACTATACCCATCATTTGCTGCCAGTGTGCCAATCAATTGCCACCACTGTTTCCATCAATTGCTGCCAGTGTGCTAATAAATTGCCACCACTCTGCCCATCAATTGCCGTCAGGGTGCCTATCAATTGCTGCCACTGTGCCTATCAGTTGCCGCCACTGTGCCCATCAATTGCTGCCAGTGTGCTGATCAATTGCCGCTACTTTGCCTATCAATTGCTGCCAGTGTGACCATCAATTGCCGCTACTGTGCCCATCAATTGCTGCCACTGTGCCATCAAATGCTGCCACTGTGCCCATCAAATGCTCTCAATGTGCCCATAAAATCTTTCCACTGTGCCATCATATGCTCCCACTGTGCACATCAATTAAATGCTCCCAATGTGCCAATTGAATCCTGCCACTGTGCCATCAAATGCTCCCACTGTGCCCATAAAATCCTTCCACTGTGCCATCATATGCTCCCACTGTGCCCATCAAATGCTGCCACTGTGCCCATCGAATGCTCCCAATGTGCCCATCGAATCTTTCTACTGTGCCATTAAATGCTCTCAATGTGCCCATCTAATCCTGCCACTGTGCCATTGAATGCTCCCAATGTGCCCATCGAATCTTGCCACTGTGCCATTGAATGCTCCCAATATGCCCATCGAATCCTGCCACTGCGCCATCGAATGCTGCAACTGTGCCATCAAATGCTCCCACTATGCCTGTCGAATGCTGCCACTGTGCCCATCAAATGCTCCCAATGTGCCCATTGAATTGTGCCACTGTGCCATCAAATGCTCCCACTGTGTCCATCAAATCCTGTCACTGTGCCATCAAATTCTCCCACTGTGCCCATCAAATGTTGCCACTGTGCCGTCAAATGCTGCCACTGTGCCATCAAATGCTCCCAATGTGCCCATCGAATCCTGCCATTGTGCCATCTAATGCTCCCAATGTGTCCATCGAATCCTGCCACTGTGCCATCGAATGCTGCCACTGTGCCCATCGAATCCTGCCATTGTGCCATCTAATGCTCCCAATGTGTCCATCGAATCCTGCCACTGTGCCATCGAATGCTGCCACTGTGCCCATCAAATGCTCCCGCTATGCCCATCGAATACTGCCTCTATGCCCAATGAATGCTGCCACTGTGCAATCAAATGCTCCCACTATGCCCATCGAATGCTCCCACTGTGCCTATCGAATTCTTCCACTGTGCCATCGAATGCCGCCACTGTGACTCCTGTGGTTCAGTGTTAGGAAAGCGAATATTCATTTTCGTTGTAATTTAATATTCTAGGGCACTGTTTTTGGCGCCAATTAGAGCCTATGGCTCTAATCAGGTGCTTCAAAACCCCCCCCCCCCCCCCGGCCGCTGTATTTCAGGCGTGCAGGGCGCCCGAAACAGGGCCGGGTGCATGAACAGGGGGTGACAGCGGCAGCCATGGATAAATTCATACTATGCATGAATCTATCCATGATTCATAAAAGAGGTGGCTGGAGAGAGGGGGTGGGCGCCCCTTAGACTCCAATCACACGTGTGGATACCCACAGGGGTATCCACCAGCACCCGTCGATCGCAGTGGTGGTGCGTCCATAGAGGGCGCAGTAGCGCCGCACCTCTATCCTGCACCGCTTTATCACCAATAGATAGATTCATGCATGCATTGTCGCCGCTGCCGCCCCTTTTTCAGGTGTCTGGCCCCTTCTCGGGAGACGGCCATCTGAATTACAGCGGCAGGGGTGTTTTTGGAAGCGTGTGATTAGAGCTGTCGGCTCTAATAGGCATCCTGATTAGGCTTCCAAATTGGTAAACAACGTGCAATGCTGTGCGTTTCAGGTTTACACAGTGTTGTGTTAGGGAAGCGAATCCGATGCTTGGGTCTGGTTACCCTGTCACCTGATTGGCTGAAGCGACAGGCGCTGTGTTTGGATGCCTATCAGGCGTCCAATCATAGCAGAGATGACGGGAAGAGGACGGGAGAAGACATGGAGGACTGGGAGCGTGGAGGACAGCGCCGAGAAAGGTAATTCCCGGGCAGGGGGGGGGGGCACACTGGCAGCATTTGATGGGGCACAGTAGCGGGGCAATTGATGGGGCACACTGGCACAAACTTTCCTCACCACAAGTTCACCCGGCTGGGTAATAAAGATCACAGCAAAGAACACCTGTTGCGGACATTCCTTTACTTCTACCAAATTTAATACGCATCATTCACCCCTAGGAATTCGGAGGAGCCATGAGGTAAAATGTGCCACCCAAAACAACCAGCAGCTCCTCCGGGGGGTAGTGCTACACACATATTATATTACTCTCTGAAAGTGCCTTGTTGATAAACATTACCCTTTTCTACATGGAGCAGCAATCATTCAATTCCATCTATGCCTTGGTGGCTTGATATGCATTAAGGCTTGGTTCACACATGCCCGAGCATCCTGCGTTTGCTCGGGCATGGCAGCCTATTTGTTTGAATGGGCTGCTGTGCCATGTGAACCACACAAAAAACGTGGCCGCAGTGACACAAGTGAAGCAAGGGTACAGTCTGGTAGTTCCTCTGTATTTTTCAGCTCGGGGAAGGCCATAAAAGTGCTTTCAGTGGTTTATTCAAAATGTAGCGGAGGGGATCAATGCTGCAGAGTGGTTTGCTTCATCTGATGGAGACATCTCAGTAGGACTTAGGCCGCGTACACACAATCAAATTTGTCTGCTGAAACTGGTCCGATGGACCGTTTCAGCAGACAAATCCGATCGTGTGTATGGGCTAGCGGACATGTCTGACCGGCGGACAAATTTTAAAGCATGCTTTAAAATTTGTCCGCCGGAGACATGTCCGTCGGATATGTCCGCTGGTTAGTACACTAACCAGCGGACATATCTGCCCGCACATGCGTCGAATGGATTCGACGCATGCGTGGAAGTTTTTTACTTCCTGGTGCGGTGACGTGGCGGCGTCACCGCCACGTCACCGCGCTGTCTGCTGGCGGGGATTTTGATCCGATGGTGTGTACACGCTGTCGGATGAAAATCCGGAGGAGACATGTCCGCTGGAAACGGTCCGTCAAACTGTTGTCAATGGGTATCTATGCGTGTGATTCCTAGAATCACTTATGCATAGATACACTAAAGTTCCGACAGGTGTAAAACAATTACACCATCGGATCGGAGATGTAATGACAACGCCGGCCGCTAGGTGGCCTTTACGTTGTTTTCTCATTTGCCTATGCAAATGAGCCTAATACGCCGATTCCCCAACGTTTTTACGCCGCCCCGTCGTCGTTTACGTCGTTTCCGTAAGCGTAAGGTTACCCCTGCTATAATGAGGGGTAACCTTACAAAGTTCCGTCGTTGCCATGTTAAGTATGGCGTCGGGTCAGCGTCGTCCTTTTCCGTCGGTTACGTCGTTTTACTAAGTCGTTCACGAATAGGGCATTGCGTAAATGACGATCACGTCGTTTTGACGTCGGTTTCAACGACGCTTTCCGACGTGAGCTGGAGCATGCACACTGGGCGTTTATTTCCTGGCCGGCGCATGCACAGTTCGATCGACGCGGGGGCGCACTTAATTTAAATACAAGCCGCCCCCTTTGAATTACGCGGCCTTACGCTGGGACATTTACACTACGCCGCCGCAACTTACGGAGCAAGTGCTTTGAAAATACGGCACTTGCTCTGTTAAGTTGCGGCGGCGTAGTGTAAATGGCTTACGCTACGCCGCCGCATTTCTATGAGAATCTAGCCCTCTGTGTTTACCTCTAGAGCAGTTAACCCATGCAGTGGTGAGGCTGCACTTTTGACCAGAATTGGGCTGGTGTGTGTAATGGGAAGCACCAACCAACTACCTGTGTTTTGAATCTGTGTTGTCCAGACATCTGTGGGGTCACTTACAGCTGACTATATTCTCAATGTGTAGTACTAGGCGGTTTTCTGATTTTGGCATAGTCCTGCTTCTGTGCCTCCCTTGGGAGAACCACAGCTTTCCAAGGCTGTTCCACATGTCTCCTATATAAAAGCAGCACATGAACGCACCTTGGAAACCAAGGGCCAGATTCAGGTAGATGAGAGCATCTTTGCTCTGGAGTAACGCTTCTCATTTACGTTACTCTGCCGAAATTTTAGGAGCAAGTGCTGTTATTCATGAAGCACTTGCTCCTAAAGTTGCGGCAGCGCATCGCAAATGAGCCGGCGGAATTCAAATTGGGCGGGTACGGGGCGTGTATTATTAAAACTAAGCGCGATCCCGCGGCGAACGTACTGCGCATGCGTCGAGTGTCAATGCATCCCAGTGCGAATGCTCCAAATTCTGTGAGTGAACGTCAATGACGTCACATCCCCATTCATGAAAGTTTTACGCAAACGAAGCGATATTTTTTTTTCCGACGCGATGACGACGCCTATACTTAACATAGGATATTCCACTAGGGGGCTGCTTTATCTTTACGCCGCGTATCGCTTCCGGAAACGTTGTAAAGTCACTGCGTCGCGCCCGAAAAAGATCGTGAATTTCCGACTACCGCTGATTAACATATTTTTTCAGCATTAATCAGCGGGAACGCCCCCGGCGCCATTTTTAACTTGAAGTAACGATGCGATGGCGAAATTCAATTGCGCTGATCGCATCGGAACTCCAACCCGGCGTTTCTTGTTTTCTGGTTACAGAAAACAAAAACGCCGGCTTAAAGTGACAGTTAGGCTGGCGGATCCATTGATCCGCCAGCCTAACTCTACCTGAATCTGGCCCCAAAAGGAACATTGTATTATGGTAGCTATTAAAATATATACGATAGTGAATCCTTTTATCTTTCAGTAATATTTATTGGTTTTTTTTTTTTTTTTTTTACATGCAAACAGTTAAAATGAAGTACAAAGCTTAACAGAAAATACATCTTTCCATATTCATCTTTCATTACAAGAATGTAAAAAAAATCAGCGACAGAGAAAATAAGATTAGAAAATCCCAGCAAAATCATGCAGATTCGGTAGCTGATAATTCACCCAATTTGTTAGAGGAATGCCATTTTTGTTGAGAGACTATCTTCTCTGATTCAGCTGTCTGCTTTTTTAAGATTTTGCCCTCGTTCACACTGGTGTGTATTGACATGCGACTTGACATTTCAAATCTCATGTCAAATCGGCAGCATTTTCTGGCAATTTGCGGCAATGGCATCGGCCTAATCAGTGCGACGCCAGATCTGCAGCACTGCGCCGATTTCAAAAAGTAGTTTCTGTACTACTTTTTTCCATTTCGGGCTGCGATTTACATTGACATCTGTGCAGAAACTGCACAGATGTTTCTGTAATTGCGGCAGAAATCTGGACTGACAAGCGGGAGTGAAATTGCGTGAGTTCAGGTGAACTCGCACGGCTTCATTCCCACAGCCCAGTGCTTCTGTTTTGTAGATACTGAAATAGTCCATTTTATTGCTTTTCTTTCAGAGAGGGAGTACCACTTGCCAGTATATTACCAAAGATAAAGAGATCATGGTAGTACTATGTGCAGATTTCAGAAAATAGCCAAAATCCCTAAGTAGGGGCATGTGAAGTCTGGTGAGAACAAGTAGCAGTAAATGTAAAAAAAATCCCCCGGAGATAAAGAACATTTTAAATGCTGACACTGCAAGTTAAACCAACGCACCATTATTTTTTTCTACTGTATATCATTCTCTCAAAGATTCAGATATCCTTTTGGGGAAAATAATCAGATAATAGATAGGTATCTCTTTTGGACAATGGAGTGATACAAGGTAAGAGTGGCCAAAGCTCTGAGAAGTCCATGGCTTCCAACTGTCCCTGATTTTGAGGGACTGTCTCTGATTTGGGACTGTTTTGTCTCTCACTTTGATCTGATCTATGTAGTTGTATATAAAATGCACGTTTAATGTATCGGAAAGTGTTTTCCAGCACTAAACGTTTCATCTGATTTCTAAATTGCTGCATTTGTAAATTCCTAAAGCCAATATAATGGAATAGTAATGGTAAAAAAAAAAAAACTGTGGGTTTAACCAATCTTGTTTTTTTGTACAATTCTCCTTTAGGGGGCGTGGCAAGGTGCGTGTCCTATGCCTGCATACTTTTGCTGATAGGTGTCCCTCATTTCCATCTCAAAAAGTTGGGAGGTATGGAAGTCATAGATCGGGCCATTAGTTACAGCATCGTTCAGTTTGAAAAATCCCAAAGAAAGAAAAGAGGACAATTTGGGTGTGAAAATAAAAGTGCATGCAGCTGTCCTGAGAGGCCCACGTTGTGTGTGTGATACAGTGGCGGCTGGTACTCAAAATCTTTTGGGGGGCGCAAACAAACGAAAAAAAAAAAACACCAATTGCAGCCTCACTGTGCCCATCAATTGCCGCCAGTGTGCCATAAATTTGTCGCAACTGTGCCATAAAATTGTCACCACTGTGCCATGCTATCAAACGCAGCCACTGCACAATGCCATCAAACACAGCCACTGTACCCAGTAATCAAACGCTGCCACTGTGCCATAAATTGTTGCCACTGTGCCCATCAATTGTCGCCACTGTGCCATGCCATCAATTGACACCACTGTGCCATGCCATTGTCACCACTGTTCCCATCAATTGTCACCACTGTGCTATGCCAAACACAGCCACTGTGCCATGCCATTGTCGCCACTGTACCCATCAATTGTTGCCACTGTGCCATGCCAAATGCAGCCACTGTGCCATCAATTGTCGCCACTGTGCTATGCCAAATGCAGCCACTGTGCCATGCCTTTGTCGCCACTGTGCCCATCAATTGTCGCCACTGTGCCATGCCATTGTCACCACTAAGCCCATCAATTTTCGCCACTGTGCCATGCCATTGTCGCCACTTTGCTCATCAATTGTCGCCACTGTGCCATGCCATTGTCGCCACTGTGCCCATCAATTGTTGCCACCGTTCCATGCCATACGCAGCCACTGTGCCATCAATTGTCGCCACTGTGCCCAGCAATTGCTGCCAATTTGCCCCTAAATTACTGCCAGATTACCCCCCCCCCCCCCCCCTCAGATAACTTTTTTTGCATTGATGCATGTCCCCTTTTATTAGCACTTTAGATTTCTCCCATAGACTTTAACAGGGCGGCTTTTCGAATTTGCCGCAAACACCCCAAATTGTTCGCTGTTTCGCCGAACAGGCAATGTTCGAGTCGAACATGAGTTTGACTCGAACATCTAAGGTAGCAAGGCATTCCTTCCACTGACCAGCAGTCTAAGGGGGCTCTTCTCCCACTGACCACCAATGTAAGGAGCATTGCTCCCACTAACAACTAAAGTAGCAAGGAATTCCTTCCACTGACCATCAATCTAAGGGGCACTGCTTTTATTATTTACTTTAACATTATATATGTATTACTTACTGATAATGCAAAGTACCATAAGCTGTAGGTATAATTATTTTTAGTAGGGGTTCCCCAAGACCTTGCATCTTGTATGGCTTCCCACCTGGTATCTAAAGAAACGTCTAAATACAAACATACACTGCAATCTGCTTTGAATATACCAAACCGAACCGTTAACATTTTCCCCCATATATATATTGAGGCCATCACTCTTCTGTCCTTTGCTCTCCTCTTTCTCATAATCATTTCCATTTTTTGTATACTTATGTAATGTAGACTGTTACGTTAAATTTTTGGCTACTATGTCATATATCAATTAAATCTAATTTTGTTTTTGTAGTCTTGTCTTTTCTGTCACATTTTTCCTCTTCTTTTTTTTATAATCAGCCACTATTTTGAGTAGTTTTGGGGGCGATTTACATTGATTGATCCAATGTAGCCATTTGCTGGGCAAGAAGTGAGAACAAGATGGCCTCAACTCTGGTCCACCCTTGAGGGACTGGAGCGCCCTCTGATGTCACCTTTGGTTCTTTTGCTTTTAGGCCTGAATAACATTTGTGCAGGTTGCAGTTTGCATATTGCAGGTGCATTTTGCGATTTTTCAATACACATCTTGAAACCATTGAAGTCTATGGAACCTAAAACCAGAAAAAAACGGCCCTTTCCAAAATGCCATGTTTTACCGTGCAGATAGTGTCTTTTTTGACCAACGGTGCCCTGCTCTTTCGAGGTGCAGAGCGCTGTTCAATTTTTTTGCTTTATTGTTTGTTTATTGTGACAATTCATTCTCTTCTATGCTCTGCAACTGAGCTGTGATGAGTAGAAATGTGGACAGAAAAATGCAGCCATGATGCAGATTTCTGTTCTCCACCTTCCTACAACACAGCTCACCTGACCTGAAGGCTGGAGTGAACAGGACACATAGAAAACAGAGATTGGTGTTTTTCTATTACAAAGAGACAATGATCTCTGTACAAGCATGAATACATAAAGAATCTTAAAAAAATGTTAGAATTTGTGAAAACAAAAACAAAGAATTACAAATCACTTTTGAATTTCCCTTGTGGCTTGTGTTTAACGGTTCAAAGGCTCAAAGCATAATTATGCATGCCACATTTGTAGTATGCGTGCACAAGGGACAGCACCTATTGAGGGTGTGATTGCAGGCGTTCCCACGAAGGAGGTCAGTTACAGTAACAGTAGTAGATCCATATGCTGGAAAAGGACTTCTTAGTAGGCTATGAAAAATATATGTTAACTTGCCAACTGCCTAACTGGGAATGTACATCATTGTATAATTTTTCCCTTAATTGGCCGGCTTTAGGATAAAAATTATCCCAATGGTGATTCGCCACAAGATCACTTTGATAGGTGGTGGGAGAGGTGTCGTTCATCCATAAACCTAGGTTCACATTGGAGTGATTTGTCATGCGATTTGAGAGATCAAATTGCATGACAACTCGCAGCCTATTGAAGACGATGACACTGTTCCAATCAGTGTGACACAATGCATGAATCTATCTATGGTGATAGAGAGGTGGCAGGAGAGAGGGAGCCCCTTATGAACACACCGTCAATGTTTATCCACTTAAGGACCGCCTACTGTACATTTACGTCAGCAGAATGGCACGGCTTTGCACATCAACGTATATATACGTTGGTTTCTAGTACCCAGCCGTGGGTCACGGGCGCGCGCCTGCGGCACGCTCCTGTAACCCGGTCCGAAGCTCCGGGACCGGGACCGTGGGACTTGCGGACCCGATCGCCGCTGGAGTGCGGCGATCGGTCCCCGGAGCTGAAGAATGGGGAGAGCCGTGTGTAAACACGGCTTCCCTGTGCTTCACTGTGGCCGCAGCATCGATCAAGTCATCCCTGTTATAGGGGGATGTGATCGATGATGTCACACCTACAGCCACACCCCCCTACAGTTGTAAACACACACAGGGAACACACAAATCCTACAGCGCCCCCTTGTGGTTAACTCCCAAACTGCAACTGTAATTTTCACAGTAAACAATGCAATTTAAATGCATTTTTTGCTGTGAAAATGACAATTGTCCCAAAAATGTGTCAAAATTGTCTGAAGTGTCCGCCACAATGTCGCAGTCATGAAAAAAATCGCTGATCGCCGCTATTAGTAGTAAAAAAAGAAAAATGAATAAAAATGCAATAAAACTATCCGTTATTTTGTAAACGCTATAAATTTTGCGAAAACCAACCGATAAACGCTTATTGCGATTTTTTTTTACCAAAAATAGGTAGAAGAATACGTATCGGCCTAAACTGAGGAAAAAAATATATATATATATTTTGGGGGGATATTTATTATAGCAAAAAGTAAAAAATATTGATTTTTTTTCAAAATTGTCGCTCTATTCTTGTTTATAGCGCAAAAAATAAACACAGCAGAGGTGATCAAATACCACCAAAAGTAAGCTCTATTTGTGGGGAAAAAAGGACGCCAATTTTGTTTGGGAGCCACGTCGCCCGACGGCGCAATTGTCAGTTAAAATGACGCAGTGCCGAATCGCAAAAAGGGGCAAGGTCATTCAGCAGCATTTTGGTCCGGGTCTTAAGTGGTTATTCTAAAATCATAGTAGTTATTGCTAATCTTTTGGAAGTCCTGACTCTTAAATAAAAGTCAATGGTGGCAGTTAAAGTGTTATTGCTTAATTAACTTAACCCAGTGACAATCACTCTCATTGTACAGGGTGCAGCTGAGAGTGGCATTGTTACATAAGTGACAGTGTGGTGTTAGGTTGGCCAGTCCTTTGTTGGTGAGTTGCTGAGAAGAGCAGGGGTCTGATCCCATGTTCGTCACATCATCCAGTCTCCTTGCGCATCACAAATTTACTAACTGACATATCAGTATGAATGTTAAACTACTACCTTAGACCAAAAACTGAGATTTCCTGCCCACAATGTCCCCTCCCCAGACTTTTCCATTGAGAGTAAAAGCACAACTATCTTTACCTCCTCTCATGCCAGAGTTTTAGATGTAGGCCTAGACTCCATTTTCTCCTTTCAGCCCCACATTCTGTCACTATCCAAATCTTGCCACCTTCACCTCTGCAACATTTCCAATATACGCCCCTTTCTAACCAATGCCACCACCAGCTTCTAATTTTCTTTACTTGCTGCTTCTAGACTCATCCACCTTAGTGTCTGCAACCCCCTCTTCCAATCAATCCACTAGTTTTCAATCGCCCAACCAAAAAATAAATTAAACTTATTAACAACAACTTACAAAGCTATCCACAATTCTGCCCCAAGCTACATCACCAATCTTGTCTCAAAATGTCAACAAAACCATCCTCCTGACTCCTTCGAAGACCTCCTAGCTTCCTCATTAACTTTACCCATCCTTACGTCTTGGACTTCTTCAGAGCCAATCCCATTCCTTAGAACTCCAAACCTGCGTGATTATCTCCTTCTCTGTCTGCCTCCATGCATTCCCTGAAAACTCAGCTCCTCAGTCAAGCCTATTCTACCTCAAGCTAACAATTGAATTTTATTTTCTCAAATAACTAATCTCTACAGTTACTACCTTTTTTTATCACTCATCCTTTACTTTAGATTGCAAGTTCTGATGAACAGGGTCCTCCTAATTCTCATGTCTTGAATGGCATTGTAACTAGAGTAGAGTACTACACAAACAGTTGGTGATGTATAAATCCTGTATAATAATAATTAGAATAGCAAAAAACTGAATTCACATTTTAGAGAGTGACCACAGGAACATGCTTCCCAGTTATAAGATTTTACCTGGTAATGCCACCAGCCGGGGGCGGGGCCAAGTCCTGCAATGGGTGTCTATGGAGCGCACCCACATGGTAATCCCCTTGGGAGAGAGCTTCCCAGAGGGGGTTATCTAATGCGGGGAGGAGCTACTAGAGCAGGGGTCTCCAAACTATGGCTCTCCAGTTCAGGAACTACAATTCCCATTTTTATAGATTTATCCCTGGTCCAATTCCAGGATATATATGTAGCGCCCATGTACTTCCAAGTACGGGTGCTAGTGAACTTAAGGGGATGATCAGAGTGTAAGTGACTCTGATCTCAATTCTGATTATTGTAGGGCTCTCTGTTTCAGCTT
Organism: Rana kukunoris; assembly: GCA_029574335.1. NCBI lineage: Eukaryota > Metazoa > Chordata > Amphibia > Anura > Ranidae > Rana > Rana kukunoris. The sequence goes on along the minus strand of CM056060.1, from coordinate 38,469,088 downwards.
GGCTGTGCTTTGGGCTCATCCTGCTGTGCCTGGGGTGTGGTTTCACCCCGGGTTGACAGGTGGCAGCAGTGTAAGCTGAGGTTCGGGTGTTCTCTCCAAGCGACCAATCAGGAGGCTTGGGCCTCGCTGGACATGCTGGGAGAGGGTACTTTTGGGACAGACACCATTTTAGGTGGTTCTTTCCTGGAGTGTGGCACCCACCTTCAGGGTGGCCACTTCACTGCGCCCCGAGGGTTATGGCCTACCTGGCTGGGGCGTGGGTGCTACGCTGTGTACTTGGTTCCGGGGCCAAGCTGGTCCGGAACATCCATGAAGTACGGGAACCCAGTGATCGGCTGAGTTCTCACCTCTAAAGATCCCAAGCAAGTTTGGCTGTTTGGTGGGGAGTCCAGTTGAGGAGCGCCATTGAGAGGCTGGTGGTCCAACAGTATTGAGAAGAACCATCGGGGATCAAGGTACTGGACACTAAGAGATTGATTGCTCTCTCGGTGGGTACCTGGGCGATGTTGAAGGAAGGTTCAGGCAAAACTTTACTCAGGAGGAGTTCCTCTGTATCTATACTCAGGAAAGGCCTGTGGCAGAGGCGCTTCTCTGACGGCCATTTAGAAGAGTCTGTGGCAGAGACATCCTTCTCAAGTTCCGAGTGATACTCTGGCTGCCAGTTCGGTGAGAGAGACCTGTCCAGGTATGCTATACCCACCCAGGCCGGAGTGATGAAAGAAAACAAATTGTTGTCGGAGACAATATTGTTTCCATATCCAAGGCCTGAATCTGCTGTTCTATCCTTCCCATCACCTGTTTACTGTTTTTACCCGGCTGGGTAATAAAAAGCACATATAAAGAGACTTCCTATTTGCGGACATTTCTTTACTGCTATTGCATTCATCGTTCACCCTAGACACTTCATTAGAGCCATGAGATAACATGCCACCCCATCATATCTCAGCAGCTCCTCCGGGAGTACAGCTACATATGTTATATTCTGCCTCTGATCCAAATTCAAGATGATGTGAATGTATGCATGCAAAAGAATCACACTGGGACACACTGGTAAGTGTGAGCTCTTCCTCATCAACAGGAACTCTGGCGTTTATTCAAGGTCACAGGTCCCCTTATATAAACAAAGTGACATAAGCAAACGTCATCACATATGTGTGTATATGATTGGTTCATCTGTACAGTATATGGTCTTTTTCCTGTCGATGTCTGTCTTCCCTGAGGCAACATTCCAGACCTTTCAGCAGCCATTTTCTTTGCACGGTGGGAGGAGGGAAAAAGAAGGGGGTAAGGGAGTGGGGAGTGGGAAGACATCTGTTTCTCGTTTTGAATAAGGGGTGAATACCTCTGTCATAATTTTCATTTAAGGAAAATACTACTGTCTCTCACGTGATTACTAAGACATATATATATATATATATATATATATATATATACAGTATATATATAAATTGCAACGGGAAAGAAAAGAAATAATAAAAATAATAAAAAAGAAAAGAAAATAACAAAATGTGAGTGTTTAAAAGAGAGAGATAACATAGACATAACATAGTAATATTAATCACACCATCACACCATCATGGCTAGTCATGTCTGTGAATGTCAGATTTTTACAATGCCTCATGGGACGTGTAGTTTCACAACAGAAGGAGGGCCGTAGTTTGGAGATCCTTGCGCTAGAGCCTCCAAGGGACCCCAAAAAAGGACGATTGGGGCCACTCTGGGCAAAACAATCTGCACAGTGGAGGTAAGTGGACACGTTTGTTATTTAAAAACAATAAAAATTAATCCTTTAGTGTCACTTTAAGAACAATACTTTAAGCCTGTTATACCTTAATACATCCATATTTCATAATAAAATGCTCTTCTTTCCCAAGATACTAATCTCAATGAACAAATCTCCGCTCACAGGGCAAAATTTCCATATCTCAACATTTTTCACAAAACTTTCAGCAGACAGAATGATGAATAGTACCTAGGTTGGCATATATCTTCCGGAGATAAGACATTTGAAAAAATGATGATGCTCATAACCATAAGTTTCATTATGATTTTCTTTGTAAAGATGATTAAATGGAAATTGAGGGCAATCACATTATTACATTGTGGGAAGTAGCATTAATTAATGATGTTTGCATTTTAACCAAATTAACATGTTATTATAATTTGGGAATCCAAAGTGAAGCAAATATTGTAGGCGGCTCAAACTGCCCGATGTGCAGTGAAAAGATAATTATCTTTATTTATAGTAAAAGGAATGAGATTGGTGGCGTTTTGTGAATATTCTTGTTATTCAGGTCACATTGACCTAGACTTGTTCTGTAATGTTCTACCACTCACCCGAATGGCATCCTAATTTCTAATGAGTGCCAGGAACTTACCCCAGCAGTTGAAGCTACACGGGTAACTGAGTCACCATGGTTTGAGTAAATGTTGATGTACGCTCGCTCATTAACCACTTCCAGGCTGCCACAGTCTCCATTTTGAAGAAGGATATCTTAGTTATGGTAGCAGCTGCTGCCATTACTCCGGTATCCATCTCCTTAGGCGGCTGTCCAGTTTCCGATAATGGTGGTCTCTGCAGCGGATTCACCGCAAGATCACTGTTATCGGCAGTGGTAGAGGGGCCCCCTCCTGCCGCTCTCCCGCACCCTCCGCTGCTTAACGGAGCCGTCAGTAGCAACAGAGGCGATCGGCTCCTGTTCGTGGCTGTGCATGGAGACGAGTGAGGGCAAGATGGCCCCCACCCATCTCCATACCATAGCAAAGCGGAATCAACGTAAAAATGTCACTTCCACCCATAGCCTTTAAAGGGCAATTTTTTTGTCATTTTTTCAAATGACAAATGTTTTTTTTATTGCATTTTAGTCTAAATGTGAGATCTGAGTTTTTTTTTACACCTGATCTCATATTTAAGAGGACCGGTCATGCTTTTTTCTATTACAAGGGATGTTTACATTCCTTGTAATAGGAATAAAAGTTACACAGATAAAAAAAAAGTGTAAAAATAAATAAAATAAAGCACCTCATCCCGAGGAGCTTGTGCGCAGAAGCGAACACATACGTGAGCACAGCCCGCATAATAAAACGGTGTTCAAACCGCAAATGTGAGGCATCGCCACGATCATTCGGCCCCTTTCACTGGGTCACTTTGCAGGCGCTATAATGCTAAAAATAGCGCCTGCAAAGCGACCTGAAACAGCGGCTACTGTCTCTCCAATGTGAAAGCCCAGAGGGGTGTGCTAGAGTGGTGTGCTAGCAGGACAAGTCAGGCCGCGTACACACGGCAGAGAACCTCGACGGGCAGAACACATCGTTCCGCCCGTCGAGGTTCTCTCCCGGCCGTCGGAATCGGCGACCCGCCCGTCGGAAATGGCAAGCAGCCATTCTTCCAGGCGGGCCGTCGAGGAAATAGAGAGCGTGCTCTCTATTTCTGCTCGACGGGCTTCCCGACGGGAAGCTCGCCGAGACCGTACACACGGCCGAGGTCCTCGCTGGAATGTGCAGTCCTGCTAGCAGCATCTTTGGAGCGGTGTCTATACTGTGCGTCCACTGCTCCTGCCCATTAAAATCAATAGGGCACTGCGGCTATAACCCTTTTCAGCCACTAGTGGGGGGTAATTTGGAAATTCGATATTCAGAAAATTATATATATGGCATTGATTATTACAGATAATTCTTAAATGTTGATAAATTTGCATTCGTTATGTTCACTAATAGCCAAATTTAAAAAGAAATTCCAATACCTATAATTTAATAGTTAGTAATAGTTAAGTTATTATTAGTTAGTTATTATTTCAGATTTTAGAGTTTTCGGGTTTTTGAATTTTCTGATTTTTGTTCGTATTTTCTGATTTTAGTTCTTTTGAAGTTACTTTGATTTTCATTCTTATTTCCTTTATTTTCTGAACCTCCGAAATTACAAATTTGAATTTTTCACACTTTCGAATTAAGAATTTTCAAAATGTCAGATTTTAGAATTTCAAAATGTTCTAATTTTCGAATTTCTGAAATTTCGAATTTTCGGATTTTCGAATTTCCAAGTGGCAGCAATTGATGGGGCACAGCAACGCCAATTGATGGGCACAGTGGCAGCAATTGATGGGGCACACTGGCAGCAATTGATGGACACAGTAGCAGCAATTAATGGGCACAGTGGCAGCAATTGATGGGCACACTGGCAGTAAAAAAAAAATTCAAATACTTTATTTCTACCACCAAGGGCGAGTCCAGGATCTCATACCAGTCATATATAAACAATAACATAACAGATATGATCACTAATCAATAATCGTTAATCACAAGATAATAATCCCATCCTTCATATCAACCTCCATACACCCCTGAGGAGGACACTATGCTGATATTACAGCGAGCAGGGGGACCACCCCCATTCGCTGTATCTGGAATCACCCTATCCGTTTTCCATTTCCTAAATTATGAACAAAAAAAATAAAACACAAGTATAACACAAGAAATAAAAAAAAAATAATAATAATTAGGGCTGTGGAAATTAACTATTAATTCATTGATTAATCTTTAAATTTTTTGATCGATGCAAATTTTTTGGATCGATCAAAATTCTTTTGATTGGTACTCACCTCTCCGCCGGCTTCAGGGAGTTCCGTCGGAGATCCGGTCACATCACAGACAGGGGCTTGCTGTGTACATCTGAAAGGCTCCTTTGCTGTGCCTTTATATCTGCATGTCGACGGGACCTTACTATCTGCCACACGCAAAGGCTGTTACACTTCCCTCTATCAGCCTGGGATTCTACAGCCATCCACTGGGAGTTGTGATAGTTCTCTTCACGGGACATCTAAATGACGACGGACAGATGTTAACCTCTCCTCATCTGGATTCAGCAGTGGCATCGTTGTATACATTTTTATACCAGTATCATAGTTAGCTACATGTTTTTATGACTACTTTTGCTATTATTTGGTATTACTCACACCATTTTTACAGTTTATGTAGCTACATCGATTTTATCTCCAGTGCACTATTTATTTTGTTACCTACTTGAAGACTATACAAGTTTTAATGCTCTTCCCATCGAGCGCTGCCTTTTTTCCATTGGTTGGTAGCTGCACTGGGAATCACCCTGCAAGGAGATCAGCTAAAAGTAGTTGGATCTGTATGTGCGTTATTATTAATCAAAATTAGTCCATTAATCTATTTTAAAAAAAATCGATGAATCGAACACAAAAATGTTAATCAGTAACAGCCCTAATAATAATATATAAAGAAAATAAAAAAATAATCATTTACAAAAAAGAAAGAAATTTTTAAGGGGAAAAGAAAAAGTTTAAGTGGAAAAAGGGAAAGGGAGGACTGAGGGGGGTGCACTGGATTAATAATGGATAACTAATTAATAGCTATTTTAGTTGTAATACTTATATCTGATCATCATGAGTTAAGCAAAATCAGACCTTCTTCGGACGCAATAAACATATTCCACTGTCTCCAGACCTCAGAGTACTTTTCTTGTTGGTTTTGTGCTGACAGTGTGAGATCTTCCATCTTATTTATCTCTTCGAATTTTTGGAGCCAACCTCTGACCGTTGGGGGTAGCATATTTTTCCACCTAATTTGGATACATGCTTTGGCCGCATTTACTAAATGTCGTAAGATATATTTTTTTATATTTTTTGACAGGAATATTCGTAACATGTAGTAAAAAAAAAGGCTGGATCTATCCTGTAGTCCGTGAATCTTTGAGTAATGTTCCGTACTTCCTTCCAGTAAGATGTTATTTTTGGACATGACCAAAAAATATGTAACATCGTACCTCCCTCGTCCATACATCTCCAGGACAGGTCTGGTGTTTCAGGATACAATTTATGTAGTCGCTATGGGGTATAGTACCATCTTGTTAATATTTTTTAATTCATCTCCTGGATCTTAGTACAAATAGATGATTTCAGCAAGAGTTCAATCATATTTTGTCTTTGGCTGGTTGTAAAGCTGCAGTTCATCTCTCTCTCCCATTTCTCTATCCAAGATAGATTCAGTTGTTCCGGGGGGGAATCAGTAAAGTATACCTTTTGGAAGGTGTGTGTGACAAAGTCCCCTTCTTCGAGCAGTATTCTTCAAATATGGTTAATTGTTGTCTAAACCTCTCTGGTGACTTGAGTGTTTGAAGAAAATGGTGAATCTGCAAAGCCTTCCAGAAAGAAAAACAGAAAGAGCCCACATTAGAGCGGTTATGGATGGCTGAAAGCAATTATTTTGTCGCAGAGTGGAGAAGTGATGGTCCCTCAAACCTGGAGGAAATTCTGGGTTCCCAAGGATGGGCATCAGAGGCGAGTCCACTTTCGAGAGAGAGGTTTTAACGATCACTTGTGAACAGATTCGTATTGTAGGACCTATTGGGGGATGCCTCTTTAGATCGAACACAAGTTTATCATAACACCATGGTGCCCCTTTCAGTGAAACATCAGTTTGCTCTTGTTCAATTCGAACCCAGAGTTTGTTTATTGAGTGACGATTCCAATCTATGAGTCTCAGTCCTCATATGTACAGCCTGATAGTATTTAAGTACATCTGGAAGTGCAATTCCTCCACTATGTTTAGTTCAAGATAATTGGGATCTGGAAGTGTGTGGTTTCTTATGTGTCCATATAAATTTGATAAACATAGAATGAACCTGTTTAAAGTACTGAGATTGTATCTTGATCAGCAGAGTTTAAAATAAATATAGATACTTGGGTAAGATACTCATCTTTAAATGGTTACATCTAGTAACCACGAATGCAGTCACCGATTCCATGTCTCCAATTAAATGCATGTTCTAGTCAATAGGGGAGGGAAATTAAGTTCGAAAACCCATGTTAGATTAAAGGGGATATATGTTCTTAGATATTTCAGGGCTGTATCTGTCCACTTAAACCTAAAATTTGTCTGTAGGGTCTGTAGACTCTCGATTGGGACACCTACCCCCATCGCCTCTGATTTGTTCAAATTGATCCGCAGATTAGACAATCGGCCATAGATTTCAAATTCGCGGATAAGATTTGGCAGAGAAACCAAAGGGTTGGCAAGGCAGAAGAGCAGATCATCAGCAAAAGCTGAGATTTTATGTTGCTCCTCTCTCACTCCAACTCCAGTGATGTCTGGGTTCAAACAAATCCTACACAGAAAGGGCTCCAGAGAGAGAACATAAAGTAAAGGGGACAGTGGACATCCTTGCCTCATCACATTTGAAATAGGGAAAGGGTTTGAAAGAACGCCGTTAACTGTGACCTTGTCCATCGGATATGAATAGATCTTGGAGATCCACTGCATCATATGTTCCCCCAGACCTATAAAATGTAGAACCGCCATCAAAAATTTCCAATTAACTTGATCGAATGCCTTTTCCGCATCTGTACTTATCATAACGCATGGGGTACGCGTCTCCTGTGCGACATGGATAAGATTTAACACTTTAATCGTATTGTCACGAGTTTCTCTGAATGGAATGAATCCCATCTGGTCCAGATGTATCATGGACTGTAAATGTTGCGCAATTCGAGTGGCAATGATCTTCGTAAATCATTTTAAGTCACAATTCAGGAGTAATATAGGCCTGTAGCTACTGCAGCAAGTGGGATATTTTTAATCCTTGAGAATTACAGTGACATCTGCTTTTAAAGTATCTCTAGGAAAGGATGTTTCCAGACTTATTTTATTAAAAGGTTCCACCATATGGGGGCCTAAGATTGGAAGGTATTTATTGTAGTACTGTATCGAAAACCCATCTGGGCCTGGGGCTTTGCCTAATTTAGAGATCCTGATTGCATTCTGAAGTTCGTAGAAAGTTATTGGCGCCTCTAGATTTTGTCTAAACTCTGGGGTCAACTGGGGAAGTTGAGAGGTAGCAATGTAGTTTTCCATTTTTATCTGAATGGAAGATTGTTCTGGGAGGTTATGTAGTGAGGACTAAAAATCTCTAAAACCCTTTGTAATTTGCTTGGGAAATCCCACTTTTTGTCATGATTTGGGGGATGTATGAAGCTAATTTTTGTTCTTTGACTGAACGTGCTAGCATTTTCCCACATTTATCTCCCAATTAATGTACAAATCTGCGACATCGTTGTAGAGCAGCTTGATATCTTAGTAAATCTGTAACCTGTATACGGAGGGAAAAAAGTTTTTGTTCGAGCTTAGGGTTTATTATATGTTTATGTTGGACTTCTGCTTTATGAATTTCATGAAGAAGAGCTGTAAGTTTTTCTGTCCGCTGGCGTTTAAGCCATGCTCCATGTTTAATTAGAACGCCTCTTATAACTTCCCATAGGATCCCTGTATCGCAGTCAGCTTGTTTGTTGATGTGAAAGTACTGATCTATCTTTCGCTGTACATCCTCCACTATCTCGGGAGTCTGCAGAAGACTTTCATTTAATCTCCAAAATCTAGTCCTTGAGCTTAGGTGGTCTGAAATTCTATATGTCAACTCAATCGGTGCGTAGTCTGACCATGTAATTATACTGATTGTTGTACTTTGAACTGCCTGTAAATGTGTATGTGGAATCAAAAAATAGTCTATACGTGAATAGAGTTTATGAGGAGAGGAGTAGAACGTATAGTCTCTCTCGTCTGGGTGTTGTAGGAGCCAGACGTTGATCAGTTGAGCCTTATAGATAGTCTGTAGGTAATGGAAGATGAGCCAAGTGAGGTATCTACATTTGGAAGTAACGGAACATTAAATTCGCCCCCAAGAATCAACTGGCCTTCAAAAAATTCTATGAGACGATTCATTGTTAGACTAAGAAAGGAATCTTGATGGTCATTTGGAGCATATATTGAGACAAAGGTAATTTTTACTTCTCCTATAAGGCCTTTAATAAACAGAAAGTGCCCTTCTGGATCTATCAGGGTGTCTTCAGCCATGGAAGTCAAGTGGTATGCAACTGGATAGTATCTGTTCTTTAAGATAGGGAGTTTATGCCTTCTGAAGTGTGTCTCTTGGATAAACGCTACATCTGTATGTAAACGTCTCAGGTTGCTCAAAGGTATACGGCTCTACTGCAGCAATTAATAGGTACAGTGGCTGTGTTTGATGGGCACAGTGGCTGCGTTTGATGGGCACAATAGCTGCGTTTGATGGGCACAGTGGCTGCATTTGATGGGCACAGTGGCTGCATTTGATGGGCACAGTTGCTGTGTTTGGTGGGCACAGTGGCTGTGTTTGATGGGCACAGTGGCTGCGTTTGATGGGCACTGTCCTCTATCCTTCGTGCATTCCAGAAAGTGTTAAAAAAACAATGCAGCATGCCAACACACATCAATGACAGTGTGTTGGCATGCACTTTGCAGAGTGAGCGGACCCTTATTATTACTTAAAATAGATAGAACTAAAAATGCAATACTTCTAGTTTGGAAATATGGGATACTTCAAACTAGACTAGTTTTTCTAGTGGTTTGGTTTGGTTAGCATGAAGAACAGTACTTTTTTTTTCTCACCTAATTGGGTACAAGTCATGTCACCAAACCTATATTATGTATAGTTTCTGTCTTAACTCTTATGGAGAATACATTTTGACCTTCCTCACTTCATTCTCTGGGGGGAATGTGGCCAGTTATGCCCATAAATGGTGGTTTCCTGAGGTTTGCTTCTCATGATCTTAAAACTCCGTTCTCATCCATCACCACTCTACATTCACAGCAAACGCCTGCTCTGGTATAAGATGATGCTGAATACTTAAGTGTTGTGCATTGACAGCAGATTTTTGTTATTGCTCGAGGACATTATGAATAAGAAGATTAGTAAAGGAAGCAGCATTATGTAAATTATTCAAAACATATTTCACAAGCCTACTTGACATCCTGAAATGAAGATGACAGCTAATTTGATGCTTCAAAGGAACCCATGCACCCATCTATGTTTATGTGTTAAAGCCTACGTTTCCCTAAAAAAAAAAAAAAAAAGATAATAAATCAGCACATGGGACATACCTAACTTTTAATGAGATGTGTTCCTTGTTTTGCTGTGTCCTCCTTCCACTAAAATGTTCCTGATCAGTGTATTCTGTCAATATTCTGCTAGAATACAATAGTTGAACAGGGAGGAATCCCCCCATCGACATTGAGTTTGTGGATGTGAAAATCAAGTCTTTTTTTGCTGTTCAACCCACTATTTGAAAAAATAAATAAAACTCATCTATAGGCTGCCTAATGCATGTACTTCCACTGTGGAGGCTCTCATAAATGTACAAGAGTTAGGAGCAGCTCTGCCACTTACATATGTATTTGCAAATGCAGTTAGGTCCATATATACAGACTGTATATATTTGGACACAGGCACAATTTTTTTTCAGGTATTTACCAAAACATATACAAGCTATGGTTATATAATGGATGGGCTGAAAGTGCACACCCTCAGGTATACAGCTCTCCCTGCTGATAAGACTGTTTACTGATGAGAAGTTTTAATACACCTGACCTGTGTGTCTATAGTTATTGGACAGTTTACCCCTCCCTGAAATACAAGGGTGGAGGGGGGGGTGTCTCTGAGTTATATATCTGTTGTAACATGTGCTTGAATAAAATAGTCTGCTGGTTTTCACCCTACACTGAAGTACGGCTGTTGACTGGGTGGGTTAAAGAGTCTTGGAGAGTGATGGTTCTGGACAAAGGAAGCATTTACGGCGGATATAGTCCTGTTGAGGACAATAATCCATCAGCAGTAGTAACTTTTCTTATAGACATAGATAAACAGCTGATTACCTTAGGCGCGTATCGGATTAGTCGCTTGATTTATTTATTTGTGTGTGGGGTTTATTTTTTGTATGTTTGTGTATATGTTGTTATTATTTGTAGATGTTTATAATGCTTATTATGTTGTATAGATTATGGGCCAGATTCAGAAAGGTTTACGCCGGCGTATCTCGAGATACGCCAACGTAAATGTACAAATGTGTGCCGATTCACAAAGCAAGATACGCCGAAAAACATGGCTTTAGTCGTCGTATCGTGGGCGCATAGTTAAGCTGGACGCATTCGACATTCCCCTTAAAAATATGCAAATGAGCAAGATATGCCGATTCACAAACGTACGTATGCCCAACGCAGTAATCTACGCCGTTTACATAAGGCTTTTTTCCGGCATAAAGATAAACCACCAAAAAGATACGCTACGCCCGCACAATGATACGCCGCTGTACCTGAATCTAACCCTATATGTGTAAGAAAAAGAAAGAAAAATTTCAGAATTTGCTTTGGATTGACCTTATGTGAGGTTTTGGAGATAAGGAATCTATGTATTTGTTTAACTAGTTCCCGACCAGCCGCCGCAGTTCTACGTCGGCAGGTCGGCTCTGCTGGGCAAGAGCCCGTAGCTCTACGTCACCTTGCCCAGCAGCCACTAGGGGCACTTGCCGCCGGCTCGCCCCCAACTCCTGTGCGCGTGCCCGGCAAGCGCGATCGCTGCCGGGCACACGCGATCGCTCGTTACAGAGCGAGGACCGGCCACACAGCTCCCGGTCCTGTCAGGGAGAGAAATGCTGAACTTCTGTTCATACAATGTATGAACAGAAGATCAGTCATTTCCCTCAGTCAGCCCACCCCCCCATACAGTTAGAACACACCCAGGTTACACATTTAACCCCTTCCCTGCCCCCTAGTGTTAACCCCTTTACTACCAGTGGCATTTTTATAGTAATCAATGCATTTTAATAGCACTGATCGCTATAAAAATGCCAATGGTCCCAAAAATGTGTCAAAAGTGTCCGAAATGTCCGCCATAATGTCGCAGTACCAGGGAAAGAAACGGTGATCGCTGCCATTACTAGTAAAAAAAAAATATTAATAAAAATGCCATAAAACTTCCCCCTATTTTGTAGACGCTATAACTTTTACGTATCGGCCTAAATTGAGGACAACATTTTTTTTTCTTATATATTTTTGGGGGATATTTATTATAGCAAAAAGTAAAAAATATTATTTTTTTTCAAAATTGTCGCTCTATTTTTGTTTATAGCGCAAAAACTAAAAACTGCAGAGGTGATCAAATACCACCAAAAAAAAGCTCTATTTGTGGGAAAAAAAGGACGCCAATTTTGTTTGGGAGCCATGTCGCACGACCGCGCAACTGTCAGTTAAAGCGACGGAGTGCCAAATCATAAAAAGTGCTCTGGTCTTTGACCAGCAATATGGTCCGGGGGTTAAGTGGTTAATAATGAGATAAGTACTATATTCTCCAATAAGAATGTAATCTGGTCTGTAATGATGAAAATGTATAATAAAGAAAGTAATAAAGTATCTCGAGATACGCCGCGTAAGTGTAACTATGCGCCGTCGTATCTGTGCGCCGTGCCCACAGAACAAATTTACGCCTAAAACTGACTTAATCCGACCGACGTAACTTGCCTACGCCAGCGTATAGTGGGCGCATATTTACTCTGGCATTGGGCACTCCCAAATATGCAAATGAGGGAGATACGCCGATTCACGAACGTACTTGCGCCCGGCACATGTTTTAAGTGATTTGTGTAAGGTTTACATCCGGCATAAAGTTATTTCCCATATTGGAGGCGCAACTCATGCAAAGGTAAACGAACGCTGTTTAATTTTACGTAGTTTACGTTGTACGTGAATAGGGCTGGGCGTAGGTTACGTTCACGTCGTAGGCAGTGATTCAAGAATCATGGTGTCTGTCACAAATATACCCTCCCCCAGCATGCCCTGCGAGGTCCAACTCCTCTAATTAGCTGCTGGGGAAAAGTGGCTCTGCCAGAACCCCTCTAGCGCCACCTGCTGCCCAGGGATGGGATCGCATCCCTGGAGTGCAGTCTGACCTACAGTACAGTTCCGGAAGACAGTAGCCTGAAATTTAACAAATTATGAATGGGAGCCAAATAACTCTCCCATTCACCCACTAACTTTAGCGTAGTGCCCGTACTGAAAGTAAGGGGGCGCTACACTTAAGTACTCCTTATCCTTACTATTTAGCAATACTTCCTGATAATTGAGAAAGGGCCACCACAATACTCTTGTGATTGTTTATTTGGTATGTTTAGGTTTAGTCAGAACTTCAGTGGGGCCTCCAATAGATCTTATGCTGTAATATTGTTCTAATTAGGTGGTAGATGTGTATCCAAATCTCTGCACTCTATGACAGGTCCACCACATCGTGCCTCAGTCCACGCATCCTAAAAAAAAAACATTGCAGGTTAAAATTTAGGACATATTTGGTTATATGTGTAGGTGTAGGATTACCAATGGCACATATATTTCTAATGCCGCGTACACACGACCGTTATTCATGTCATGCAAAAAAACGATGGGCCAGATTCACAGAGTGATTACGCCGGCGTAACAGGAGATGCGCGGCGTAAGTCTAATTGTGCGGGTGTGTTTCGATGCACGGCACTCCCAAAACGAGATACGCAAGAAATCTACTTTTTTTGTCCAGCGTAATTTCGTTAGACAGGCGCATCCGTCCACGCAAAACTGCGCTAGACACACCATTGATATGCTATTCAAATATGCTAATGAGGGAGTTACGGGGATCCACAAAAGAACATTGGTGCAGTGCAGGCTACGCGCTGTGTGCAACAGCTAAATGTCCTGTCTTAAATTAGACCATGTAAAAGCTGGTCTAAAATTAGAAAATTCGTCTACATGTCAGATAAAGCAACACTGTTAGTGAGGAGCTGAGCAGTCACACATGTTGCCCAACAAACTGTATGCCAACATGCCAGGGACATCCATGCTCATAGCTATACTACTGACTTTAGATGAGCAAAGAAGGAGGAGGGCACTGAGGAGGGCACAGGATTTATTTTTTTTAAAAACTTTTTTTTTGCTTATATAAACTTTACAATTTAATCTAATCTAATACAATATTCTGATCTGATACAAGCCCCTCACTCTTCACTCTTCACTCTTCACGGGAGAGGATATATCACACACGCATAGACATCTATGGCATGAGTGATTCTGAGGGGTCTTGCATCTTCAGATTCACCCCTCATATGCCATCATGGAATTAACCACAACCCTGCAGGAGGACATCACCAGCCCAACACATGACACCACCCATAACACCCATGACAGCTACATATACAATCCTAGCCCCATCCCCACAGATTTCGAACAGAACATGTATGGAGACAGCTGGCTGGTTGGTGAGTGACATGGGTGGCAGGCATGACTGTCCCCCCCCATGATGCTGAAATCACAAGGGGCACATGCACTACTAATATCCTCCTGTCTTATCCCTTCAGGATGACTCTGCATATGCACTGGGACTCCATCTCATGACTCCTATACGGAACCCCCCTAACCAAGGCAACCCAGTCTTCTGAGGGAAGAGCAGTCAGGAGACAGTTCACATTAGGCATCTTTGCACGTTAAACACACACATTAATTGTGGCACAATGAGAATGCATGCATGCACACCACTGTGGTCCCTAGCACAGACACATCACATCCTCATCACATTGGATTGGCACAAGCCCACCATGCATTATGTCACTGTACATTCATACACCATTCACACGGACCTGGGGATCACTTCTCCACCACAAATGAGGGTGACACCCCTTTTCCGGCAGGAATGTCACCCCCACATTGCCAAATCATACACAAACAGAACAAAAAAAAAAATGACCAGCAAAAAAAAAAAAAAAGCCCAGCAAAAATAAAATTTAAACAAAATAACAACAAAGAAAACACATAAAAGACAAAAATCACTCTCAAAGACACATCACAAATAAACAAACAAATGCTAATAAACAACAGAACAAAAGCACCTTGCTGTATAGGGAGGGATACAAAGGGATGTACTTTTGCAAAGGAAGTGCGTTTGTCTCTGTCTATTTATGCTGTTTGCGTAGTTCACTAATTTGCCCTAGTCCACCTCCAATTTCACTGATTGCGCCGTTCCCGAGTTGTGAGCCTGTGCACAGAGGTGCTGACCATGGTCTGCTTCAAGCGCGCATGCGCGAGCCGGCCGGCCGGCCCTTCATTTGCATGGGGTCATGGCTCATTTCAATGTAATAAGCCCACGTCCTTCCCAATTTGTATTACTCCGCCTTGCGCCTCTGAAATAACGTTGCGCAGGTGCAAATTTCTGCGTAAAACCGACGAGAATAGGGTGATTGCGCCGCTACATTGCGCCAGTCTAACATAAAGGTGGTGCGATACGCCGGCCCAATAATGCGCAGATGTACCTGAATCTGGCCCTATGTTTTTCTCGACGTGATTTGTCGTGATTCCTCTCAAGCCTGCCTTGCATACACAGGTTCATGAAAGAAAATGCTTGAGCAAAGAGCGGTGACGTACAACATGTACGACCGCACTATAAAGGGGAAGTTCCATTTGAATGGCGCCACCTTTTGGGCTGCTTTTGCTAATTTCCCCATCTCATAACTTGCACGTTTTTTCCCCCTCATTAAAGCGTACACATGACCATTTTTCACGACCTGAAAAATGACGAGAAAAAATAGAGCATGTTCTAAAAAAAATTCAGCCATTTTTCTCATCAAGAAAAATGCTCTGGAGCATACACACGACTAAAGAAATGACATTTTTCTCGTCATGAAAAACGGACGTGCGTACGCGGCATAAGAGTTTTCTTTGGCAATAATGTTACTAAAGCTTTTCAGAGTAAGGTTTCCAATATCACTTTCATAGATAAGGATTTCCTAATTTTTTTCCTCTCATTTAAGCATAGAAGACAATTTTTTAGAATGTAAATTGGTAGTTAGGGAGAGATATATTTGTGAATTAAGGCCCATGAGAATCTGTATATTAGTACTTCCCACTGGGGGCTTGTACCCCTTCTGCAGGGAAGGGAAAGATATTACTGAGCCACCCAACAGAATGAATTTGAGAGTTGTGAGGCCCTGAAGTCCCCACCACCTGAACACTTACCATATGCCGGGGGCAAGAGTGGGCAACACAACAGGTTTATTAAAGGCAAGTGTGGAAGCATAATATTTCTAGAGTAACTTTTTCAATGTAGTTTTTTTTTTAGTGGACCAACTGCCACTGTATATTATGAGCCCACCCACCTTGTGGGCCAGGAAAGAAGATGATATCGCCACCTGTGGCAGTAGCCAGGTACAAAGAAATTCACATACTGTACTGAAAAATGAAATGTATATGAAAAATTAACTGTTTAGGGACATATGGGGGAAAGGGCGAACTATAAAAGGACAAAACATAACATTAGAAATACAGGACCTAAAAATGACATACAGTTGAAATAAAAAGTATGTGAACCCTTTTGGAATGATATGAATTTCTGCACAAATTGGTCATAAATGTGATCTGATCTTCATCTAAGTCACAACAATAGACATTCACAGTCTGCTTAAACTAATACCACACAAAAAATTAAATGTTATTATGTTTTTATTGAACATACCATTTAATAATTCACAGTGCAAGTGGAAAAAGTATGTGAACCCCTAGACCAATGACATCTCCAAGAGCTAATTGGACTACTGTTGGCTTACACCTCACTCCAATCAATGAGATGAGATAGGAGGTGTTGGTTACAGCTGCTCTGCCCTATAAAGAACACACACCAGTTCTGGGTTTGCTTTTCACAAGAAGCACTGCCTGATGTGAATGATGCCTCGCACAAAAGAGCTCTCAGAAGACCTACGATTAAGAATTGTTGACTTGCATAAAGCTGGAAAGGGTGAAAAAAAGTATCTCCAAAAGCCTTGCTGTTCATCAGTCCACGGTAAGACAAATTGTCTATAAATTGAGAAAGTTCAACACTGCTGCTACTCTCCCTAGGAGTGGCCGTCCTGTAAAGATGACTGCAAGAGCACAGTGCAGACTGCTCAATGAGGTGAAGAAGAATCCTAGAGTGTCAGCTAAAGACTTACAAAAGTGTTTGGCATATGCTAACATCCCTGTTAGTAAATCTACGATACGTAAAACCCTGAACAAGAATGGATTTCATGGGAGGACACCACAGAGGAAGTCACTGCTGTCCAAAAAAAACATTGCTGCACATTTACAGTTTGCACAAGAGCACCTGGATGTTCCACAGCAGTACTGGCAAAATATTCTGTGGACAGGTGAAACCAAAGTTGAGTTGTTTGGAAGAAACACACAACACTATATGTGGAGAAAAAGAGGCACAGCACACCAACATCAAAACCTCATCCCAACTGTGAAGTATGGTGGTGGGGGCATCATGGTTTGGGGCTGCTTTGCTGCATCAGGGCCTGGACGGATTGCTATCATCGAAGGAAAAATGAATTCCCAAGTTTATCAAGACATTTTGCAGGAGAACTTAAGACCATCTGTCCACCAGCTGAGTCTTAACAGAAGATGGGTGTTGCAACAGGACAACGACCCAAAACATAGAATCAAGAATGGCTTAAACAGAAGAAAATACGCCTTCTGGAGCGGTCCAGTCAGAGTCCTGACCTCAACCCGATTAAGATGCTGTGACATGACCTCAAGAAAGCGATTCACACCAGGCACCCCAAGAATATTGCTGAACTGAAACAGTTCTGTAAAGAGGAATGGTGAAGAATTACTCCTGACCGTTGTGCACATCTGATCTTCAACTACACAAAACGTTTGGTTGAAGTTATTGCGGCCAAAGGAGGTTCAACCAGTTATTAAATCCAAGGGTTTACATACTTTTTACACCTGCACTGTGAATATTTACATGGTGTGTTCAATAAAAACATGGTAACATTTAAGTCTTTGTGTGTTATTAGTTTAGGCAGACTGTGAGAGCCGATTCACATAGTAGTGACCTGGAATTCGACTTGAAGTCTCCCCAAGTCGTCCCAAGTCGCGCGGTTGGGAAATCAATGGAATTGAATGGAGCTGTCTTAATATACACTACTGAAGTCGCTCCGACTTCAGAAAAGGTTCCTGTACTACTTCAATCCGACTTGTAGGCAACTTGTACCATAGATTTCAATGGAAGTTGCCTCAGAAGTCTGATCACTGTCTTAACTGAAGCAACAATACAGGAAGATAACATATATTTCTCAGGCAAACCCCTCCCTCCCCTCCCTCACACAGAGCTGATTGTTGTTTGATTGGTCACTGGAAAGCCTCTTGTCCTGGAGGCGACTTGAAGTTGCCTTATACTGTCCTGGAGGCAACTTGAAGTTGCCTTGTAAGTTGCCTGATGATTCATACTCAAGTCGTGTCCAAGTTGCCTCCCAAATTTACGCTGAAAGTCACGACTCTGATTGTCTATTGTTGTGACTTAGATGAAGATCAGATGACATTTTATGACCAATTTGTGCAGAAATCTATATCATTCCAAAAGGGTTCACATACTTTTTATTGCAACTGTACCTTTAAGCAAAAGGAGCAAACAAGAAAAAAGTGGCCACAATAGATGCAGTCACATCAAACCACAAAGCACAAAAAATGAAGTGTACACAAAAAAGGGCACAGATGGAGACAACGCAAGCATAGAGACAAAGGAAGCAGTGGTACTGTATATATTAAATTATCAGATACAATCTCAGTTTCATGGCATGTTTGCTGTTCATTGCTTTTTTGCTGTCTATTATTGTAGGGTCAATTCACAGAGCTGGAGGAGTTCTTTTAACTGCCTATGTTATTTTCTTATTTCTTACTTTTTGCAAGGCATGGCTGTTTACCCATATTTCTCATGAATTATTGATCTTTTTTCTGTTCTTCATTAAACAACTCATAGAACTTTTCAGTTACAATAATCTTTTCCTAAGGGAAATGTTGGGGCTGCCATTGTTGACCTACTTCTTAAAATAGTTGCTCAGTCATCATTCTGACCAACTTTGACAATACTTTGAGTCTAATTAAGTAAATCATTTGAGCGCATGGCATCACATAGATTTGCCGACAACACAAGCCAAACAAAATACCAATATGATTAAAATGGACTTTGAACTGTGATTAAAAACAAAAGAGGGAGAGCGTAAAGGTCTGGTCGTCAGTATTGCGTGTGATCTTCATGCAGCTGATCTTTCCCACATTACTGACTTTCCATTCCTTGTTGTGCACTGGGGGTTCATTTACTAAAGGTAAATAAACTCTGCCACTGCAGTTGCTCAAAAAAGCTTAGTAAATTAGCTGAATCTTCACTTTACAAAGAATACCCAATCACATGCAAGGAAAAAAACACATCATTTTTGCTTGCACATAATTGGATGGTGGAAGTAAGCAGAACTTCCCTTCATTTATTAAGCTCTGGAGCAACTGCACTTCCATAGTTCCACTTCACTTTGCAAAGTGCACAGTCTATTTGCTTTTAGTACATCAACCCCTGTGCCTGTGCATGGAGGTGGCCTTATGGGTAGAGGCAGGGTTTTGCTTCCTCTTGTCGGATCCTCCAGCAAGGTGAACAGTGAGCAACATAGTAGTAACATCACCATATCTCATTTCAAATATCATGAGACTAGCAGTCAGAAGTAGCATGGCTTAAGATCTCACACTGCAGGTATACTGCTATGAGGGTGTTAGCACAGGAGTGTTGCGCAACGTATTGAAATAATGCGCTGGAAGCTTCAGATATGCAGCAATATGCTTTACCTTAATGGAGGATTGCAATGCATGTCTTTACAACATGAGAAACAGAAACTAAATAATAAACAAGTGCCTATAACACAAAAAGGAAGTTACATCCTGTGATTATATTATATCAGTGGTCTCCAAACTGCGGCCTGGGGTCTGGATATGGCCGCTTGCTTGCCATTATGCGGCCCTTGGGGCACCTTTTCCTCAATGGGACATTATTTCTTCCACTGACACCAACAATGTGGCACTATTCCTTCCATTGACACCAATGATGGGGCACTATTCCTCCCCCTAATAACAAAGATGCATTGTTTACTCCCACTGACACCAGGACAATTTCCGCTCACAACCACCACAGTCCACCCCCATAAAGTTTGAAGGACCATAAACTGGTCCTTTGTTTACAAAGTTTGGAGACCCCTTTATTATATCAGCTGTGGTTTCGCGGGTTCCTTTAAAAATATATCAAGTGACTAAAAAAACTATTTCATGAAAAACCACACCAAATTTACATATAAATATGCAACTATATAAAAAAAAAAAAAGTATCTGAGCACCACAAACCAAAAACGGTATTTAATAATTTTTTACTATTAAAAGAAGACTTACTCATCCATCCATGTCTGCTTGCTTTATTTTGTTTTTAAAACAAGCCTTTATAATAACTTTAATTTAATACCAAAGAAGCTTGGGAGAAGCACAATAGATATCATAGTACAACAAGTTTATTGCAACAAAAGTCCCAGCGTATAAATAACGAATGTGCACTTACATTTCAAGGTGCTATAAGTTAGCACCAACATGTGCAACCAGCCAAAAATCGCAGTCTCTCCAAGTTGTGGCCTGTGTTCCACAGCACCGGAGATCAGAACCACGAAAACCGGAAGTGACGTAGATACAGCCTCAATGCATTTTGTGGTCATCAGGAAGCTTCTTTATGGAAGCTTCCTGAAGGAACGAGAGCTTAACTATTTTTTAAATGACTATTTGTTGTTTTATTCTGGCAACTATTGAATGCAGGTGCTCAAAATTTCTTTATCATCAATAAGTGTAGAGTTTTTGGTGGAAAGTTACGCAGCATTCTGCAGTAAGTAATGTAGAATTCAGAGGTCAGTATTATATAACACAGAGCGCAGGGGTCTGGAGTAAGTAACGCAGATTGCAGGAGTGAGTTGTAAGTAACACAGAGTTCCATAATAAAAATCCCCCCCTTCTCATTTACTCGCAGATCTCAGATGCAGTGGTGCCCAGAAGAGTGAAAGAAGTCCTTCCGGGTCTTCCGTATGTCATATAACACAGAGGACGAGCCAAGATTTCCCTTAGCTTTGCAATTGCTGCTCTGATCTGAGATCTGAAAGACATTGGCTAAGGTCAGGAGCTGACGACTGGCATAGTGGGGTCTTGATCCACCTGTCAGGTGACTATTATTTATGGGTAGACTGTGATCAATCGGTTGCCAACCCCTACTCTAAAATCTAGTTATAAGTTATATACCTGGGTCGAATTCCCAAACAATTTTCTTTCGAAGGCAGATTTTCATGTGGCCATGGAATTTGAGGAATGAGGCACGTTGGAAGTTTTTTGAAACACAAACTAATTTCTAATCAATGATGGGAGAATCGTGTGAGAAATATAATTGAAAAATGTATGTTTTATGAGCTGTGACCTGGAGAGAAAAGAGTTCACAGCAACATTCTTTCTGTAGCAACATAAGGTGAAATTAAAGGCTTGGTTAGTCAAATTTTGAAATCAATAGTGGCATCATTGGATTACAAAACACATAATTTCCGAAAGAAAATTCGCTTGGAATTCAAAACCTATGTGTGGCCTGCATAGTCAGTTTCTAATAACTTCGATCATTGTTTCTTAACTTTTTTTCAGTCAAAAATTATGGACAATGTCGAGGCACCCTTAAAACTTTATAGACAATCTCAAGGCACCCTTTAAAAAAATATGGACAGTCTCGAAGCACCTCATTCTAAAATGTAAAAATTACTATAATTATTAACGTTTTTACATAACGCAGCAATATCCACACACGCAGGACACCAGGGATGGACTGGCCATTGGGACTGCTGGGAGTTTCTCGGTGGGCCGATGGCTCAGTGGGCAGGTTTCAGTGACAGCGGACTGCCACCCCCTCCGCTCCCCTGTCTCTCCCTCCCCGTAGCGCTCACCTCCTCTCCCTCCCCGCAGTGCTCATCTGGGGGGGGGGGACATAGAAGCAGGGGGAGGACCAGAAGAGCAGAGGGGGTGACAGAGGAGCATGGGGGACCAGAAGGAGCATAGGGGAGGGGACAGACAGCTGACTCAACAGTTATGGCCTGTGAGTTTCTCACTTCTGCCTAATCTTGTCCCATGGGGGGGCACCGAACTGATTATTTTCCCCGGGTGAAATAATGTCTAGCTTCCCCACTGGTACTGCCTATAAGAATACCAGTACCAGGCGTTCTACTCTAATAAAGTAGAATGTCTAGTGGCTAGTGAAGGGGGAGAGGGGGCTTGGATGGCCGAAGGGGGGGGGGGGAGTTGTCCGGCCACCATAGGAGAGACCTGTCAATGTGGGCCAGTCTGGATGAAGTCCAGGGCCACATTTTTGTCCCAGTCCAGCCCTGCAGGACACCCAACATTAGAGGTGAATTATTCTTTCAAAGTAAATAAACGTTTGAAAACTGGTACTGACCTGTATCCCAATGTTTCCCCTCTCCCTCAGTTTTTCTCCATCACTCAGCTAATGGGATCCCAATGCCGATGAAGAGGGGCAGGGGAGAAGAAAACAAGGATGCCATTTGTCATTAGGGCTCTGGCAGCTAGATGCTTGTAATGGTGCACAATGGAACCCTGTGGCTTTGTGTAACTAAAAAGCAGGATTCATCCACACGCGGGCTTGTATACAAATGTTAGGCATTTTGCCAAGGCACCCCTGAAGAAACCTCATGGCACCCCAGGGTGACTGAGCACCCTGGTTGAAAAGATTGACTTAGACACACCCGCTGTGTGTTTAAGTTAGAACACTGGCAGTTTGCCAAGATTCTGTTTCCCATGGAAAATAAAAGAGGGGTTTAGATTTCTCTGCCTATGTTGTGGAATTTTAAGATGAATTTCTTAACAATGCCTATAGCTATAGAGGTGAACTTGTTCTTGTTTTAAAGTGCTTTTACTGCTTTTAGAATATGCAAATACTTATGCTCAGCCTGGGCACATGTTCACTTTAAAAGTAAAAGTATGTGCTGTAATTTTACTGAATTATTTTAAAACAATGTACATTTGTAAATTTAGCTGATCCATACAATAAATCCTTTAGTGAGTTAAAAAAAAATGTAACCTTAAAAATTTGTCAGCTAACACATGGAAATGAAAATACTGCATTGGTTATATTGATGTGTGTATATTGATGTGAACTGACCTTTTATTTTCACTATCAAATTTCTGTAAAAGTGGAGTGCACATTGTGGTTGGAAAGTTCTGGCATTACTGGGCATTACAGATATATATACTATAGTTAAAGTGAAACTGAACCCAGAAAGTAAAATTAAACATGTGCTCAGTTTTTTATTTTTTTTGGTGGAAGAGTTGTTAAATGTTTTTTTTTTTCCAAAAAAACTTTTTTGCACTCAATGCTGTCTAAGCATCTGTTAGGCCGCATACACACGATCAGTCCATCCGATGAGAACAGTCCGAAGTACCGTATTCATCGGTTAACCAATGAGGCTGACTGATGGTCTAATGTGCCAGGTCGTGTCAGAACGCGGTGACATAAAACACAATGACATGCTGAAAAAAATGAAGTTCAATGCTTCCATGCATGCGTCGACTTGATTTTGAGCATGCGTGGATTTTTATCCAATGCTCGTGCATACTAACGATCGGTTTTGACCTATCAGTTAGGCGTCCATCGGTTAAATTTTAAAGCAAGTTCTATTTTTTTGGACCAAAGGATAACTGACCGATGGGGCCCACACACGATCGGTTTGGACCGATGAAACGGACCTTCAGTCTGTTTTCATCGGTTTTGACCGATCGGGTGAACGCGGCCTTAGAGTGGAGCCTAGTGCCAGGATGGTGCAACTCCACTGTGCTTATATGACAGTTGCAGCTTCACTGACTCCCTAGTGGCCAAAGAAGGAAAATTGAAGGAAAATTATGTAAAGTTATGGGAAGAATGTGAAGTTGTTATCTCTGGAATACAGCAAACTTAGTGATACGTTTGCCATATAATTCAAGGGGTTTTGTTGCACTTACCCTTTAGTTCTACTTGAAAAGACAGCTGTAGGAAATATTCCAGGGAAAGGACAGTAAAAAGTAAGTGTAACGACACTTACCTCTGTGCTGTACTTTCCACATCATGGCACTCCAAAAATATCCCACCCAAAAAAATCAATGCCTCTTTCTGTAGTGTCTGCCTAAACATCAATGCCATTCAAGCATGTCATGTCAAGCAGAGGATTTCAGAGTTGCTGTAGACTGAAAACAAGAGTTGAACAATCATCTATGCATCTATAAACAGGCACATAGGTATTTTGGTATGGTTGTAAATGTGTCGTCTTGTGTTCATAAAAAAAGTAAATTGGGACCCTGGGGTGATCAACCTTAACATTTTATGGTCTGTCCCTGCTGCTGTGCAGTTTCAAGATATAAGATTTTTTTTTAAAAAACGTTATAAAAAAGGCACCAACCTTATATATGCTTATAATAAAACTTATCCTTAGTGACAGCTGCCCCTTTAACCACTTAACCCCCGGACCATATTGCTGCCCAATGACCAGAGCACTTTTTGTGATTCGGCACTGCTTAGCTTTAACTGACAATTGCGCAGTCGTTCGACGTAGCTCCCAAACAAAATTGGCGTCTTTTTTCCCCCACAAATAGAGCTTTCTTTTGGTGGTATTTGATCATCTCTGCGGTTTTTATTTTTTGCGCTATAAACAAAAATACAGCGACAATTTTGAAAAAAATGCAATATTTTTTACTTTTTGCTATAATAAATATCCCCCAAAAATATATAAAAAAAACATTTTTTTTTCTCAGTTTAGGCCGATACATATTCTTCTACATATTTTTTGTAAAAAAAAAATCATAATAAGCGTTTATTGATTGGTTTGCGCAAAAGTTATAGCGTTTACAAAATAGGGGGTAGTTTTATGGCATTTTTTAATAATATATTTTTTTTACTAGTAATGGCGGCGATCAGCATTTTTTTTCAGTATTGCGACATTATGGCGGGCACTTCGGACACTTTTGACACATTTTTGGGACCATTGGCATTTTTTTAGCGATCAATGCCATAAAAATGCATTGGATTACTATAAAAATGCCATTGGCGGTGAAGGGGTTAACACTAGGGGGCAGGGAAGGGGTTAAGTGTGTTCCTGGGTGTGTTCTAACAGTATGGGGGGTGGCCTCACTAGGGGAAATCACTTACATTATATGAACAGAAGATCAGCGTTTCCCCCGCTGACAGGACCGGGAGCTGTGTGTTTACACACATAGCTCCCGGTCCTCGCTCTGTAACGAGCGATCGCGTGTGCCCGGCGGGGATCATGTTCGCGGGGAACGCGCGCGGGACCGGGGGGCGAGCGGTGGGTGCTCTAGTGGCCGCTTTAGAGCGGATGTATAGCTACGGGCTCTCGCCCAGGAGAGCCGACCTGCCACAGTAAAATGACGGCGGCAGGTCGGCAAGCATGATTAGACATGTGCACAGTAAAATATTTCGGAATTTCGGTTTCGTCCGAAAAATACATTTATTTAGTTACTCTCAAAATTTGTTTTTATTTATTTTGTTTCGTTAAAAAATTCCTTTTTCCGAAAATCTGAATTAATGAGGGTCGAATCTATCAATTGGTGTCTGTCGGATGTTCTAAGAGGATTAGACGAAGCAGCTAAACTGTACGACGCTGCAATCGTTCATTTCCAGACAAATGCTCCACCCACAAGCTATAGTAGAATTCTAATGTTGTATGACTAGTAATAATTATATTTATTAATTATTATTACTAGTCAACCAACATTAGAATTCTTCTATAGCCTATGGGCCGAGCATTTGACGGTAAATGTCCGTTCGCGGCAATCGTATGTTTTTAGCTGCTTCGTCGAATCTTCCTGTGTCTATAATATAGAATCTTTTCTCTCTGTGTCAAATCTTCGTGTCTCTATAATGTCGAATCTTTTCTCTATATGTAGAATAATCTCGGACAAATAGAGTTAAGGTTAGGCACATTCAACCACAGTTTCAATAGACACAGATCGCTATTGTCACCGTCATGTTGAATCCTCTATCTATATCGAACTGTTGTCGCAACAAAATGAAAATAAAGCATTTTTTTATTTTGAATTTGCATGTTTGTTTGTTAAAACAAAAATCCTCGAAATTCGGATGAAAATGCATTTGGATGAAAACTAATGTACATGTCTACTAATGATTAAAACCAAATAAGTAAAGTAGGCGCTACTCCTCTAAACGTGCATTTGTGATCTATTTTGAACAAACATATGCATTCAATATTGCCTAATTTCCTGGATAACATCAACCTTTTTGAAAAGTGACAACCTGTGTCACAAAAAATTAATGCTGAATCAATAAAAGTGAAACATTTACAATTGTGTACATAAACAAACCAAAAAAAGTCCCTTGTGTTTAGCAGTTCAGTAATTGGTTTTACCAAATCCTCTCTTTTCTCGTTCAAATTTTTTATTTTATTGATAAGATCAACAGATAACATTACAGATAATAAAGAAGAGAAAAATATATCATGTTGAGTCAGGTATAGTACATATAAGATAAGTAACAAATATACAGTACAAGTTTATCTAATGATAATGTGCAACTAAAACCAAATTAAATAAATGAATCTATATCTTATCAAATTGTTCAAAGGTCGAATATAAAAACTATAAACTCAGTTTAAATAAAACTTGTAATTAATAGTCTCTCAAAGGTAGACAAGGTTCATTTAACTGCTAATTTACAACCTAGTTACATCACTAGCTATAGATAATGTTATCCAAACACAATGGAGGTTACCTGAGAGAAAGGGTA
This sequence comes from Rana kukunoris, assembly GCA_029574335.1. NCBI lineage: Eukaryota > Metazoa > Chordata > Amphibia > Anura > Ranidae > Rana > Rana kukunoris. Next base: position 38,442,576 of record CM056060.1, on the reverse strand, counting down.
ACCCAAAAAAGGGGAGGAAGAAAAGATAGAAAAGAGTAACTAAAGACAGGAAGGAGAAGGAGGAGAGGTGGATAAGTCCCCAAAGGTAAGGCTACCCCCAAAAGGGTATGGGTAAGAAAGTGCAATTGAGTACCTTCTACCGTGGTAAAAGTACCCGTTCTTCAAAGCCTGGTGGAAGGCAATGTGTAATCCATGGTTTTCATAAAATTTCAAATTTTCAAAAGTTTTCCTGATTCAGGGCTTCCAAATCCTCTCTTTTTATCCTCTTCACATCATCCCTAACCTTTTCTAACTCCTTCTTTCTACAACCTTATTCTTTAAATCTTTCTATCAGTTTATCTGTCTGGTCCACATAGTCATTTTTGGTACTACAATTCCTTTTAATGCATACAAACTGACCTTTGGGCATGGCCCTCACCCAACTAGGATGATGGCAGCTTTTAGTAGATATATATCCGTTTTTGAGGAATGGCAGAGCACACCGAATAAGTTTGATGGAGCATTGGTGTTCTGTGTATCCAGATATGCTAATCGAGCTTGTGTCAGTCTGGACACTTTTATATTTAAGAACATATGGTCTTAAGGAGGTTCCTTAAGGTTGAATACAGATACTCCTTTGTTGCCTATATTGGGCTGCTCATATAACAGTTGATCGCTGGATTCATTCAGTTCATTCATTAAATTCATACTTGCACAGCCCTAATCAATCTGCTGGCTAGAAATCCAATATAAACAGATTTGGGATGGACTATATGCAGGAAACTTGAAAACTACCTTTTTGTTCTTTGATACATGTCCCCTGGGGCAGGACCCGGGTCCCCAAACACCTTTTATGATAATAACGTGCATATAAGCCTTTAAAATTAGCACTTTCGATTTCTCCCACTTTTACAGGGTGTTCCGCAGCTTTTCTAATTTGCCGAGAACACCCCAAATTGTTCGGCGAACAGCGAACAGGCAAAGTTCGAGTCGAACATGACTCGAAGCTCATCCCTAGTGGTAAGCAGAAAGTAGCAATTACATCATCAATGTCCACCTTGTTCCTTCTTGGGGTAACCCGGAACCGTACCTCCAAGATGTTTTATTAACTGCAGCGTGACAGAGAGGTGGTTTCCTCTCTTTTTATGTGTTTGCCCCAGCAAAGGGCAGTACTTCCCCAAAAAGTCTGGAAAACTCTGGGCCGCAGTGTTAACCCTCATCTCCCAGGGGTTAACACCTCAGTAGGGCAAACGCAACTAAACAGTGCAACAGACTTATACTACAATACAGAAGTCTAACCACATACAGTACATTACTGGGAAACAATAGAGAATTTTCTTAAAACACAAACATTTGACTTCCACCTGCTTACAGGTCTGTACTATTCCCAGCTCTGAGCTAGCAGGTTGAGTAGAACATTAACTGACTATAATAGACTACCTGACATTCTACGGTTTCATGGGTCTTCTACTAGAGCCAATGCACACAAGAGCTTCCTGTGCAGTATTGCTCAACCTGCTGAACAGGAATTCAATATAAATTCAATTCAATATAAATATAGCCAGTGTGGGCACATGGGTTAAGTGTGATCCGAGGTTTAAAGTTATGCATTTATGTGTTCAAGAATGGTGGATAGTTGGGGAAAAATTGTTTAGCATTTCAATTCCATTTTAAACAAAAATAAGGGCCAGTGGGAAGTTGTTCAGCAATAGCTGGAGACCTCAAAGCTGTCTACATCTACTCAAGTCATTCTGTAGACCACCATGCAGCGCCTGCTTTGCAAATTGTGGTTAACACCTCCAGAGAGATAAAAGAATTCATAAGTAGGTTACTCAAGTACTAGGCAAGTTGGTGGCTGTGGGATCGATCAGACATGCCACTTCACCGCTATTAGCTACTACCTCTTGCAGCATTTGAATCCACCAGCTTGACGTGACCTTTCATGGCTGACTTGTTATGATATATTGCAAACAGTGTGACTTTACTGGAACTCTTTGCATAGCCTCCTCTACATCTCATGCATCAGTATATTCCAGCTGTCAGCGACAAGTCATTTCCTGTTTTTGTTTCAGGGCACAGTAACGTGAAGCTAACCGAAACAGGAAAGCTCAGCCTGAAGACTTTCGACAAATCCATGTCTGCGCTGTACAGCTGCACCCTGACTTGTAAAAGCATCGACCACGATGTTACACAGGAAAAAGCCTCATCTCTTTTTTCTTCTTTTAGAATCATCATCATCATCATCATTTCTTATATTTGAAATAAATTGCAACTATAGCTTTTGAAAGTGTTTGCACATTTGTTTATCATTATAGTTGGATGGGTTTTGTATATACATATGGAAGAAGTTGTCTTAGTCCAACTTAGAGATATAAATTACACTATATTGTAAGGTCCCACTTTACTCCAATTGAGTACTTTGTAGAGCCATGGTACTCAAGGGCTACATGCAGCTCTCAGGTACTTGCTGAGTGGCTCTCGGACCCCACCAGTCAGTAGGGAGAGTTAGAGCATTCATTTGTAAAGCCAGTCAACTCTAGCAGTCTTAGGTAACATGTTTCCAGTCTCTGACTGTCTTCTTCTCAAATTTCCAATCACATAACTAGCATGTCCGTAGTCCGTGGCCTTATGCAACAGTTTGTAGTCTGTGACAGTTTTCTCTAGAATAACATATACTGAATATAAAGTGAAGCTCTTATAAAATGACCAAAACATGGATTAGTGCTAGGTATTAATATTATTCCCAAACATTACATAGACCCCAATATTAGTGAATCCGTCAATAAATAAACTCTCTGTAGTGTCACCACTATTAACCACTTAAGACCCGAACCTTTAGGCAGCTAAAGGACCCAGCCAGTTTTTGCGATTCGGCACTGCGTCGCTTTAACAGACAATTGCTCAGTCGCGCGACGTGGCTCCCAAACAAAATTGGCGTCCTTTTTTCCCCACAAATAGAGCTTTCTTTTGGTGGTATTTGATCACCTCTGCGGTTTTTATTTTTTGCGCTATAAACAAAAATAGAGTGACAATTTTGAAAAAAATTCAATATTTTTTACTTTTTGCTATAAAGCAAATATATATATATATAAAAAAAAATTTCCCTCAGTTTAGGCCGATACATATTCTTCTACTTTATTTTTAAAATCGCAATAAGCGTTTATCGGTTGGTTTGCGCAAAATGTATAGCGTTTACAAAATAGGGGATAGTTTTATTGCATTTTTATAAAAAAAAAATTATACTACTAATGGCGGTGATCAGCGATTCTTTTCGTGACTGCGACATTATGGCGGACATTTTGGACAATTTTTACACATTTTTGGGACCATTGTCATTTTCACAGCAAAAAATGCATTTAAAATGCATTGTTTACTGTGAAAATGACAATTGCATTTTGGGAGTTGACCACAAGGGGGCGCTGAAGGGGTTATGTATGACCTCATCTGTGTTTCTAACTGTAGGGGGGTGTGGCTGTAGGTGTGATGTCATCGATTGTATTACCCTATAAAAGGGATCACACGATCGATGACGGCGCCACAGTGAAGAACAGGGAAGCTGTGTTTACACACAGCTCTCCCCCCGTTCTTCAGCTCCGGGGACCGATCGCCGCACTCCAGCGGCGATCGGGTCCGCAGGTTCCGCGGTCGCGGTCACGGAGCTTCGGACCGGGTCGGAGACACGCGACCCGCGGCTGGGCACTTAAAGAGGACGTACCTGAACGTGCATGTGCCCAGCCGTGCCGTTCTGTCGATGTAAATGTGCAGGAGGCGGTCCTTAAGTGGTTAAGCGCATTAAAAACAATTGATAAAAATATACGAATCCATTTAAAATAAATAATTAATTTAATATAACCACTAATTAACCTCTTGGAGCCAGTACCTCCTGGCCATTTAAAAGGTTTAGGAGGCAGGGCGGGGTTTATGGTCATGTGGCCACCATGATTGGCTGTCACATGATACTTGCGATTGGGAGCTTTCTAATCATGGGATCATGTGACTTTCTGTTAGCCGCCAGTAAATGTGCCGGGAGCACATTCTCGGCACAGCTGTATTTACACAAATTCCAGCAAATATGTGACTACTCTGTGCCAAGGCCCACCCACCCAGAGGCTGCATATTTGTGTGTGGTTGGCGCCAAGGGTGTTAAAGTGCATAAACACAATAGTCCATCAATGTGCCAAAATCAGTGTACTTTAAACAGGAGTTCCATCCAAAAGTGAAACTTCCGCTTTAAGCACTCCTCGCCCCCTTACATGCCACATTTGGCATGTAATTTTTGTTTGGTGGGGGAGTGGGGGCTTCGGTAGGAGTGGGACTTCCTGTCCTACTTCCTACTTCCACCTAGGGACCGCCTAGGCGACTCCTCTCCTGCCCCTAGGCGTCCCCTCCCTCTAATCGATCTCCTGGGACATGTGACAGGTCCCAGAAGATCGCCTGTCCATTCCGGGAGGGCAGGGCGACTCCCGCATGGTGCCATGGCTGGGTGCCCAGAATGTAAATGGAGGCGCTGAGGAAAGGAGCGGGAGAGGAACGACACTCCGTGCGGCCGCATGGCTGGACCGTGGAACAGGTGAGTGTCTGTTCTGGAACTCTATGCTCTTCCGTGTGTCCACACCATGAGCCCATTTCAGACTATAACTCACCAGATCCCCAGACCCAGGTTTTAGGTGGGTCTAATAACACTTTTTTGGAATCCCAAGCAAGAATAGCAGTGAGGCTAATTCCCCCTTCACTGGCTCTCCAGTTCAAAGACAAAACACCAGAAACAGGATCACAGTGCAACCAATTTAAACAAAAAAGACATGTGAGTGCAAACCCTTTTTGTATGACATGTGAGACACTGTGACACTTTGACATGTGAGTACAAACCCTTTATTTTATGTTATGTTGTATAGCAAATATAACTTTCCCCATTATTTGATCCCAAAAGAAAAAAAGCCATAAGAACATTCGATCATGAAAGTTACCATTCACCAATAGAGAAAATAACCTGACACTTTAGACTAAGGGACAAAAATACAACTTTATAATATAATCAACATGGCAGTAAACATGATGGCTTTTCCCCAGGCTGCGTAGACACGACCGAATATATCTGCTGAAAATGGTCAGCAGACCAGTTTCAGCGGACAGATTCGATCGTGTGTACGGGCTAGCAGACAGGATTCCAGCAGACAAAAGTTCTTCTAAAGCAGGGATCCTCAAACTACGGCCCTGCAGCTGTGTCGGAACTACAGGTCCCATGAGGCATTGTAAAACTCTGATATTCACAGACATGACAAGGGCATGATGGGAATTGTAGTTCCTGAACACCTGGAGGGCCGTAGTTTGAGGACCCATGTTCTAAAGCATGCTTTAAAACGTGTCTGCTGGAAAGCCGTCTGTTGGATATGTCCGCTGGTTAGTACGGACTGAAATCTCCTGCATGCGTTAAAATAAAATGCAGACATTAGATGCAATAATTCATAAATAATTCATAAATGTTCTCAAATTTTAATATATGATGTGCTCTAATATTAAAGTGCAGTCTTGCTCCAAAACTCAAGGTGCACCATACTCCCTCCTGTGTCTCCACTCACCGGATGGAATGGACCCCTAGCTTTTCAGTCTGGGGTTCGCTCACCAGAAGTGACGTCTCGTGGATTCGGAACCGGAAATTGATGCAATTCCCCGTTCCGAATCCACAAGAAGTCACTTCCGGTTTTTGATTGAAACACATGCTGATGGCGTTCGCCTGCTGTTTTAAACTGTTGCTGGATTCATGCTTATTTTTAACCTTCAGTTTGTAAGTACAATAAAACTCTTGGTCAACAGTACTTCACTATGGCACCTTTTCTTTTTATTATTTCTGGTATCATGAGTCACATTTGATGTTTACAAATTACGGAGATCTTCCTGATGCATTGATGTGATCTAGCCATCCCTGGCCAGCTTCTCAAAGCCTGAACAACCCCTAGACTGAAAAGCTAGGGGTTCATTCCATCTGGTGAGTGGGGACACAGGCGGGAGTGTGGCGCACCTTGAGTTTTGGAACATGACTGCACTTTAATATTAGAGCACATCATATATTGCAATTTTATGACTTTTTTGAATTATTTATGAATTATTGCATCTAATGTCTGCATTTTATTTTATTACGGTATGCTCATATGGGAGCCTTGTAATTCTTTTTCGTTATTAATTTTTCAAGTGTTAGCACTTTGTGTACAGTGAGTGCAAATTTCACTTGTTACACCTAAATGATTTTATTATATTTTATCTGTACTTTCAGCGCAAGTTATATATTTAGATACATTTTTGTTCACAAGGAAGGGAGAATGAACTACCAGAGCGCTCAACAGCGCCATGGTAGTCTATTGAAACTACAAGCTGATAGCTGCAAAGGCTGTCAGTACTCGTAGCTTGCCATTCACAGAACTCTGTGAATGAATTATGTGACCGGGGCCCCCCCCCCCCGGGCCCCCCCCCCCACGGCCATGTCTTTTTTTAATTAGTAACAGTACTACAGGCAGCAGCACGGGCGGTGGCTGCAGGAGTGGGAGCATGTTACATGTTACATGTACTGTCCTATAAACGGGTGGAACATGTAACATGTTCCCAAAGATTAACGTATTCTTTAACCTCCCTGGTGGTATTCCCGAGTGTGGCTCAGGGTGAGATTTCAGTACCAAAAGTGGTAACCCCGATCCACAATCTGGATCGCATTGCAGGATCCATTTACAGGTTACTTACCTTGTCCCCAGGATCCTGTGATGTCTCCCGGTGTGTCTGCGAGCCGTGTGTCCTCTGCTCAAATCACAGTGACGAACTCCGTTCCCTGCGAGCGTTATGACGCACAGGGACGGAGCACGGTGCCAAATTCAAAAAAGTAAAAACACAGTATACACACAGTACACTGTAATCTTACAGATTACTGTGTAATGTATCAAATAATTACACATCCCCTTTGTCCCTAGTGGTTTGCCCAGTGCCCTGCATGCAGTTTTATATTATAAATACTGTTCTTTCTGTCTGCAAACTGGGAAATTGTCCATAGCAACCAAATAATGTCCGTTTACATCAAAAGTGGTTTTAGACCAGCTAGAAAACAGCGATAGTACATTAGAATCACTTGCAGAATTGAGCAAGTGACTTGTGGGGAAATTTGTCATCAAACACTGAAAGTAATGACAGCGACAATTCTGCAACTGAGCAAATTTCAGTGTTTTTCTGATTACCTTATTGAATAATTTTTAGTATTATTGTATTATTATAATAATTTATAGTTATTTATTATATAATAATTTATTATTTTGTGTTTCAAACTTTCATACCCAGGATGTCTAATAGACTCTTGTTTGGACAGATTTAAGTGAGTTATTTCTTATGCCGCGTACACACGGTCGTTTTTTGTGATGAAATAAAACGACGTTTTAAAAAACGTCATTAAAAATGATCGTGTGTGGGCAAAACGTCGTTTTATGTCTTCTGAAAAACGACAAAAAAAAAAATCGAACATGCTTCAATTTTTTATGTTATTTTTCAGAATGATGTTTTTTGTGTCACAAAAAATGATCGTGTGTGGGCTAAAACAAGGTTTAAAACAACGTTTTTAAACCCATGCATGCTCAGAAGCAAGTTATGACGCAAGCTTGAATGGAACAGAGTGCCGTCGTACGCGTTGTACGTAACCGCGCTTTGCAAGAGCATTTTCAGAAAACGATGGTGTGTAGGCAACGTTTTGTTTTTTAAATCATGCTTATGTAGCGCCCCCTTACTTTCAGTACGGGCACTACGCTAAAGTTAGCGGGCGAATAGGAGAGTTATTTGCTCCCATTCATAATTTGTCAAATTGCAGGCTGCTGTTATTTTAGAACTGCCCTGTAGGTCAGTCTGCGACCCAGGGGTTCTGGCAGAGCCACTTTTCCCCAGCAGCCAATTCTGGGTCGGTGGTCGATTCTTCTTCTCTGCGCGGGGTCCACGTTCCAGGTGCGGCATCCACCTTCAGGGTGCGTGCATCCACGGACCCCGCTCCCATGGTCCACCTGGCCAGGGCCACCTGTTCCATGGAGACCCATCTGGATGTCGATGGGGGCCCCAGTGACTTACTGGGTCCCCAACCTTACTGAGAAGATCCCAGGCTGTGTGCTGTTCGGTGGGGGATCGGCTTGAGGAGAACCCAGAGGCAGGTTATCCAAAAGGGCTTGAACAAAACATCAGGGATCCGGTTACTGGAATTGACAGGTACATGTCAGCTGTCAACCGGTGACCCCTTTCATTGCATTTACTGGGAGGATTCGCTCAATCTGAATTGTTCTCTTGAGTACTAAAGTACTGCGCCTGTGGCAGAGGCCCGAGCCAGGTCTGTCATAGAGACCTGTTCCTTCCAGCAACTTAAAAGTGACATTCCGGCTGCCAGGCTTAAACAAGGGTCTGTCCGGAGGCACTTTACCCACTCTGGTGAGAGTGGCGACGACTTGTATCTACTACTACTGAGAGCAGGACTGCTCTGTTTCATATCCAGGCCTGATACCGCACTGTTCTCTATTACTTCATTAATCTTTCCTATCTCCTGTTGATGTTGGCCGTTGTTGGGCCCTGGAATAAAGCATTTGAAAATCCATTTGGTGACTGGACATTCGCTCACTGCTACTACTCACTGCTACTACCCCTAGACACACTACAAGGTAACTTAATATGCCGACCCAAAACAACAACCAGCGGCTCCTTCTGGGGTGAGCGCTACACTTATAAGGAGAACATTTTAGTGGAGTGCTCGGATTGTTCTTTTTCGTGCTTGGATGGTTCCTCACTCTACCACCCTACTGTAAGGAATTTTTAAAGTTTGGAATTTTAGACTTGTTTTGATACATAAACATGGTGAGCTGAAAGCTAGTAAGCAATGGTGATTGACACCAGAAGAGCTTATGCAAGACAACCTAACTACAGGTATATAAAGACGGACTAGGCCATAGTGGGAAACAGTCTTGGGTGTCCTCATAAAAATTCTCCTTGGTAATAAGGTGTTATTTTACATGGTAAAGCACACTAACATTAAACATAAATGCAAACAACGTGCAGTACAGATCACAGTATATACTTTTCATTTAGCTTTGAAGAAGGCTGCTGATTACATTCCACCCTGTTGATTGCTGACAGCACCGAAAGAAATTATTCAAAACAAAATCAAAATATATTTTACTTCGGTGCTTTTTTACAATGAAATGCATAAAATGGTCTGACACACACATTAACCATTAGTGTATGCAGTAGTGGTTACTTAGGTGTAGTGTGCTATACCTTGATACAGTATCTCCTAAACCAGGAGTGGGCAGTGTAACCTTGGCCAATTTTATGCAAATGCTGTTGATTCCTGTTTCCAGGGTGTGGCATGGATGATGCCTTCAGCTTCATCATCCTGAACAATGGTATGCATTCAATTAAATACATGGAGTGGGCTTAGATTTACTGCCACAATCCAGGAATTATGAGAATCTGATAAAACAGCACAACATACCCAAAACCACAGTACGATACTCTGCTTGCCTCTGAACAATGTCAACTTATCAGTTTTTGGTGATCTATTGGCATCTCTAAGGGTGGCAATAGAGAGGCAGAAAGTCTGCAGGAGAATACCAGGTGGGGCAATATCTGTTCAGCCTTCTATATTTATGATAAGCTTTTGGAAATCATGTCCAACAGTGACAGTGGTACACATGTAGGAGGCTTGCAAATGGCTAGTAATGGCATCAAAAGCACAAGTTCCTGCCCCGATCTTTCACCTACCAGAACAACAACCCACCTGCTTGAGGTTTTACCCCTCCGCCATCTTGTGCCTATCACCTCCTCGCGACAATTTCAGCCATTGACCTTTATATCTCAAGAAAGGAATGTCCACACAGATAGTTTGTGTAGTGATACCCCCTCAAGGGCTGCTGGTTGATTTGGGATAGGCGTATTAAGTTACCTCTAAGTGTTGTCCAGGGGTGAAGTTAGTGAGTAGAGCAGTAAGCGAATGTCCAATCAGTAGTTAAGATTTCTTGGGTCCAACACGACCAACATCAACAGGAGGTAGATAGGACAGGTCGATGAAATGAAGAAAACCTTGCAGTATCAGGCTTGGATGAACAGGAGAGCAAGCCTGCTTTCAGTAACTGTATATTGCGTCGCCACTCTAGCCAGAGTGGAGTGAAGTGTTCCCCGGACAGACTTCTGCCACAAGCCTGGCAGCCGGAGTGCCACTTTATGGTTGCTGGAAGGAACAGGTCCCCGCTATGAACCTGGTTCTGATTTGCTTTAAGATGCCAGATGAGGCCTCTGCACCGGCTGAATGCTGACAATGTGAACAGCAGAGCGAAATCCTCCAGTCAATTACATTTGGGTCACCGGTTGACAGTAGAAATGTACCTCTCAGTGTATCGGTCACCAGATCCCAGATGGTTCGTTCAAGTCTCTCAGATAACCTGCCTCAGGGTTCTCCTTGAGCCGATTCCCCACCGTGCAGCTCGCAGCTTAGGATCTCTCTTATAGAAGTGGGGGGACCCATTAAGTCACTGGGGCCCCTCGGCAGCATCCACAAGGAACTCCACGTAACTTGCGACCCCGGCCTGGTAGGCCATATCGCCGAGGTCTGTTGGATGCGCACACCCTAAAGGTGGGTGCCGCACCTGGAACCCGCGACGAAACCCGAAAAATGGCGTCTGCCCTAGATATACCCCTCCCTAGCATGCTCCGCGAGGGAAAACTCCTCCAATTAGCTCTATGAAAAAATCCGGAAGGAAACACTGCGCTAGACAAAACTAAGAGGAGTGAACTAAAGAATGATATATAATATTAAATTACAAGCAGCCAGTATCAATAATTTGTGATACAAACAATAAACAGAAATAGAGAAAAAATGGGGATACGGCGCTTAGTGATTAGGGAGCTGAGATCAAAAAGTTGCAGATCAAGCTCAAAATTTACATGAATAACAATAGTGAATAAAATGAATTATCAAAGAAAAGAACACTCAAGTGGTACGTGAACAATCAAGGTGTGTTGAAAATATATAAGATGAAAAAAAGTCCTTAAACAATGTCCAATCAGTTAGGAGGATAATCCCAAAAGAAAAGTCCAATTAGTCATCCATATGTGTGGGGTGAAAGTAGAATGAAACCAATCCACCGTAGAAAAACACCCGGGTGTGGTAATATAGTCTCCTTACCATGTGTTTTGACCGCTACGTGGGTCACTCTATGCGCGGGGGTTTAAGGTCTCCCTCCTGACCCTCTGTACTGTCACTGCGGTATTCTCAATGATAACGCGATGTTAACCGGAACATAAGAGAAAAATGGGACCATAGCGTGATACCAGAGATTGATTTATTTAAAAGAAATAAAGGCTATTGCACTCACATTTGGTGTGTGGTATAACCAGCGGTGTATCAAAATATAATGAAGTCGGCGGCTGGTCGTCCTTCTCCTGCTCGTTTTCGTTCTGGCTTCCTCGGTAGGACCAGCGTGATGGCGTCGATACAGCAAGCCACACCTACGCGTTTCGTCACCACGGACGTCGTCTGGGATTGGCTGCGTACGTCGCGTCATCACGCATTCCCTTAAATAGTCGCAATCCGCCATTTTGACTAAGGGAAAACGGAAGCGGAAATGGGAAAAGAAAACGATACTACAGCACAGAGTTAAGGGCTGCAGAAAGAGCATGGAGAACAATGGACGAGAAATAGTGCTGCCATCTTGTGGCAATATTGGAGAAGAGCCAGATAACAGAAAAAACAAGCAAGAGTAAAGAACTGATCAGCCGCTACTTCTTCTTAAGTAATGTATACACATTCTAGCAAGTGTCCATACCAACAATATATACACATAATTATTGAACTGTGGTATGAAAAAGCCCTGTTATATTAAAAATGAATACATTAATATAAAATTAGTATACAACATATAAAGTATAAAATTTAAAATTATCATTGACTGAGACAATTCTAAATAGATTAAATAATATAAAAAGTCAGGCATTATTAATAAAACAATTAATGTCCCAATCCACATTTAACCCATGAGGTAAATATGAGCACATATCAAAAATCCATCTTGTTTCAATCTTAGAAATAGCTCGTACTTTATTAGTGCCTCTCCAATGTGGGCGGAGCTTCTCAATAGGAACAAATAAGGTGCCTTTTAATTGACGATCATGGTATTTTGCATAATGTTTGGACAAATTGTGTTTTGAGAATCCACGATTAATGTTCCCTACGTGTTCCTCCAATCGGATGTGCACAGCTCTTTTAGTGCGACCCACGTATTGTTTTGAGCAGGGGCACTGAATGAGGTATATGACACATTCGCTGGAGCATGTGATAAATGAATCGATGTCATATACCTTACCAGTATGTGTGGATTGAAAAGTTTCAATTTTGCGCCCTTTGAAGGAATTAAGTTCACATATTTTACATTTACGACATGGGAAAAAGCCCTTCATAGTCTGAAAGAAGGATATTTGCTTGGGGGGGTCTATGATATTAGAAGCGATCTTCTGTCTCAGAGAAGGTGCTCCCCTAAAGATAACCACTGGGCGTTCGGGAATGACAGGGCCCAATATTTTGTCGTTCCTCAAAATATTCCAGTGTTTATTGATTATCTTTCTAACTAGATAATGTTGATTCGAATAGCCCGTGATCATAGAATATCCAAAGTGGTTATCTCTGCTGGTTGGTTGACAATGCTCTTTTTGGTGAGCATCATATTCCGATCCATATTGGTAACCGCCTGGATGGTGTCATCTATTTTTGTCTCTATGTACCCCTTTTCTAAAAACCTTTGTTTCAGAACTTGTGCCTGTTGTTGGTAATCGATCAGGGAGGTACAGTTCCGTCTTAATCGTTGGAACTGACCCTTAGGGACTGCTGCAAGCCAACTATTGTGGTGGCAACTGTTCAGGGGGATAAACGCATTACGATCAGTGCTTTTGAAATGTGTTGTGGTAATGAGTGTCCCATCAGTAATAGAGATATTGAGATCAAGAAAATGTATATGAGATTGGCTTGTTTCATATTTAAGACAGATGCCTCTATCATTGGAATTTAGTCCATCAAAAATTTTTTCCAATGAAAGTAAATCCCCTTCCCATATGACCAAAATATCGTCTATGTATCTTTTCCAGATACGTAATTCCTTGGGCGGGTTTTTATCAATAACTTCCCTTTCCCAGTAGGCCATAAAAAGATTGGCGAGGCTGGGGGCAAACTTGGCCCCCATTGCCACGCCACAATTTTGTAAATAAAATAAACCGCCAAACCAAAAATAATTATGGCTTGTAGCAAAGATAAGAAGATTGGTGATGAAATCTTTCTGAATCAGTGATAGGGTTTTATCTTGTTGGAGGTAGAATCCCACTGCCTACTAAACCATGTTGTTGCGATATAATGGTATAGAGGGAAGTTACATCCGCTGTTGCCATGATGAACCCTTCTCTCCATTCCACATTGGTCAAGAGATTAATGACTTGTGTTGTGTCACGTAAATATGATGGTGTTACTGTGGACTAGCGGTTGCAAGAATCTCATCGATGTACTTGCCAATTCTGGCAGTGACCGAGTCTATTCCGCTGATAATCGGCCGGCCGGGCGGGTTAGTTGTGCTTTTATGCACTTTGGGTAAGTAGTATATGACCGGCACTTTGGGTGCTGATGGTACTAGGTGTAATTTCTCCTTTTTGTTCAAAACACCCAATTCAATATCACCCATATGAATATCCTTCATTGATCAATGCCAGGAGTGCTTTCTTATACTTAACTGTAGGATTACATGCTAAATTTGGTATAAGTTGTGGTGTCAGACAAAAGTCTGTGCATCTCATTGAGATAAGTCGATTTTATTCAGAAACGACTACCCCTCCGCCTTTTATCGGCAGGTCTGATTATAATGTCATTACGGGCACAGATTTGTTTCAGATTCCTCTGTAATGTGTAATTGCCCCTATTTTTGGGAATTTTTATGGCAGTAATATCTTTAAGAACCATCTCTTTAAATGTTAGAATAGACGGAGCTGTGAAACTAGGAGGATTGAATAAAGATGCATTAGCGAACTTAGTATGATGTACAGGGATGATCTCACCTGTTCTATTTATAGTGTTCGTGCCAGAAGTCTCTGATATTAGTGACTGAACGCCAACAGAAGAGGCTAATTGACTAGAATTTCCCAAAGGGTTAAGCAAGAAATGACGTTTAATATTCATCTTGCGAATAAACTTGTGGGCATCAATGAATGTCTCAAATTTATTTAATGCCCGTGGGGGTGCAATTTTGAGCCCCTGGTTGAGTAAATGCTGTTCACCCCGTGAGAGCTGTGCTGAACTTAGATTAAAGTGACTCCACTTGATAGTTATTTCCTCTTCTTTCTTTTTGTGACCTGCCTCACCCTCCTCCCCCCTCTAGTTCCCCTCTGTCTTCGTGGCCCCTTTTGGGTCTCCTGGTTGGCCAACTGAAAAAAAAACGACGGGAATTCCTCCGGTCTATTGGATGCGGGAGGGGTTTCATATTCCCATCTGGTTAGGACCAGTGGGATCTACGCCATATTGACTGGGATGTCTAGAAAATTATGGGATCGTCCTCAAAATCCTCTTCATAATGTTGTGAGAGAGGAGCGAATTCTATTATGTACCAAGGTGGAATTATTCCTCTGCGCAAATTGGGACGGGCGATTTCGGAATATAATCCCTCGGGTCCTCTCTCAATTGATCATACCCCATGTTGTCTGTATGGGTAATTGTGATGCCCCCCTGGGTTCACTATATTCCCTTATGTGTCAGATACTGAGGTATGGAGATCTCCTTTGAGGAGGACCTGCCCTATAGGTTCTGGATTCCTGACCTGAAATGGTCTAGACTCGGAATGACCCGACTGTGTCTTATACTTCCTCGGTTTATTTTTATTATTCTTAGGTCTTACTGGGGTTGTGTCTCTGTTGCGTTTGCAAAGAATTTTGATTTATTATGCGCGCACAGCTCTAGCATAACTAGTATAGGTAGAGGCTAGTTGAGGGAGTATTTTAGGAGGGGGTTGGGGTGTGGGTTTTGTATCAATGCAGAGGAGGGTGGGTTAGCCACATTATCCACACCTTCTTCCGTGCTTTAAGATATTTACCTGCCATTATAAAAACCACTTTGTTCAAATAGTCTGATGAAATCACGATTGTATTTTCTTCTTTTTTCTTAGTTTTTCTGCTCAAGATCTTCTTTTTCAAGAAAAGTCTTAAGTTGATCAGACTTTTGTTTATAAAACTCTTGTTCTTTTAATGGTATGAGTTTTTCCCTCAGTAAGGTGATTTCTTCATTTAATGACCTTAGTTTGGAATGTTTTTTTTCCAAAAGAAACTGTAGGAAATTTAACCCCCTGTATCGTTAAAGTAGGTATACCACCCAACAAGATCATTTTCACCCTTTTGTGGACTTACTTCCCATCTGAGACTGCGGGGACCATTTTTTGGGCAACATATTGTTCCAAATAGGCTATATCCCAACTGGTATGTAATTCAGAGACCAAAAGATTTTTTAGTCTGAGAAAAATACCTGTTATTTCATCAGATGGTTCAGTTTTACCATCAAATACACCTTCTACATTGATAGTGTGTTGAGACCGGTAATCAAAAATATCCATAATGATATGGTGTCAGCAGCAATGTTGTTGTATCTAAATAAACACTATGAAAAAATCCGGAAGGAAACACTGCGCTAGACAAAACTAAGAGGAGTGAACTAAAGAATGATATACAATATTAAATTACAAGCAGCCAGTATCAATAATTTGTGATACAAACAATAAACAGAAATAGAGAAAAAATGGGGATACGGCGCTTAGTGATTAGGGAGCTGAGATCAAAAAGTTGCAGATCAAGCTCAAAATTTACATGAATAACAATAGTGAATAAAATGAATTATCAAAGAAAAGAACACTCAAGTGGTACGTGAACAATCAAGGTGTGTTGAAAATATATAAGATGAAAAAAAGTCCTTAAACAATGTCCAATCAGTTAGGAGGATAATCCCAAAGAAAAGTCCAATTAGTCATCCATATGTGTGGGGTGAAAGTAGAATGAAACCAATCCACCGTAGAAAAACACCCTGTGTGGTAATATAGTCTCCTTATACCATGTGTTTTGACCGCTACGTGGGTCACTCTATGCGCGGGGGTTTAAGGTCTCCCTCCTGACCCTCTGTACTGTCACTGCGGTATTCTCAATGATAACGCGATGTTAACCGGAACATAAGAGAAAAATGGACCATAGCGTGATACCAGAGATTGATTTATTTAAAAGAAATAAAGGCTATTGCACTCACATTTGTGTGTGGTATAACCAGCGGTGTATCAAAATATAATGAAGTCGCGGCTGGTCGTCCTTTCCTGCTCGTTTTCGTTCTGGCTTCCTCGGTAGGACCAGCGTGATGGCGTCGATACAGCAAGCCACACCTACGCGTTTCGTCACCACGACGACGTCGTCTGGGATTGGCTGCGTACGTCGCAATCCGCCAACATGGCGGTTGCGACTATTTAAGGAATGCGTGATGACGCGACGTACGCGCCAATCCCAGACGACGTCCGTGGTGACGAAACGCGTAGGTGTGGCTTGCTGTATCGACGCCATCACGCTGGTCCTACCGAGGAAGCCAGAACGAAAACGAGCAGGAGAAGGACGACCAGCCGGACTTCATTATATTTTGATACACCGCTGGTTATACCACACACCAAATGTGAGTGCAATAGCCTTTATTTCTTTTAAAT
The DNA here is from genome assembly GCA_029574335.1 of Rana kukunoris. NCBI lineage: Eukaryota > Metazoa > Chordata > Amphibia > Anura > Ranidae > Rana > Rana kukunoris. Next base: position 38,425,843 of record CM056060.1, on the reverse strand, counting down.
AAATCAATCTCTGGTATCACGCTATGGTCCCATTTTTCTCTTATGTTCCGGTTAACATCGCGTTATCATTGAGAATACCGCAGTGACAGTACAGAGGGTCAGGAGGGAGACCTTAAACCCCCGCGCATAGAGTGACCCACGTAGCGGTCAAAACACATGGTAAGGAGACTATATTACCACACCCGGGTGTTTTTCTACGGTGGATTGGTTTCATTCTACTTTTCACCCCCCACACATAGGATGACTAATTGGACCTTTTCTTTTGGATTATCCTCCTAACTGATTGGACATTGTTTAAGGACTTTTTTTTCATCTTATATATTTTCAACACACCTTGATTGTTCACGTACCACCTTGAGTGTTCTTTTCTTTGATAATTCATTTTATTCACTATTGTTATTCATGTAAATTTTGAGCTTGATCTGCAACTTTTTGATCTCAGCTCCCTAATCACTAAGCGCCGTATCCCCATTTTTTCTCTATTTCTGTTTATTGTTTGTATCACAAATTATTGATACTGGCTGCTTGTAATTTAATATTATATATCATTCTTTAGTTCACTCCTCTTAGTTTTGTCTAGCGCAGTGTTTCCTTCCGGATTTTTTCATAGTGTTTATTTAGATACAACAACATTGCTGCTGACACCATATCATTATGGATATTTTTGATTACCGGTCTCAACACACTATCAATGTAGAAGGTGTATTTGATGGTAAAACTGAACCATCTGATGAAATAACAGGTATTTTTCTCAGACTAAAAAATCTTTTGGTCTCTGAATTACATACCAGTTGGGATATAGCCTATTTGGAAACAATATGTTGCCCAAAAAAATGGTCCCCCGCAGTCTCAGATGGGAAGTAAGTCCACAAAAGGGTGAAAATGATCTTGTTGGGTGGTATACCTACTTTAACGATACAGGGGTTAAATTCCTACAGTTTCTTTTGGAAAAAAAACATTCCAAACTAAGGTCATTAAATGAAGAAATCACCTTACTGAGGGAAAAACTCATACCATTAAAAGAACAAGAGTTTTATAAACAAAAGTCTGATCAACTTAAGACTTTTCTTGAAAAAGAAGATCTTGAGCAGAAAACTAAGAAAAAGAAGAAATACAATCGTGATTTCTCAGACTATTTGAACAAAGTGGTTTTTAAATGGCAGGTAAATATTAACACAGAAGGTGTGGATAATGTGGCTAACCCACCCTCCTCTGCATTGATACAAAACCACACCCAACCCCCTCCTAATACTCCCTCACTAGCCTCTACCTATACTAGTTATGCTAGAGCTGTCGCGCATAATAATCAAAATTCTTTGCAAACGCAACAGAGACACACCCCAGTAAGACCTAAGAATAATAAAAATAAACCGAGGAAGTATAAGACACAGTCGGGTCATTCCGAGTCTAGACCATTTCAGGTCAGGAATCCAGAACCCTATAGGGCAGGTCCTCCTCAAAGGAGATCTCCATACCCTCAGTATCTGACACATAAGGAATATAGTGAACCCAGGGGGCATCACAATTCCCCATACAGACAACATGGGTATGATCAATTGAGAGAGGACCCGAGGGATTATTTCCGAAATCGCCCGTCCCAATTTGCGCAGAGGAATAATTCCACCTTGGTACATAATAGATTCGCTCCTCTCTCACAACATTATGAAGAGGATTTTGAGGACGATCCCATAATTTCTAGACATCCCAGTCAATATGGCGTAGATCCCACTGGTCCTAACCAGATGGAATATGAAACCCCTCCCGCATCCAATAGACCGGAGGATTCCCGTCGTTTTTTTCAGTTGGCCAACCAGAGACCCAAAAGGGGCCACGAAGACAGAGGGGAACTAGAGGGGGGAGGAGGGTCAGGTCCAAAAAGAAAGAAGAAATAACTATCAATGGAGTCTTTAATCTAAGTTCAGCACAGCTCTCACGGGGTGAACAGCATTTACTCAACCAGGGGCTCAAATTTGCACCCCCACGGGCATTAAATAAATTTGAGACATTCATTGATGCCCACAAGTTTATTCGCAAGATGAATATTAAACGTCATTTCTTGCTTAACCCTTTGGGAAATTCTAGTCAATTAGCCTCTTCTGTTGGCGTTCAGTCACTAATATCAGAGACTTCTGGCACGAACACTATAAATAGAACAGGTGAGATCATCCCTGTACATCATACTAAGTTCGCTAATGCATCTTTATTCAATCCTCCTAGTTTCACAGCTCCGTCTATTCTAACATTTAAAGAGATGGTTCTTAAAGATATTACTGCCATAAAAATTCCCAAAAATAGGGGCAATTACACATTACAGAGGAATCTGAAACAAATCTGTGCCCGTAATGACATTATAATCAGACCTGCCGATAAAGGCGGAGGGGTAGTCGTTCTGAATAAAATCGACTATCTCAATGAGATGCACAGACTTTTGTCTGACACCACAACTTATACCAAATTAGCATGTAATCCTACAGTTAAGTATAAGAAAGCACTCCTGGCATTGATCAATGAAGGATATTCATTGGGTGTTTTGAACAAAAAGGAGAAATTACACCTAGTACCATCAGCACCCAAAGTGCCGGTCATATACTACTTACCCAAAGTGCATAAAAGCACAACTAACCCGCCCGGCCGGCCGATTATCAGCGGAATAGACTCGGTCACTGCCAGAATTGGCAAGTACATCGATGAGTTCTTGCAACCGCTAGTCACAGTAACACCATCATATTTACGTGACACAACACAAGTCATTAATCTCTTGACCAATGTGGAATGGAGAGAAGGGTTCATCATGGCAACAGCGGATGTAACTTCCCTCTATACCATTATATCGCAACAACATGGTTTAGAGGCAGTGGGATTCTACCTCCAACAAGATAAAACCCTATCACTGATTCAGAAAGATTTCATCACCAATCTTCTTATCTTTGCTACAAGCCATAATTATTTTTGGTTTGGCGGTTTATTTTATTTACAAAATTGTGGCGTGGCAATGGGGGCCAAGTTTGCCCCCAGCCTCGCCAATCTTTTTATGGCCTACTGGGAAAGGGAAGTTATTGATAAAAACCCGCCCAAGGAATTACGTATCTGGAAAAGATACATAGACGATATTTTGGTCATATGGGAAGGGGATTTACTTTCATTGGAAAAATTTTTTGATGGACTAAATTCCAATGATAGAGGCATTTGTCTTAAATATGAAACAAGCCAATCTCATATACATTTTCTTGATCTCAATATCTCTATTACTGATGGGACACTCATTACCACAACACATTTCAAAAGCACTGATCGTAATGCGTTTATCCCCCTGAACAGTTGCCACCACAATAGTTGGCTTGCAGCAGTCCCTAAGGGTCAGTTCCAACGATTAAGACGGAACTGTACCTCCCTGATCGATTACCAACAACAGGCACAAGTTCTGAAACAAAGGTTTTTAGAAAAGGGGTACATAGAGACAAAAATAGATGACACCATCCAGGCGGTTACCAATATGGATCGGAATATGATGCTCACCAAAAAGAGCATTGTCAACCAACCAGCAGATAACCACTTTGGATATTCTATGATCACGGGCTATTCGAATCAACATTATCTAGTTAGAAAGATAATCAATAAACACTGGAATATTTTGAGGAACGACAAAATATTGGGCCCTGTCATTCCCGAACGCCCAGTGGTTATCTTTAGGGGAGCACCTTCTCTGAGACAGAAGATCGCTTCTAATATCATAGACCCCCCCAAGCAAATATCCTTCTTTCAGACTATGAAGGGCTTTTTCCCATGTCGTAAATGTAAAATATGTGAACTTAATTCCTTCAAAGGGCGCAAAATTGAAACTTTTCAATCCACACATACTGGTAAGGTATATGACATCGATTCATTTATCACATGCTCCAGCGAATGTGTCATATACCTCATTCAGTGCCCCTGCTCAAAACAATACGTGGGTCGCACTAAAAGAGCTGTGCACATCCGATTGGAGGAACACGTAGGGAACATTAATCGTGGATTCTCAAAACACAATTTGTCCAAACATTATGCAAAATACCATGATCGTCAATTAAAAGGCACCTTATTTGTTCCTATTGAGAAGCTCCGCCCACATTGGAGAGGCACTAATAAAGTACGAGCTATTTCTAAGATTGAAACAAGATGGATTTTTGATATGTGCTCATATTTACCTCATGGGTTAAATGTGGATTGGGACATTAATTGTTTTATTAATAATGCCTGACTTTTTATATTATTTAATCTATTTAGAATTGTCTCAGTCAATGATAATTTTAAATTTTATACTTTATATGTTGTATACTAATTTTATATTAATGTATTCATTTTTAATATAACAGGGCTTTTTCATACCACAGTTCATATAATTATGTGTATATATTGTTGGTATGGACACTTGCTAGAATGTGTATACATTACTTAAGAAGAAGTAGCGGCTGATCAGTTCTTTACTCTTGCTTGTTTTTTCTGTTATCTGGCTCTTCTCCAATATTGCCACAAGATGGCAGCACTATTTCTCGTCCATTGTTCTCCATGCTCTTTCTGCAGCCCTTAACTCTGTGCTGTAGTATCGTTTTCTTTTCCCATTTCCGCTTCCGTTTTCCCTTAGTCAAAATGGCGGATTGCGACTATTTAAGGGAATGCGTGATGACGCGACGTACGCAGCCAATCCCAGACGACGTCCGTGGTGACGAAACGCGTAGGTGTGGCTTGCTGTATCGACGCCATCACGCTGGTCCTACCGAGGAAGCCAGAACGAAAACGAGCAGGAGAAGGACGACCAGCCGCCGACTTCATTATATTTTGATACACCGCTGGTTATACCACACACCAAATGTGAGTGCAATAGCCTTTATTTCTTTTAAATAAATCAATCTCTGGTATCACGCTATGGTCCCATTTTTCTCTTATGTTCCGGTTAACATCGCGTTATCATTGAGAATACCGCAGTGACAGTACAGAGGGTCAGGAGGGAGACCTTAAACCCCCGCGCATAGAGTGACCCACGTAGCGGTCAAAACACATGGTAAGGAGACTATATTACCACACCCGGGTGTTTTTCTACGGTGGATTGGTTTCATTCTACTTTCACCCCACACATATGGATGACTAATTGGACTTTTCTTTTGGGATTATCCTCCTAACTGATTGGACATTGTTTAAGGACTTTTTTTCATCTTATATATTTTCAACACACCTTGATTGTTCACGTACCACTTGAGTGTTCTTTTCTTTGATAATTCATTTTATTCACTATTGTTATTCATGTAAATTTTGAGCTTGATCTGCAACTTTTTGATCTCAGCTCCCTAATCACTAAGCGCCGTATCCCCATTTTTTCTCTACTCCTCCAATTGGCTGCTGGGGAAAAGTGGCTCTGCCAGAACCTCTCTAACGCCATCTGTCGCCCGGGAGTGGGATTGCACCCCCGGAGCGCAGACTGACCCACAGGACAGTTCCGGAATGACAGCAGCCAAAATTTAGCAAAATTAGGAGTGGAAGCAACATAACTCTCCCACTCCCCCACTAACTTTAGCGTAGTGCCCATACTGAAAGTAAGGGGGCGCTACATTAGGATTGCTGCACTTTACTGATGTTACTCTCAGATGGCATTACAGTCACATCACATAGACATACTGGGGGTAATTTACTAAAACTGGAGAATGCAAAATCTGGTGCAGCTCTGCATAGAAACCTCTTTCAGTCAGTCAAATCTAAATAAACAAGCTGAAGTTAGAAGCATGTTGGCTATAGTAGCGGCACCAGATTTTGCACTCTCCAGTTTTAGTAAATCAAGCCTACTGTACTTTAGGGGTCACTTTTTTATTATAAAGGGTAAAATGGGAAAAGATGGGGGAGGACTATAACAGGTGATAGGAAAGCTTCCCATGTTACAATCAACCAATGGAAATGGTACTGTTTGTACTAAAATAATTGTTTTATTAAATACGTGTGCAAAATGTGACAATGAGTTAAAGTGTTTGTTCACCAATGCCAAAAGTCAGCCAAGCTAAATTAGTGAGTTGAGGGAAGTTTTGGTGCATGAAGAGAACTATGATTTAACTGTTATTGCTGAATCTTGGCTTCATTCTTCATATGACTAGATATTAATATTTCTGGCTATGCTCTCGTTCGAAGAGACTCAGCCAATCAGGTTGCTCAGGTCTGGTTACCTGTTACCTGATTGGCTAAAAAAACAGGCGCCGCCATTGGAAGCCTAACGGGAGTGCAGGAGACTTGAAGGACCCCGCTCATCACAAGACAGGGTAAGTACCGGGGCTACGGGAAGCAGGCGGGGGGCACACTCACACTGGCAGCATTTGGCACAGTGGCAGCATTTGATGGGCACACTGGCAGTGTTTTATGGGCACGGAAAACGGTCCGATAGGCCGTACACACGATCGAACATGTCCGTTGAAACTGGTCTGCGGACCAGTTGCAGCGGACATGTTTGATTGTGTGTACGCGGCCTTAGTGAATTGCCATGCCTGGCTCCACCCGCAGCCTTTAAATTGACAGCAAGTATACACTAAAGCCGCGTACACACGGCAGAGAACCTCGACGGGCAGAACACATCGTTCCGCCCGTCGAGGTTCTCTGCCGGCCGTCAGATTCGGCGACCCGCCCATCGGGAATGGCAACCAGCCATTCATCCAGGCGGGCCGTCGAGCAAATAGAGAACATGCTCTCTATTTCTGCTCGCCAGCATTCCCGACGGGATGCTCGCCGAGAGCGTACACACGGCCGAGGTTCTCGCTGGAATGCAGCTTCCAGCGAGGTTCTCGCTGGTTTCTAGCGAGAACCTCGGTCGTGTGTACGCCGCCTTACTTTTTGAGCAAACACAAACTTTGAAAATCTGACATATGTATTTTTACTATTTAACAGTCCCTATTGTTTTAAAAACAAATGGCACAATCTAAAAATGAAACAACTTTGTGATGCAACGCTTATAATAAACCCCCTAAATACCATAGCAAAATGTGTCAAAAACCACAAAACAAGAATATTGCTGAGCAAAAAAACTGGACAAGATGTATACGATGTTTGCAGTGTGGTGGAAGAAGATTGATGTTACAATTTTCACATTTTCAGAGGACCGTTTGACACATTTTTTGTTTATGATATGTTTCTAGTAGCATTGTGTCGGGTGGAGTAAGAAGTGGTTGATAAAGAGCTTAAAAAGGACACTGCATAAGGTGTTTGCACTGTGGTGGATGTACTGTAGATTGATGCTGCAATTTTCACAGGACTTTTTTGTTTGTGGTTTGTTTACTGTAACATAATATATATATATATATTGTACTGCTACATTCATTTGCCCATAAATGTCCTGTTTTTTCTTTAATTCCAGAATGCATTGTTTGCATGTGGTATACATGCAGGAGCGGCCGGGCCATTAGGGGCGCAGGGGCCCAGCCCCCCTAGTTTGTATGCAGGGATGCATGCAGGGCACCAGACTCATAGGTTTGTATGAGTTTTTTTTTCCAAGCACATAATTAGATCCCGAGGCTCTAATTGGCTTGAAAAAGGTTGAAAAAAAGCAAAGCGCCCGAACCCACTCACTTGTGGCAATAGCGAATAAATATTAGCTATTGTCTTCCGGCTTCTCCTCTCGGCCAATCAGGAAAGGAGACAGATCGGGTTGGCCAGGAGTAGAAGCTGAGGAAGCCACGGAGGATCCGTGGCATGGAGAGGTGAGTGTGGGGGACCGTGCCATTGAGTGGTGAGTGCAGGGATTATACCATGTAGCAGTGTGTGCAGGGCCGTGCCATGGAATCGGTGGTTTAGCGAGGACCACGGCGTGCAGCGGTGAGTGCGGGGACCGTGCTGTGGAGCGGTGGTTGCAATGACCGTGCCGTGGAGTGGTGAGTGCAGGGAAAATGCTGTGGAGTGGTGAGTGCAGAGACTGTGCCATTGAGCGATGGTTGTGATGACCGTGGTGTGGAGTGGTAAGTGTGGGGGCCGTGCCGTGGAGCAGTGAGTGCAAGGACTGTGCCATGGAGCAGTGGTTGCGATGACAGTGTCGTGGAGGAGTGGTTGCAATGACAGTGCCATGGAGCGGCTGAGATTCTGGACATTCATAAGAAGTCCTGGAGCACGCTTTCTAGGTGATTGGCCCATGCTGATGATTATGGTGATGTTGATCATGTGTGAATTATGAAATAGTCTAAAATCTAAAGTCAAAATGATTATTAAATAGCGCTAGATATTTTCACAATTTTTAAAGGACAAGTTTACTAACTAGCTAAAACCCCCCAGCCCCTAAACTAATCTAGGATGACCCTCCCCTAACCATGTGCTCACGTACTTTCTTTGAAGGCAGTGATCTGTGGTGCTACATACCTTCTGATAATAAAGGACCTAGTGATAATGAAGGACCTAGCCACCTGCACATGAGCACTTATATCTGTAGCATCCTCTAGTTTGATAGGTGCTAGAATGAGTATTTTTCGGAAGAGTAGGAAAATTTAGGCAGGCCTAGCTGATGGCTAGGCCTGTTTGTTTTTCATTCTGGGCTGGGAGTGGCTTAGGGCAGGGTTGGGTGATTCAAAGGTAACATCACTGTCCCCTCCCTCTTCTTTCTAGAAGGTGCTAGGTGGGGCTGCCTGGGAGAGGTGGGGCTGCCTGGGGTATTCTTGACCAATCCCCAACTTGGATTGGCAGGGGGCAAGCCTCCTTAAATTTTAAGGGTCAGCGCAGCTGGGGATGAGTTGTTGGGAGTAAGAGCTGGAGTGAGAGAGTGTAGAGGCTGTCGGGGCCCATGGGGAGCTCCCCAGTTCTGAGGGGGTGACCCTGGGTCGGGGTTCGGGTGCATCATAGAGGAGTGAAGAGATCCTGGAAGGAGAGGCACATGAGAGAGCAATAAGAGGACAGCAGGAAAGAACACTGCTAAGAGACTCCAGGATGAACAACTGGTTGCAGCCCGGAGGGTTGGTGAGTGGAGCACAGTCAGGGGACTGGGGAGGCACGCCTGGAAGAACTGGGAGATTGCAGATTGAGATGGGTGCAGAACCAGAAGAGAGGACTGTGGGAAGGGCAGTGGAAAGAGGTCTTTGCAGCCAGGCTGGCTGGCAGGACCTGAAGAGAGCTATCTGGGATTGGTAGCTGAGCAGAGGACAGTTAGCATCTGAGCTATTTCTGAACCACAGGGGCCTGAGGTCACTCCCCTCAAAAGGCAGGCCAGGCTGAGATAGTGTCAGGCCCAGCCATGCTCTGCCAGCTCGTCTAGAGGAGTGCTGGTGGAGTAACAGTCTGCAGGAAGTGAAGTGCTGGAGGAGTTAAGAATTATGCCGCGTACACACGATAAGAATATCTGACAAGAAAAGTTTGATGTGAGCTTTTGGTCGAAAATTCCGACCGTATATAGGCTCCATCTGACTTTTTCTGTCAACAATATTCCGACAACAAAAATTTGAGAGCTGGTTTTGGACGAGAAAACTTCTTGTCAGAAATTCGTCTGTATGCATGCTAGGAATCAAGTTGATGCATGCTCGGAATCATTGAACTTTTTTCTCGGGTCTTTGTAGTGTTGTACGTCACCACGTTCTTAATGGTTGGAATTGTGTGACCATGTGTATGCAACACAAGTTTGAGCCAACATTCTGTCTGAAAAAAATCCATGTTTTTGTAGGGCTCACCCCCGAAGGAGCCACTGGTTGATGTCGGGGTCGGCGTATTAAGTTACCAATTACACTTGTCTAGGGGTGAATACTTGTGGAAAGTGAATAAAGCGAGTGTCCAGACATCAGAGTGCGTTAAAAAAAAAAAAAAAAATTTTATCTCAGTTTAGGCCGATACGTATTCTTCTACATATTTTTGGTAAAAAAAAAAAAAAAAAAATTGCAATAACCGTATAGTGACTGGTTTGCGCAAAAGTTATATTGCCAACAAAAATGGGGACATAATTATGATTTTTTTTTTAAATGTATTTTTTACTAGGAATGGCGGCGATCTGCGATAATTTTTTCGGATTGGGACATTATAGCGGACACATCGGACACTTTTGACACATTTTTGGGACCATTTACATTTATACAGTGAACAATGCTATAAATATGCATTGATAACTGTATAAATGTAACTGGCAGGGAAGGGGTTAACCACTAGGGGGCGGGGAAGGGGTTAAATGTGTATACTATGTGTGTTCTTACTGTAGAGGGAGGGGGGTGACTGGGGGAGGTGACCGATTGTGTCCCTATGTACAAGGGACACAACCGATCTCCCCTCTCCCTGACAGGGACGTGCAGCTCTGTGTTTACACACAGAGCTCCACGTCCCAGCTCAGTAACTCTGCAATTGCGTGTGCCCGGGGCCATCGCGGCCGCCGAGCATACGCACGGGCTCCTCAGTGACGCGCGGGTGCGCGCGTGCGCCCCTAGCTGATTCCAATGACATCACGTCATATGACGTCCTGTCAGGAACAGAGCGTTACCCGCCCGCCGTCATTTGACGGCGGGCGGGTAGCAAGTGGTAAAAGTTTGCCGCAAATGCACGAGCGGATGCAATTTTGAAGCGTAACATGTTGGGTATCAATTTACTCGGCGTAACATTATCTTTCCCAAATAAAAAAAATTGGGCTAACTTTACTGTCGTCTTAATTTTTAATAAAAAAAAAAATTCCCAAAAAAAGTGCGCTTGTCAGACTGCTGCGCAAATACAGAGTGACAGAAAGTATTGCAATGACCGCCATTTTATTCTCTAAAATAAAAAATATATATAATGTTTGGGGGCTCCAATTAGAGGGAAGGAGATGACAGTGAAAACACTGGGGAAGCTCCATTAGAATTGCTGGATTGCTGGTTTACTTGTCATGCCAACGGCCACGATAAATTGGCGCCAGATCACAGAAGGAAGCTTAGGCCTGCAGAAGGCCGCAAAGCCACGGCCACAATTAACGGGCGGCGTGGCCTGCCGCGATTGTGCGGCAGGGGAGGTGGGGGCGCACTGAGACTCCGTGCGCCCCTACCTCCCCTGCCGCGCGATCGCGGCGGGCCGCGCCGGCCGTTAATTGTGGCCGTGGCTTTGCGGCCTTCTGCAGGCCTAAGCTTCCCTGGGCGCCAGGTTGCTAAATTTATTAGCAATTGCGACCGTGCCTGGATTTTGTTGAGCCATGTACTGGAGTGTATATAGGAGTCCCATGCAAGTTGCATTGAATATTCCTGGGCATCCCATCATTTACGATTTTCCATCCAAGTTCAATCCCCTCAATAAAAAACAAACAAAAACAAAGCTTATGGACTGTTCTTTGTCTCTGGGTAACTGAAAGATGGATGTCTGGCTGGACAGGGTGACAGGTGAACCACTACATTCAGCAACCCATACGGGGATATGGCTACACATCCTATAGACTTGAATGGGAAATACCTAAACTGCTGGAGCAAACAACATCCAATTGTTGTCTGTTTTGAAGTCAGACGATACGTCTCAGGTGATTACTAAACATTCTACTCCAGCAAACCAAACCAAGTTTCTACTCTTGAAGAATTATTTTATTTTTTTAAGTGTCACATGATTAAAACTCTAGAGTATTCCTTTTAAAAAGAGCTCTTTATATCCTTTAAAGTAAATGTCAAGAGGCCAGTGCTTAAGGAAAATGAAATTGCTGCTTGTTCACTTGAGACATGGCAATCATAAACAGGTGCCCTTTCAAATTTATATGCAGACCTCAACTGATCAATGTGATCAGCAGTGAGTTATAGTAATGCCAGCCCTGTCCTGCTAAATTATGTTTTAAATAAAACAGTGGTGTACAGTATATAGATTAATGTGATATTTTGAAGGTATATAATTAATGAGCAGATGGCAGCTGACTTGAAAAGCAGCAATAAATTATCAGGTGATGTATTGCACAACAAAACCATTTCACATATAGTACAGTAGATCGGGTTAGGTAGCCTTGGAAAGGGAGGTGGGGTGCTTTACTATACTGGAACACTTCAAGATCTACCACGATAAAAGCAATATGTGATTTCTGTTTCAATCTTTTTATAAAATGTTTAGAAATACAGTAAAATATTATAATGTAATACAAAAGAGTGCAAAATGGTTCTGTGAACATAAACGGTAAACAAGAAGTCATCACTGATGGTTTTGAGGGTAAGGAGTTAAGACATAAATCCATGGAAATCCATCAATGGGTATCAAGAACTGCGACAGAGTGGTCAACTATAAGGAGACTGGTAATGAGAAACATATTCGGTTATACTGTAGTCCACAAAGAGGCCAAACTAACTGTGGGCCTTACATCAGGCCAACTTTGGCAATATGTGAATTCAAACTATTTGGAAATAGTAATTTTGAAAAGGCCATGTCACTCAAAGGTGATAAATGCCTTATATCTCACCAAGACTGTACCCATTAGATCTCTGCATTTGAGTTCCTTGGGTTTCAAACACTTGTTATGGCCATTATGAAGGGTTTTCATACAATTTTTTCCCTTTTTTAACCACTTTACATCCCGCGTATAGTCATATGACGTCCGTAGATGGGAACTCCTATCCCAAGCGGGAGTTATATGACGTCCTCAGCTTCCCACGGGGATAGGGGCCCACGTAGCATCACTAAGGGGCAGATGTGCTTGCCGGGTGGCCACAATGTCAGCTGGGCACCTGCGATCGCTCATGACAGAGCAGGAACATGGATCTGTGACTGTAAACACACCGATCCATGTCTTTTCAGGGGAGATGAGACAGATCATGTGTTCCTGGTATATAGGAACACCGATTGGTCTCCTCCCCCAGTCAGTTCCATCCCCCCGCAGTTAAAACACACAGTCAGGGAACACATATAACCCCTTCCCTGCCAGTGACATTTATACAGTAATCAATGGCTATATGTTCTGCCTCTCCAATCTAAGCATTGAACGTGTGATCTCCACTTGAAACACTACAGTTGCCAGCGCATTTGGCAGGCCTGGCATTTCCCAACTTCTTTCTATATTATTTGGCATCCCAGTTGGTGCACATCCATGATTGGCTGTGCCTGGTTCCGGCCAATGCCTGTACCTCCACGGAGGGAGCCATCGCATCTTCTCTGGAAACCCTACATAATATTATCTACAGAGGCTGGGTCCCCGATCGCTCCGGAACCTCCCTACTTGCCACTTCCTGTGGTTTAACCCCAATCTGCAGGAACTATACTTGCTATACTAATCGCTGGTACTCCAAGGGGGTTAAATATTTATGCAACCTGTACAATGCTCAGGGCTTTAAATCTTTTTCTCAGCTAGGTTTAGATTTAAATTTACCAAGATCGTACCTATTTTATTAATACCAGCTCAGGCACGCTATCCGTGCCCAGTTTGGCTCCCTGGATGATTCCACTGACCTGCCCCATTGGAAAAACTGCTCAGACAGCCAGATCCCACTAAACTTGTCTCTACCTATTATGCAGCCCTAATGACTGACTTTAACCGCAGGTTTCACAAAGCTCAGGTAAAATGGACCTCTCTGGACATCTCCCTGGTAGATAAGGACTGGTTAGAATTTAGTGATACGTAAAAAAAACTTCTGTTATTGCTTCCCGGGACCGCATCATACAGGTCAAAATTTTCCATCAAACCCACCTCACTCCGGCTAGGTTACACAGGATGGGTCTCCTGCCCTCAGCTGCCTGTTTCCGCGGCTGTGACCGAGAGGCCGGTTTCTTACACTGCTTCTGGACATGACCGGTAGTCCAGGACTTCTGGGAAGAAGTGGGTGCTTTCATCTCATCGACGCTAGGCCTCCCAAACATAATCCACCCCAAAAATTGCCTATTAGACATTTTTGGCAAATTACACCTATCATCACATGCCAAGAGACTGCTCCGTATACTCTTCTTCTATGTTAAAAAAAGCTATTTTACTGTCCTGGAAGGGCACACAGACCTCTCTGAAATCCCTCAGGTTAAAACTTATTAATGATGCTTTCCCACTGTATAAACTTACTTTTGAACTCCGGAAACGGAACAAAACCTTCCACCAAATTTGGGGTAGATGGTTGGCTAGTCCGCTAACCCTCTCCCAGCACTGATTGTACTACTCTTGCTTGACCATTGATGGGCCGTGCCTCACGGATCTCTAATGTCTGGACTTCAGCTTTTGCTATATCCAGGTATCCTTTTACCACTGTGCCTACTTTATATTTTGCACTGATGTCAGTTTATTTTTCTATGTTTGAGTGTATTGCCTAACGTTTATGACCAGGTTGTCTGGTGGTTTTTTTTTTTTCTGTTTGTTGGTTTGTCTTAAACCTAATAAAAATATATAAAAAAAAGAAAGTGTGATCTAATTTACAGTTAGTTGTGTTGATAATCCCTATCTTATTTGGACAAACAGACAGTGACTCGATCCAGACGACACCGTGTTGATCTTTTATCCTTGTTGAAGTTTAATCCATAAACTGTGAGGATCTTACAACAATAAACATTGGATAGGTCAAAAGATCATAATGTGATCCAGTTCAGACATGTGCTGATGCATTACTGGGAGAAATGAACAAGGGTGGGGCTAACTATACAGGATAAGCTGAGACACAGGAAGGGGAGGAACCAGGGACAGAATAATGCATATAACATTTAAAGGCATATCACAAAGCATGTGAAACATGACAAGCTATGATCACAGCGATCATAAATGTCAATGGTTTCAAAAAAGTGTCCGATGTGTCCGCCGAAATGCCACAGTCCTTATAAAAATCACTAAACGCCGCCATTATTAGTAAAAAAAAAAAATCCAATAAATCAATAACCTATTTTGTAGGCACTATAACTTTTGCGCAAACAAATCAATATTGCAATTTTTTTTACCAAAAATATGTAGAAGATTACATATTGGCTTAAACAAAGAATAACAATAACAAAAAATATTGTGTCATTTTCTTTTGTTTATAGCACAAAAACTGCAGAGGTGATCAACACTAAAAGAAAGCTCTATTTGTGTGAAAAAAAAGGACATCAACTTTGTTTGGGTGCCACGTCGCACAACCGAGCAATTGTCAGTTAAAGCAACACAGTGCTGTATCGCAATAAATGGCCCGGTCAGAAAGGGGGCAAATTCTTCCAGGGCTGTAGTGGTTAATATGGAGAATGCAACAGGAGGGATGAGAAGGTGGGCACTGGACAGGATAGATTAGGAAATGTGATTTTGAGTATCTAAAGCATATACTGTAACAGGACTTTTGAATTAAATAAAAATATTAATAAAAATGCCATAAATCTATCCCCTATTTTGTAGACGCTATAACTTTTGCGCAAACCAACCAATATACGCTTTTATTTTATTTTTACCAATAATATGTAGAAGAATACGTATCGGCCTAAACTGAGGAAAACATTTGTTTTTTTATATATTTTTTATATATTTTTGGGGATATTTATTATTATATTATAGAAAAACATAAAAAATATTGTTGTTTTTTTTTCAAAATTGTCGCTCTATTTTTGTTTATAGCGCAAAAAATAAAAACCGCAGCGGGGATCAAATACCACCAAAATAAAGCTCTATTTGTGGAAAAAATGGCAAAACGTATTGACTCGAGTATAAGACTAGGGTGTCCATTTGCATGCTTCACTGTGTCCATGTGCATGCCTCACTGTGTCCATGCCTCACTGTGCCCATACCTCCCTGTGCCCATGCCTCACTGTGTCCATGCCTCACTGTGCCTCACTGTGTCCATGCCTCACTGTACCTCACTATGTCCATGCCTCACTGTGCCTCACTGTGTCCATGCCTCACTGTGCCTCACTGTGTCCATGCCTCACTGTGCCCATCCTCACTGTGCCCATACCTCACTGTGCCCATGCCTCACTGTCTCCATGCCTCACTGTGCCCATGCCTCACTGTGCCTCACTGTGTCAATGCCTCACTGTGCCCATGCCTCATTGTGTCCATGACTAGACTTACATTTAACATGGGAGTATATAGAAGGGGTGCCTGGCTTTGAAAAATTGGTGCTCCCCAGCCGAAGGCTCCCTCAAACTGCAAACTTTGCACACTTGTAGAGGAGAAGTGGGGCTACATGTGTGCCAAGGTTAGGGTCCAGGGGACCTACGGCCGGTACCGGGTCCTCAAATTTACCAGAGAAATTACCGTTTAACATGGGAGTCTATGGAAGGGGTCCCCGAATTTGAAAAATTGGTGCTCCCCGGCCCTAGGTCCAGGGGACCTACGGCCGGCCGTTTTCCCGGTCCCCAAAGTCCTGGAGATCAGGCGCAAAAAGGTGACTCGAGTATAAGCCGAGGGGGGCATTTTCAGCACACAAAAAAATGCTGAAAAACTCGGCTTATACTCGAGTATATACGGTACTCTGTTGTTTTATGTGACCTATTGGTATATTTTTACATTTGGTGTATTCAAGTACATGGGGGTCAAGACAGCACTGTTTTTTTTTGTTTTTTTTTATTATTATTCCATATGGGCAAACCATGAATCAATTCTGGGAAACCACTCTCAATATTTGATATTTAAAAAAAAAATCCAAATTAAATGAGTAAAGTGATTATTCTATTTTTTTTTTTAGCTTTCATTCATTTACTGATTTATAGAAATCTCTAGTAGCTGTTTCTATGATTATTTTTAGTTTTAGATTTCTGCCTACAGGTGGTGCTCTCTTGCCAGCTATGCAGTGTTCTCTTTTAGGATGTGTATGGATGCAGTATGTCTATATCGCTGCAAGATACTACATGTGATGGAAGCACTGCAGTGTATACCAAGTCACCAATAAATATACCCACATGTTTTATTTTATATTTTTTCTTCTGCTTCTTTGGTACTGTATATTTAGTATAATCTTTTCCTTATGATCAGGGCTTCTAGTACAATGTTGTTCCTGTAAATATAGAAATTATTAAAGGGTAAGTAGAACTGAGGCTAGTATGGCAAAAAAAAAACACCACGCAAGATACGACAGCTTGGAGGGCCAGAGAAGTATTGATTGATATTTATGACAACCATTAAATATGCCCAGCTCCAGGGGAAAATTGGGTTTTTATCACTATTTATCACTGTGACGTACTTCAACTAGCCAATTTTAGGTCTCAGATATTCAAATTTCTAAGTACCCTGTCTGATAACATTACATCTCAGGGGCTTAAAGGGGTTGTAAAGCTTCGTGTTTTTTCATGCATCCTATGCATTAAGGTGAAAAAACACCCCAGCCCCCCCACTTTACTTACCTGAGGCACAAAACTCTGTGGGCGTAATCCCACGATGGTTTCTCCCAGCTTGAGGTGGCTCTTCATTGGAGAATGATAGCAGTCCAGCCATTGGCTCTCGCTGCTGTCAATCAAATCAATGATGCGGCACACCAGGTTGCAGGGCCGAGTGATACACTTGGCGGCTATGGCCGCCACTGTATCACATGGGAGTGTGCCCGCAAGCTAAACCCCTTGGGAGATCGCTTCCCAGAACAGGGGGTTAGCTCTTGCGGGGAGGAGCTGAAACAGCCGCCGAGGGAACCCAGAAGACGAGGATCTGGGCCACTCTGTGCAAAACTAACTGCACAGTGGAGGTAAGTATGATATGTTTTTTATTTAATAAAATAAAAAAATACCTTTACAACCCCTTTAACCACATCCCGACCGTCGCATGTACATATGCGTCCACAAAAGGGCACGTACAGGCAGATCGGGGAGCAATCCGGGACGAGGGCGCGGCTATTCGTTTCTAGCCGCCTGCTCGCGATCGCTCCCCGGAGCTGAAGAACGGGGAGAGCCGTATGTAAACACAGCTTCCCGGTGCTTCACTGTGGCGGCTGCATCGATCGAGTGATCCTTTTTATAGGGAGACTCGATTGATGACGTCAGACCTACAGCCACACCCCCCTACAGTTGTAAACACACACAAATCCTACAGCGCCCCCTGTGGTTAACTCCCAAACTGCAACTGTCATTTTCACAATAAACAATGCAATTAAACTTCTTAAGGACCGCCTCCTGCACATATACGTAGGCAGAATGGCACGGCTGGGCACATCCACATATATTTACGTTGGTTCTAGTACCCAGCCGTGGGTCACGGGCGCGCGCCCGCGGCGCGCTCCCGTGACCCGGTCCGAAGCTCCGGGACCGCTGGACTCGCGGACCCGATCCAGCGGCGATCAGTCCCCGGAGCTGAAGAACGGGGAGAGCCGTGTGTAAACACGGCTTCCCCGTGCTTCACTGTGGCGGCAGCATCGATCGCGTTATCCCTTTTATAGGGGGGACGCGATCGATGACGTCACACCTACAGCCACACCCCCCTACTGCTGCAGAGCACAGCTGCCAATACTAATGAGTGGCTGTATGTTGGCTGCATGAAAATGTAGCAGGTGCCCTGCATATACCGCGGCCTTGCCAAACTGGCCAACATTCTTCTGTGAGGGAGAAAGTGTCTGTTAGTTTCGGCCTTTTTTTCCTCTTCACTGTCTCACACGAAGCTGCTCACTCTACATCCTCTGTGACCCGGTCCGAAGCTCCGGGACCGCTGGACTCGCGGACCCGATCCAGCGGCGATCAGTCCCCGGAGCTGAAAAACGGAGAGAGTCGTGTGTAAACACGGCTTCCCCGTGCTTCACTGTGGCGGCAGCATCGATCGCGTTATCCCTTTTATAGGGGGGACGCGATCGATGACGTCACACCTACAGCCACACCCCCCTACAGTTGTAAACACACACAGGGAACACATAACCCCTACAGCGCCCCCTTGTGGTTAACTTCCAAACTGCAACTGTAATTTTCACAGTAAACAATACAATTTAAATGGATTTTTTGCTGTGAAAATGACAATTGTCCCAAAAATGTGTCAAAATTGTCCGAAGTGTCCGCCATAATGTTGCAGTCACGAAAAAAATCGCTGATCGCCGCCATTAGTAGTAGATAAACGCTTATTGCCTAAACTGAGGAAAAAAATAAATGTTATATATATTTTGGGGGGATATTTATGGTTATAGCGCAAAAAATAAAAACCGCAGAGGTGATCAAATACCACCAAAAGAAATCTCTATTTGTGGGGAAAAAAGGACGCCAATTTTATTTGGGAGCCACGACCGCGCAATTGTCTGTTAAAGCGACGCAGTGCCGAATTGTAAAAACACCTTTGGGCATTTAGCAGCATATTGGTCCGGGGTTAAGTGGTTAAGGTGATGATATCCACCTTCTACTTTCATTTGTCCCAGCCTAAAACTTGGCAGATCTCCACTAATGGCAAACACTAATGAGTTCCCAATTGCTGGTATTTGATAATATTAAAATCATACAGTTGTGTATATATATATATATATATATATATATATATATATATATATATATATATTTGCCTGACATGTCCAACCTGCCTGCACAAAATGGGTTGACTATACCATTCAAACTGTCTGTGCTGTCACCATCCCCAAGCAGACATTGTACGCTCACTATGGTCATGCCCTGCACTCTCTACCTTTTGGTCTCAGAGGAAATATCTGCGATGATTACTATGGCACTGCCTTAAACCACATATATTTGTCTGTTTGGTTTTGTAGCTGAGAAGCTTCAGCCCCAATATCTACAGATTTTTTTGAGGGAAACTTTATTTATAAAGTGATTGCAAAGCAACAGGTTCCCTTTATATCACACTTGATAAAGTAACAAGTTCAAACAAACTTAAAGCGGAGCTCCATCCTAAAGTGAAGTTCCGCTGATCGGAACCCTCCGGTGTCACATTTGACACCTTTTAGGGGGAGGGGGATGCAGATACCTGTCTAAAGACAGGTATTTGCACCCACTTCCGGCCCAGCATTCACAGGCAAAAGACGGGTTTTCCTTCACTTCCCGTCGCCCTCCTCGTTGTGTGCTGGGAACACTCGGCTCCCAGCACACAGCGGGAGCCAATCGGCGGGCGCAGCGCAACTCGCGCATGTGCCGTAGGGAACCGGGCAGTGAAGCCGGAGCGCTTCACTTACTGGTTCCCTCATCGTGGATGGAGGGGGAGCTGCGGATGCCACTGGACTCCAGGACAGGTAAGTGTCCTAATATTAAAAGTCAGCAGCTGCAGTATTTGTAGCTGCTGGCTTTTAATAATTTTTTTTGATGGGCCTTCCGCTTCAAGGAAAATTCCCAGCTCAACCTACTGACCAGCCTGCAACCAACCAAATTGTCCTGTCTAACAGTATGCGTTAAAACAGGGGTTTCGTTTTCACACATTTACATTTACATGCGTAAGCTGCAGAGCCACTTCATGGCACCCCAGTATAATCTGCAGTCCTAATTAAAAATGTTGAGAGCCTCCATAGTAGATGCATATAACACATGCATTATAATAGAAAGGCAGAGTGCAGGTAAGCCTGGAGGGAGCCCACCACTCCTTTTAAAGGGGTTGTAAAGGAAAAAATGTTTTTCCCTAAATACAGTAGCTTCCTTTACAGTCCTTTACAGTCATTTACAGTCCTACAGTCCTCCTTCACTTACCTCATCCTTCCATTTTGCTTTTAAATGTCTTTAAACACGATCGAATTTGTCCGCTGAAAACGGTCCGATGGACCGTTTCAGCAGACAAATCCGATCGTGTGTACGGGCTAGCGGACAGATTTGTCCATCGGACAAATTTCAAAGCATGCTTTGAAATTTGTCGGCTACAAACCTGTACGTCGGATATGTCCGCTGGTTAGTATCCTGTGAATGGATCCGACGCATGCGCACGGAAGTGTTTACTTCCTGGTGCGGTGACGTGGCGGCGTCAACGTCACCGCCGCGTCACCACGCTGTCTGCCGGCGGGGATTTTGATCCGATGGTGTGTACACGCCATCGGACCGAAATCCGATGAGACATGTCCGCTCTAAACTGTCCGTCGGACAAGTTTGAGTGGACATATCTCATCGTGTGTACGAGGCCTGAGAAATCCTCACTTCCTGTTCTTCTGTCTGTAACTACACTCCCTGGTGTGGAGAAAGCCTCTTGAGGGGGAGGGGGCGAGCAGGAGTGTCAGGATGCCCACCAACACAGAGCTACTTTCTCTATCTGCAAAGTAGAGACTGTCCTGACTTGCCTGCTTGCCCCCTCTCCCCTCAAGAGGCTTTCTCCACACCAGGGAGAAAGCCTCACATTACTGTGTGTAGTTACAGACAGAAGAACAGGAAGTGAGGATTTCTCAGAAGAAATAAGGACATTTAGCCTAGGTTCACATTGGAGCGATTTGACATGCAATTTGAGAGATCAACTGATCAACACTGAGACCACTGCATCCACACGGAAAGCAAGAGTCATTCTCTGTAGCATGCTGGCAGGAGACATACCTTTGTGTTTAAGCTGTGGCTGCTTTCTAAAGAAAACAAACTGCAACACGTTTCACATTTTTGATCCACTTGGAAGGATTTAACAGCAGCAGTTGCAAAGGATTCTGGGATATGTAGTCCCCATCTAAAATGCCCTTATAGCTTTCTATGGATACAGAATTACAAGAGCCAGCCTGCTCTGAGGAGAGAGAAACAAAAGACTCCAGGCATGGGAAGGGACAGGACTTAGGGGAGAGGTGTTGCTTCCTGGGTCAGTCCACTGCAGTGTTCTGGGCATCCACGACTGGTCGGAGACATCCAGCCTGAGAGAGGGGGATCCCAGGTGCATATCCAGATGCACCTGCACCGATGGTGGGAAGCTTCCAGTGTGAGGTAACCACTCGGGTCACTAGAAGAAACAATATACAACCGTTAAAACAAATATTGGGGCCAGATATCATGAATATATTGTAATGATTATTTAGAAACTGATTTGTCCATTAGGACTGGGAACCTCTGAAACTTGGGGACACTCAATAGAGCAAACAGTGCGGGGAACCAACATGGCTACCCCAAAAACAAGAAGCTGCATAAGGAGAACTAACCACAGTAGTAATACAGTAGTTGATTCTCCTTATGCAACTTCTTGTTTTTGGGGTCACTAGAAGAGCCTGCCTGCAGGATTGGTGAGAGAGCATTTGCCCATTTGCCCATTTGCCGGAAACAAGGATGCTGCACACTGATAGAGTGGAATGGACACTGTATACAGACATCATTGTGTAATAGCGGTACTCTGGCCCAATTCCAGAGAATAAACCCATGTCTGCCGGTTGACCCAAATTATATGGTGAAACATGTAGAGAGCAGAGAGACAAACTACCTTCTCATCTTCCAACGCTCAGCCAGCAAAGAGGGGGGCTAGAGCCCACACGGCTTTTTTTTATTAACAATATGACATCACAAAACATATGCATTCTCATTGGTCAAGAAATAAAAGAATATAAAAGGAAAACATTTCAGTGGTTCAATCATAACACAAAATAGCATAGAATAAAATATTTATTTTAGTACGTCCAATACAATTGCTGTTAGTCACCTTGCTGATACTTGTAGTGCCACAGGACAAAAGGCCATCCAGATACAGAGACACTGTATACAGACACCATGGCCCTTATTCGCCTTCCTAAGGAAGATCCTGCATTCTTTGTTTGGTAATCTGTAGCAATTTTATTAATTTGCTCTACCATTTAGGCGTTTAAGTGCACCAAGGAGAGTGGCAAGCTGAAAATACAAGGCCTTATCCTTCTCTAAGGAGCTGAAGTTACTGGTGCCATTTGAGCAAGAACACGCATGTCCAGGGCTCTGTATATGAAGTAGATGTGTGGGATTGTTTGCCTTGAGAGTTAATTCATTAAACGTTGATCTGGGTACAGTGTTTGTAGTTGGGCCTGTGTTTTCAGGGGATAGGAGAGAGAGGTCTGACATAAAGAGGGTCAGTCTTCTGCTCTCCTGCCTGAACTCACAAGCCAAATTTGAGTAGAGGTAACCAATCCAATATAAAGTGTCATATTGAGATTTATTAGCCATTTAGGTGTGCCTCTGCTCTAGGGGACATTCTCAAGTTTGGAATCCCCTGAAAGCAGCCTAAATATAATATTGAGCTATATTGCTCTTAATCTCAGTAATTGCTCTCCAGTTGATATACTGTTGCTGTCAGTTACTTTTCCAGAGAAATATTGCAGTAAAGACAATTTTTGTGTTTTATCATAATGTGTGTGTTTCTCATTGGTCATTGCACTTACAATATTGCCAGGTTTGCCAAGAGGGGCAGAGACTGTTATTGGCAGAGGCGGATCTTTAATTAGGCAAATTAGGCGGTCGCCTGAGGCCTCGCACTCACAGGGGCCTCGCGGCCGTCTAACTTACCCAATGCATTACCCCAGTTTTGAGGGACAGTTCTGACTCAGAAGCAGGGCCGCAGGATACCTAACAACCAGTGAATATCGGTGACACCATCCCTTGTGACGTCAATGACCCACCATGCCCTCAGTTAATGACGTCACAAGGTGACATCACTGGGTGGCCCCTGCCCATTAGTTATTAAAGAGCAGGATATGGGGGCCACCTTGTTAAAGGGGGCTTTCAGATTCCTATAAGCCCCCTGCCCGCAGACCCCCACAACCACTGGCCAGGGTTGTGGGCAAGAGGCTCTTGTCCTTGAATTATTTTTCCTATCATGGGCGAGAGTGGGGGCCCCATGTCAAGTTTTGCCTAAGGCCTCACAAAGTCTAGAGCTGCCTCTGGTTATTGGGGTTTAGAGGCAGAGTGGCTCCTGCGGGGTAGCGCTACATAAGTATACTCTGCAGCATGAACATACTGTATGCAAGGGTTTGAAAGTCCATGGCAGAACAAAAGACGTGTTCAGGGATTTTACGCCCATGTGCGTGTGTGAGTTTATGCAAGCATGGTGTATACACACATACAGTTAATGTACAGGCATTTATTACTATGGGTTACAGTATCCTGCAGGTGTATCTCCCGAGTGCAGAAATATGCCTGCAATTTACGTTGGATGCCATGTGAATGAGACATAAAAGTCAGCCTGTGACTTTCCTTAGTATGGACAAATTATGCTTTGACTTTAAAGCTGAACTTTGCGTGATGATAATTTTTGCTGGATAATATTCACAGTTCTCGTACTGATTTTACCTTTGGCCTGCAATTACTAATTAAACCTCTACAATTGTCCTGGGCCTATTTAATGTGATAGATTTAAGTAAAGTATAATAGTGTTTAATAGTTCAAACGTTAATGTGTAATGATAATTATGTAGTACAATAATTAGTTCCTTCAAAGTAATATAAACCCACATGCATTAACAAGTGATATATACTTGTAAACAAATACTTAAAAATCCTTGGTTATAGCTTTAACCAAGTTACCACAATTCATCTTTCCATGACAAAAATTACTGAATAGGGATAAGTTTAGGTATCCCTAGAAATAGTTGGATTGTGAATATCTATGCTCCTGCAATCAATATTGCAGAAATAATAAATAGTTGACTAACTGCTGTTAAATCATAGCAAAAGGGTGGGAAGCTTTGCATGCCACTATTTTGGTTTAAAAGTAGAGAAGAGTGGCGGCTGGTGTTCAAAATTTTTTGGGGGGCGCAAACAAACTGAAAAAAAAAAACATCAATTGCAGCCTCACTGTGCCCATCAAATGCAGCCACTGTGCCTATCAATTGCCGCCAGTTTGGTCGCCATCAATTGCCGCCAGTTTGCCCCATCAAATGCTGCCAGTTTGCCCCATCAATAGCCCCCAGTTTTCCCCATCAATAGCCGCCGGTTTGCCCCATCAAATGCCGCCAGTTTTCCCCATCAAGATGGATTAGAACACTTGTCAGGTATGTATTGCAGTCTGTGCTCCCATTAAGGAGATTCGCCCTCTCTGTTTGTCATGTTTATCGTTATTATCAAAAGTAAAGGAAAAACTCAAATTTTGTGTTGTCCCCAGAAAAGTAATAGAGGCGAATTCTTCCAATGGGCATGCTAAATCCTGTGACCTGGGGGCCCCTGAAGAATTCCCTTAATTTTTCAGGGATTTCCTCTCACTTTCTGTTTAGCCATGGGACAGGAAGTGAAGGGAAATCTCCCCAATGGGACAAAGATGGTGAAAATAAAATATGACAGGGTTGTAACCCTCTCTTACTCCAAAATGAAAAAAAATAAGTTTTGCCTGTAGTTTTACTTTTAGCATCAACGCTGCCATATCGTGTATCCAGCACTGTCTATTTTTACCAAGCTTTTGAACCTAACCAAAAAGTTCCTTTGTTAAATCTAAATCCAAAAAAACTATTTGGTTTGTACTAATTTTCCATGTGAGAACAATATTTTTATTATTGGCATTCAGTTTCTGCATAAACCCATCAAGACCCGCCTTATCGCGGTCCCATATCATAATAAGATCATCGATATATCTCTGGTACCAGACTAGCTCGGGGGGTTTGATCTTAAATATGGCGTCTTCTTCCCAGTGAGCCATAAAGAGATTGGCTATGGTGACGTACGTGGAGAGGGATGAGTTACACGTAGTTGTTAAATGCTTAGAGTTTTTTTAATATATTTTTAAATCATTTTGGAAAGACCAAATATACACTTTTTAACTACTTTGTCTCTCACACCCTTATGGACCGGTTTTTATGGAGCGTTTTTTTTTTTGGCAACAATTTTGTCATTACTTAAGATGTATACATTGTTTTTTAATACATTGTTTTTTAATGACATCCTTAGACAATTAAACGTAATAAAACTAAACTAAAGGCATTTTTATTTTTTATTTTTTTAGTAGTGTTAGTTTAAACATAAAGGGCCAGATTCACGAACACTTGCGCTGGAGTATTTGGATATGCGCCGCGTAACTGTGATGATGCGCCGTCTTTTCTATGTGCCCGTACCCACCAAACTAGATGCGCCCAATAACGGGTCATTTGCGACCGGCGGAACGTTCCGACGCCAGAGTATCGTCAGCGCTTATTTTCGCTGGGCGCATCAGTCGCGCCTATTGATTTCCCCTGCAAATATGCAAATGAGGGATTTTTCCCAATTCACGAACGGATTAGCACCATACGCTGGCTACATGCGCCGCGCGTATCTGGTCCGTCCGGCGCAAAGTTATTTCTACAAAAGGCTGCTTTATCTTTACTCCAGACGGTCACAGGTCAGCAGGAGAGCAGCTACAGCAGCGTTACCGACGAAACTAGCAAGCTGAACAACAACACTAGCAAGGACAACACCTCTGTGTGCCAACATGCCAGGGGCACTCGTGGTCCTAAGACTAGTACTGGGTCCCTCGCTACGGAGGAGGCGGGCACGTGAGAGGATATACCGCACTCGTATGAACCTCTTTGGCATGGGGGATGAGGAGGTGTATCGCCTCTTCAGATTCAGCCCAGATGCAATACTTGAACTAACCACAACCCTGCAGGGTGACATCACCAGCAAGACACACCGCTCACAAGCAGTGCAGCCACTGGTGAAGGTCCTGGCAACACTTCATTTCCTTGCCAGTGGATCATTCCAGCGTACAAGTGGAGTGGTGGCTGGGATGTCACAGTCCTCCATGAGCAGATGTGTGCACCAGGTTGTCCCCGCAATCCTCAGACGCATGTCCAACCAGTTCATCAGACCCACCACTGAGGAGCTGCGGCTGAAGGCAATGACAGATTTCTACAACATTGCCAGATTCCCACGCACCATCGGGGCCATTGATTGCACACATGTGGCCCTACAGCCCCCCAGTGCCACAGAGCACATATACCGCAATCGGAAGCATTGGCACTCCATCAACGTACAGGTGATAGCCGATGCCCAACGCCTCATATGGCACGTCCGTGCCAAACACCCCGGGTCCAGCCATGACAGCTTCATATACCGTCAGAGCCCCATTCCAGCAGAATTCGAACAGAACATGTATGGGGACAGCTGGCTGGTTGGTGAGTGACATGGGAGTCAGGCATGACTATCCCCTCCCGTGATGCACATCAAAAGTGGCACATGCACTACTAACATCCTCCTGTCTTTTCCCTTACAGGTGACTCTGCATATGCACTGGGACCCCATCTAATGACTCCTTTCCGGAACCCCCAAACCAGAGGAGAGAGAAAATACAATGAAGCACACATCAAAACCCGTGCAGTGGTGGAGCAAACATTCGGGCTCCTGAAGTCCCGTTTCCGCTGCCTGGATAAGTCCGGGGGGACCCTATTGTATTCCCCTACCTTTGTGTGTCAGATCATCGGTGCATGTTGCATACTACATAACTTTGCTATGAAAAAAGGCCTAGAGATTGACATACGTGATGACCTGACCCCCGACCCACACAGTCCCCACCTGCCAGAGGACACCCAGTCTGCTGATGGAAGAGCAGTCAGGAGGGTCCTCGCCGTAGGCATCTTTGGACACTAAACCAAAACATTAATAACACAGACAGTGCACGCGTGTACACCACTGATGTCCCTAGATCACACACATCACATGCACATCGCATTGGATTAGCCCAAGTCCAGCATGTAGGAGTTGGGAGCAGTAACGCCGCGTCAAGGCCCCAATGATGTCACTGTCCATTCACACACCTTTCACACGTCATTCATTCAGCCGTGGGGTTAACTTCACCACCACGGCCGAGGGTGACACCCCTTACTTTCAGGAGTGCCACCCTCTCACATTCACACACCATTCACACTGCAACGTGTGCAGTATCAAAAAATAAAAATAAAATCTCATAACCTGAGAACCAAAAAAATTAACAAAAACTCATGTCCTGAGTATAAACAATAATAATAAAAAATATATAACAACCAAAAAAACAAAAAACCCTCATCTGGGATGACGGGGGCTCCTCCTTGGGGGCACTCTCGGGCTCCTCATCTGCCTGGAGGGAGTGGGTGGTGGTGGTGGTGGGGGGGCATCAGGAGGAGGCTGATCCCCGGGTGGGCCACTCCTGGGAGCTGTTGGCTGCATGCCCTCCAATGCCACAGCGATACGGCTCAGATACAAATTTGTTTGGGCCTGCATCCTCAGCTGGCGGGTGATCTGATGCCGCTGGTCACGTTGCCGCTGCCTCCCCTCTTCCCGAATGGCAGCAGTGTTGTCTCGAACAGCTGCTGTCAAGTGCCGGATATCAGCCTGCACCTCCCCCAGGCTGGTCACAACGCCCTGCACGCGACTGGGCAGCTGTGACATAGAGCCCAGGCTGTCTGCGACCCTGTCTAGGTGGCCAGCCATCTCCCCCATTTGCTGGGTCTGTTTCGCGTGGTCCAAAAGCACCTGGTCTTCGACCAAATCACACACCCCCCTGGTCTTCCGGGTGGCCTTCCTGGGGGCAGAGGAAGGTTGTCCCCGTGGGGATGGAGTCGCCCTTGAGGGGCTACCTAGGATGGGGGAGGGGATCACAGAGGGCCCTGCAGAGGAGGAGGACTCCTCCAACATTAAAATGAACTCCTGTTCAGGGACAGGCTCCTCCACAACCACCTCTGCTGAAGTGGTGTGGGCACTCTCCTCCTCCACCTCGGTGTCTCCAGCACCCAGGGCCTCGTCTTCAGCATCCCGTTGGGGGGTTGGGGTGGACTGGCCGGCACGAGATGGCCCAGCACCGTCATCTGTGGATGACACAAAGCAGACACATGTTGGTGGTCCCACACACTTGGCACATGTACCCACCCCCGCCCCCCACATGCAACACACCAAAAAGGGGGTAAAAATCACTTACCTGTCCTGGAGCCTTCCTCTACGGAATCATAGCCTGGGACCCCCTCCAACTGCTCCCTGTCCAGGCAGCGGGCGACCACCTCCTCCTCCGCGGTCAGGGTGACAGGACATGGGGGACCACCACCTGTGCCCCTCTCATGGCTCCTAATGGTGGACACCTTGCCCCTCACCTTGCGCCGCAGGTCATTGATTTTTTTACCAATGTCTGAAGCACTCCGGGTGGAGTACCCCAGCACATTGACCCTGGCAGCTATGGTGTCCAGGATGGCCTGCTTTCTCTCCCGGCTGGTCTTCCTGCTTTTTTTACCATGGAGAAAATCATTAAATGCCTCCATAGCCGATATTATCACTGTGACCTCCTGGGCATTATAATTTAGGTTCCTCCTCTCTCTGGGGCAGCGGGAGCAGCCATTACAGGGCAAAAGTATCTTCCCTGGGGTGGGGGAAATGGAACTACTTTTGCGCCGGAATGGCGTTTCCGCCAGCGCTTTTAAGCGCCCAGCGGAACGCATTGCGCTGACGTTTCCCAGGAAGTGGTGCCGACGGAAGTTGTGAGCATGCGCACAAGGGGGCGAGTGGAGCCGCACTCACTGCGCATGCTCCGTGGATGATGCGCTGAACGTAAGCCTCTGCGCTGGGCTCCGCCCATCATTTACATATGATCACACCCAGTTTCACTTGCGTCGGGTTACGCCAGCGCATTATCGTTACTCTGGCGCAAGTTTACGCGCAACTGCTATGTGAATTACAGGACTTGCGCTGAAAGGGTCTTCAGAGTAACGTAAATGAGAAGCGTTACTCCAGAGGAAAGATACTCTCATCTACCTGAATCTGGCCCAAATAGTGTAACTGCATATACAAAGTGTGCATTTTATTCTGTAATTTGTCCTGTTTAAAACAACACAAACATTTTTATTTTGGTACAAAGCATTGCAAAGCTATTATATACAAATGAAGGAAAGTGTTTTTGTGCTTTTTCAGTGTGATACGTGTAAATATATGTAAAAGGTGTAAAAAATATTAATGATCAAAGCAAACAAAAACAGAAAAAAGTTTAACCGTTAAGAAAATAGAGAAATAAAATCACACAAATTACAATTTAATGGAGAAGAAGAATGCAGAGTTAACTAGTGCTTATTAGAGTAAACTAAGGGGTTAATAAAGGTTCAACATAAGAACATTTAGTTAGAAAAAATATTTTTGTTTTACTTGTCAAAGTTGCTTTAACCAATTAAGGACCAGAAGGATTTGCCCCCTTAATGACCAGGCTGTTTTTTGCGATACGGCACTGCGTCACTTTAACTGATAACTGATAATTGCGCGGTGATGCTACGTTGTACCCAAACAAAATTGATGTCCTTTTTTTCCCCACAAATAGATCTTTCTTTTGGTGGTATTTGATCACAGTTTGTTATTTTTTTACCTTTTGGCTATAATACATATCCCCAAATAATAATAAAAAAAAATCAAATATCTTCATCAGTTGTATTCTTCTACATATTTTTGGTAAAAAAAGAAGAAATACGCGTATATTTGCGCACAAGTTATATGTCTACAAAATAGGGGATAGATTTATGGTATTTTTATTATTTATGAATTTTTTACTAGTAATGGCGGCGATCTGCAATTTTTAGCGGGACTGTGACATTGCGGCGGACAGATCGGACATTTTTGACACTGATTTGGGGCCAGTGACATTTATACAGCGATCAGCGCTAAAAAATAGACACTGATTAATGTATAAATGTCACTGGGGGGGAAGGGGTTAACACTAGGGGGCAATCAAGGAGTTAAGTGTTTCTTAGGGAGGTGTTTCTAAATGTGAGGGGGAGTGTACTGACTGGAGGAGCAGAGAGATCGCTGTTCCTGATCACTATAAACAGATCTCTCTCTACTCCCCTGCCAGAACAGGTATCTGTTTGTTTACATACACAGATCTCCGTTCTGGCTCTCTGTGGTCGTGGGTCGTCAGTGGACATCACGGCCACAGGCCACGCACATCAGCTCTGTCGTCACGCTACGGGCGACTGAAGCCCCTATAGCTTCTTAAAGCGGCCGACGCACAATGGCGGTGATTTGCGGCGGCTGGTCGGCAAGTAGTTAACTCTCTCCATCTGCAGATCGAAGTTCATATCTTTGATCTGTAGATGAGAAACAAAGAAAGTTACAATTGATACAATGTTTCAATGGAACATTCTGTATTCAAGGCTGAGCAATGTTGTTGATAAACATTGCCAGGCTGCTTTTTCTTTTTGATGGCTTTTGCTGTCGACCTTCGGGTACTGGGAGAGGGAAGGATCCGGGCAGCATGGCAGAAGGACTGGCTTGCTAGACATGTTCTGTGTACAATGATGACATGTTTTGGGCGTGCCTGGTATGTCCAGAGTCTGCAACTGATTAAAGACAGTTTCCTATTTTAATCAGGCAAATATAAAATATTGCATAATCATTTTCTATACTTTCCTTTTTCGCACAGAAGATTTTCATATCTCCCTACTGCCTAAGGTTTTAGTTATATCTCAATCTTGCATAATAATATCTAAAAGGAGATAACTATTGCTGTATTCTCTCTGTAAAATTCCACGGTACACTGATATCCTGTAGTAAATGTTTATGTGTAAAAACTAATATTGTATTTATATAGAAAAACATAGAAAATCAGTTTAAAGGCTCTAAACCGATAAATCAACCCAGACCATTATAGCTTTCCTTTAAATCACTGCTCTAGCTGTAGGAAGGAGTTAATTGTTAAAAGAGAGGAATTCTCTTGTATGAAGTAGCTAGTCCATCAAAACAGCATCAATAATATTGAGTTGCATTCTGCTTACTCCGATCACTAATCATGTATTTACGACATGCCCAGTACTCCTCCCAGGCATCCCAGGGATGCTACCTATAAATCCCGGACAGCGACAAGCTGATCACAAACAGGCCATTCGTTATTCTGCTATAAAAAGGACGATTAGAAGTGTCTTCATTATAAGGTTGAGTTTGCTAATATTTTTTTCTGACAACTATCATTTTTCTATGGTCTCTCCTATTTAAAAAGCTGCTATGGATAATTTCTCTACCATATTGACAAAAGTAAAAATATCCCTGAGAAAATTTGTTTTATTGACAGATATTTGAGCTTCTAATATAATTTTATATTAATATTTAAAGATTTTTTTTACTTTACTAAAAAAAAAAGAAAAGAATATTTACTGCAGTAAGTTTACTGCAGGAATGCGCAAAATCACATACCTGTACGTGATTTCATTCAAAAGCCACTAGGGGGCATGCGCGCGCCACTGGAGGCATGATCGCATACTGATTGGACACAGGGGATGCCAATTAGCAGGTCCGGCGGACCCGATGTCCATCCTTCGGAAAAAAAGCAAGGAAGCATAAACCTCTGAAGTATATTAATATACTTTACTAAACAATAGTTCTTTATGTACAAACTACTTACAATTGTAGGAAAACAATATAAGATGTACAAAGTATTAACCGCTAAACGACCGCCGCATGTAAATATACGTCCACAGAATGGCACGTACAGGCAGATGGACGTGGCGGCACGTCCCTGCCTTCCCGCGGGTCGGGGGTCCGATCGGGACCCCCCCGCTACATGCGGCGGTCGTTAAGCCTCTGGAAGCGATCCGGGATGAGGGGGCGGCTGTTTGTTTCTGTCCCCCTCGCGATCGCTCCCAGCGAATCCACTTTCCCCCCCTCTGCCCGCCCTCTGCCTGTGTAATGTAAACACAGGCAGAGGAAGTGATGTCACTTCTCCTCTCGGCGGTCTTTTCGTTCTGGCGAGAGGAGAGAAAACATCACAAGTGAGTTGCACAACAGCACTCTGACACCAGTACACATAGGCACACTTAACCCCCTCGGATCACCCCCCCCCCCCCAGCCCCCTATCACAGAGTCACTGATTGCAGTAATCATATATTTACTGATCACTGCATTTAGTGTCAGTGTGACAGTTAGTGTGACAGGCAGTTAGTGTTTGGTCCAGGGTAGCCCCCTACCCCCCCTAATAACGGTTTAACCCCTTGATCATCACCCTAGTTAACCCTTTCACCCCCTATTGCCAGTGTCACTAAGCGATTGGTTTTCTGATCGCTGTATTAGTGTCACTGTTGCCGCTAGGTAGCTAGTTTTTTTTATACTGTGATTTTTTTTTTTACTAAAGACATGTGGCTGAATACATTTTGGCCTAAATGTTTGACTAAAATTTAGTTTATTCGATTTTTCTTATAACAAAAAGTAGAAAATGGCATTTTTTTTTCAAAATTTTCGGTCTTTTTCCGTTTATATCGCAAAAAATTTAAATTGCAGAGGCAATCAAATACCAAGAAAGCTCTATTTGTGGGAAGAAAAGGACGCAAATTTCCTTTCGGTACAACATTGCGTGACCGCGCAATTACCAGTTAAAGCAGCGCAGTGCCAAATTGTAAAAACACCTTTGGGCATTTAGCAGCATATTGGTCCGGGGCTTAAGTGGTTAAAGATATGCAGTACATGTACAGCATATGCACATGCTACCTAACCTTCCAAGCAAATGAGCATGGACAACAGTCTATTTACAACGGTCTATATACAACTGGGATACACTAAATGTCACTTAGCTCAGGTTATAGCGGCTTAATGATCTCTGTAGGCAACCAGGGCTCCAGGCTATGTTGCAGAAATCTGGCTCTTTCATTGTGCAGTTTTAGTATCATCTCCAGCTGAAATTACTTCTTTGGTCATCCTGTGGTTACGGTGCCTCCCTTTCAGTTTATTCTGCTGGCCTTTCATTTGGAAAGTTTGGGTAGACATTCCCACAGGGGCATATCTGTATTAGTTTCTATAAGCAAAACATTTCCTAAAACACTGTTGTATCATACATGCCATAGGTCAAATATGTCAAAAGGTCAAGCCCCTCCAAAACAATGAAAGTAGCTAAAATGTGTGCATTGCCCAATCAACTCACTTACATTTGCCCAATATACAACAACAGTATGTATTTTCCCATCGTATTACTTACTTCTAGAAAAAAAAATATTTTATTTGTGAGACTAAGAAAATCACCAGACCTTGTATATATGATACAGTGGAACCTTGGATTACAAGAATAATCTGTTCCAGTTGCATATCAAAGCAATTTTCCCCATAGAAGTCAATGGAAACTAAAATAATTAGTTCCGCATTAACTTCAATGGCATACAATGCCGCATGTGGCCAGAGGTGGGGGGGCAACGGAGAGCCTCGGAAACACTCGGAAAGGCCCAAGGACAGCTCGGCTGAACTCAGCAGACCTCGGAAAGGCTTGGGAACAGAGTATTTCCGAGTCTTTCCGAGCACTTCCGAACTGCTCCGGCACCCCCACCTCAGGTCAAACGCAGTACTGCACACCGCTGTGGCTTGAATGCTGTTAGTTTTGAGAGACAACACTCGCAAACCGAGTCAGGATTTTGTCTCTTGAGCACTGGGTATTCTGCTGGACCACTGAGTTTTAGTGGCATCTGGAAGCCTCAGTTATGATAAGGTGGCCCCCAAATGGCCTCTCACTCCCATAGGAATTAGTACTATGGTACATTAATAGCCCTTACCCAATCCCACAAAGCGTTGACAGAGTCTGTTAAATAAAAAAATGAAAAAAAAAACTTATAAAAAAAAGTTGTAATCAATGTCCTTCTGATGGAAATCCACATCAATCACATCATGCAGTAATCATGCCAAACAATCTTTATATGTCACACTCCCGGATGATAATGTAAAAGCGCCGTCAAGGATCCCGAGCTATGTCGTTGACCAAATGTGGGCGGACTGTCACATTAGTTTAGCAGGTCCATTAATCACCAAGGCCTGGGTCACATGAGCCCCCAGACAGCAGACTCACACTGTCTGTGTTTAGAGACCTGCACCCACAGTGTAGTGGGACACAGCTGATGTGTCTATGCAGCCACTGTGTCCCAATAGACATCAACTGGACTGCCTGCATAGAGATGCACAGAACACCTCTTCATCCCTGTGCAGGTAAACATGACCCTGCATGCGCAAACAGTATTTTATATCCTGTGTGAATGAGGCTTAACAAGCTAGGTTGACCTTGAATCCATGTTTAAGCCAGACCAAAATCTCATTCCTAGTAAATAAGTTATGATGAAAGATCAGCTGCAGGGAGACCACGGGCAATACCCGTGACCAAAGGGGGCGTTAGGCCCTGGCTAGGGGGGCTGGAATGTGACCCCGAAAACCCCCGAATCCCGGGCATTTAGCTAGCCGTTGCTAGCCCCAAGTCCTGCCGAGTGCGATCGCATTGCAGGCTGGTGGTCCAGCCTTCTGGAGCCCAACACCTATGATGGACGTCCCACTGATCCAATGCCGAGACCGCAGGACCTATGACGTCCATCATAGGCGCCGCAGGCTTAGAAGGCGGGAATTACAATGCCGCCTGGCGCGCCACCCCCCCACTTCCTGCTTGGTTCGTCCGGCGGCTCTCCACCTCCACGGCTCTCAGCCTCCTATCATGGGCACACTATGTGAGTTTGTCGGCCGCCCGCCTGCCCATGAGCCCTCGAATATGCCGGTGAGTCCCCGTGAGACCTTGTGGGACATGTGAGTAAAATTGGGACAGCTCATGCCAGTCGTTTTTAGCCTAAGAGAGCATGCTCTGCAATGAACACTGTTTGCCACTGACTTTTACATCTAAATGGAACAACAGTTTAAAAAACCTTTGCATGCTGTGATTTGTTTTTTGTAAAAGGGAAATGGGGACTGGTTGGGGAGAAAAAAAAATGTATATCCAGAAAAAGGAATGTAAAACTGACTGGATTAGATCTAACTAGATTTGAGCTTGTATATGGAGAGCTGGAGCATGGTATATTGGATACTGGACATAAAAATAAAAAAATCGGCCAACTTATCTATAACACTTTGTCCCCGATTGCCTCTGATTTGTGAGCTAGAGTTGGGTTAAACCTCCTCAGACCCCCTCACAGATCTTCTGTATCCCCCCTAATTCCCCTCAATTCCCCCTAAAGCTGTGCTGGATAGTTGGTGAGTTGACATGTCAGCAAGGAGGAGAGAGAATGAGCATGCCAGTCAGGAAAATGCGGGGACACAATCATTTCGATGGGAAAGGAGTCAGTCCGCAGCAACAGCTGCAGCCAAATTGGAGAGGTATGCTCATACTCTGGAACATACACCAAGAACAAAGTTACAATTTATTTCATAGGAGGGGAGAGAAGAGTAAAACTAATTTTGAAACAAACACCGAAGATTCACTTATAATACAATATTGGAAATTTGCATATTGGGGCACCGAGTTATAAAGGGGGATGGAATTTGTTTATTTGGTCTTATTATGTCTTTCCTTGTAGTTTTTCTCTCCCACTTTTTCTGCTTTTACTATTCTTTTTTTATGCACGCACGCACGCACACACACACGTCAGTGTGTGTACTGACACAAACACACGCACGTAGGTCAGGGTATGTGTGACAGGTAAGTTGCACCGCGGCCGCCGCCCCCAACCCCGGGTGTCGGCTTCGGGCTGAAGCCCCTGGTCTTTTTGCCACCTAGCAACGCCCCTGCCCATGACTAATCCTTTGCCTGCCTGCCTTATTTTGGGTACAGTTTTTTTTCCAAAGCCCCCTTCAAACTTGTGTAGCACACCCCCCTAAGGAGCCGCAAGTTGAAAGAGACCCCCCAACCCTGTACAACCAGGCACACTGCATCTTCACAAGCACACTGCACACTTTTTTATTGAAGGTAATCAATTTGGATGGTGATAGGGATATTATGGGAGGCCCACTTGCTTTTAGCAAAACTCTTCAGGAAGAACTTCTTCTGAACAGTCTATTTCCCTCCCGCTGCCATCCGGTGCTTTTCAGGGCTCTCCTGTACCATCGGGGGCCCGGAGAGCGAATCGGCCGGTGTGTGCTGAAGAACCATAGAGATGACTGGTGACCAGACAGTTACAGTCATCTCTATGAACGTCGGAGGACCGGGCGCGGCTGTCGGCATGTGATCGTGATTTTTTCTTTCACCGATTTCATGCTTGTAAGCTTGGAGGAGAGATGTGGGGTCTTATTGACCCCACATCTCTCCATAAAGAGGACCTGTCACACTGATTCCTATTACAAGGGATGTTACCATTCCATGTAATAGGAATAAAAGTGATTCAATTTTTTTTTTTTTTAAAGTGTAAAAATAAAAAAAAATAAGTAAAATAAAAATAAAATTAAATATATTTTTTTCAAAACGCCCCTGTCCCGGTTATCTCCGTGCATAAATGAACACGCATGCAGGTCCCACCCACATATGTAAACGCCGTTCAAACCCCACATGTGAGGTATCGTTGCTTGTGTTAGAGTGTGTGCAACAATTCTAGCACTAAACCTACTCTGAAACTCGAAAATAGTAACCTGTAAAAAATGTTAAAGCGTCACCTATGGAGATTTTTAAGTACCGAAGTTTGGCGCCATTCCATGAATGTGCACAATTTTAAAGCGTGACATGTTAGGTATCTATTTACTTGGCGTAACATCATCTTTCACATTATACAAAAAAATAGGGCTAACTTCACTGTTTTGTAATTTTTTAATTTGTTTGAAAAATGATTGTGCAAATACAGTGCGAGAAAAAAAGTTGCAATGACCTCCATTTTATTCCCTAGGGTGTCTACTAAAAAAATATATAATGTTTGGGGGTTCTGATTATTTTCTAGCAAAAAAAATGAGATTTTTACATGAAGGAGAGAAGTGCCAAAATTAGTCCGGTGGTAAAGTGGTTAAAAGGATTATTTAACATTTTACATGCTTTTAGAGAAAATTTTAAATATTATATGTTCTTTTTAAATTCTGGCTACAACCTGTTTAGTCGAGTACCTGCACCAGTGGAAGAAGCAGTTATAATTAACCATGTATCATAAACTGTAGACCAGGCCATACTAATGTAATTTTTTATCCCACATTTTCTGCTTATTTTCTATTTATGTACATTGATCACACATTCTATATTCACATTTAAACAACTGAAGCTGAATCCTGCATTCTGTCATTTCTCTGACTTCTAAGGAGTAGGACCTGTATCTGCATATCAGTTAAATATCAGGCCACATTTCCCAAAGCTCTGTTATGATTCCTCATATATATGAGACATTTTCCATTCAATATTCAGCTAAAGTAATTTTACTTTAATCAGCCTCTCTAGTTCCCTCTTGCTGGGAGCTTCCTGCTGCTTTCCTATTAATGGGAAATTAGAACTTACATATACAGTTCTCTGGTGGAAAGAATGATCTTATAAGTTTCTTAAAGGAAACCAAGAGGTACTGAGAGAAATGTGGAGGATGCCATTGTCTGAGGCCGCGTACACATGTCCGAGAACCTTGTCGGGCTAAACTCGCCGAGGTTCCCGATGAGCGGTCGAAAAGGTCGTCGAGCCAAATTTCCTCATTGAACAACGAGGAAATAGAGAACATGCTCTCTATTTTGGCTCGAGGTGCTTCCCGACGGGATGCTCGTCAAAAGTGTACACACGACCGGTTTTCTCGGCAGAATACGTCTCCCAGCGAGCTTCTCGCTGGATTCTGCCGAGAAACTCGGTCATGTGTACGGGGCCTGAGGCTTTAATACCTTTAGGCTACTGACTTTAGGCAAGTTTGCAGGTAAGGAAACTACTATTAAGTACTATTAAAGTGACCCTGTTGTAAATATTTCTGATATATCCAAATTCAGCATCACCTTTCCAGCTTACTCACCCCAAAGACTGACTGTATCCCAAGTGTTTTACCCAGCCAAAAACCGATGTCGAAAGGACCCATACTCAAGGAATTACTGTCTGCTCTCTACACATTCCTCACTGACGCTCTCGGACCCAGTAAGCTATCCTACATAGATAAGGGGGGAAGTGATCTAAATACCTCCCTTGTCCTAAGTCTAAGCACAAGACTACAAAAGTAATATACAGAAAAAAGTGTGCTAATCTGATACCAAAACAATGGTAATGGTTATAGTCGATAGTGAAATCATTAATTAATAACTACATAACTTCATGTCCAGTCACCATGCTAGGAAAAGTCAGAAGTCACTCAACAATAGACACGTGCATTCGTTTTCGTCCGAATGTATTTTCGTCCAAATTTCATGTATTTTCGTTAACGTTTTAACAAACGAAAACGAACGCACAGAATACGAAAACCGAAAAATCCGACATAAACAAATGCTTTATTTTCGTTTTTGTTGGTCGAATATGCCTAACCTTAACTCTACTAGTCCAAGATTATTCTACATAGAGAGAAAAGATTTGAAATTATAGAGAGAAAAGATCGCTGCTGGAATTGGGTGGGGGAAGTAAAATAAAAATAATGATGATGATGAATGTTATTGGCTGATTTTAACCAAAGAGGAGGAGCAGTAAAATAGCTAAAACTAACTTGACAATTCAACATGAACGACGAAGATTCGACAAAGCATCGAAAAACATACAAACGTCAAATCTGGCATTGAAGGCTTATGGTGTCTGTTGATAGTTCTAAAAAGATTTGACGGAGCAGCTAAAATGTACGACGCTGCAATCGTACATTTCCGCTCAAATGCTCGGTCCATAGGCTATATAAAAATTATAATGTTTGGCCGAATAGTAATAATAATTAATAAATATAATTATTACTAGTCATACAACATTAGAATTCTACTATAGCTTGTAGGCGGAACATTCGACCGGAAAAGTATGATTGCAGCGTCGTACAGTTTTGCTGCTCTGTCGAATCTTCTTTGAACATTCGACAGACACCATAAGTCTTCAATGACAGATTCAACCTTAATTCGTTCGCATTTTCGGACGACTGCAATTTCCAACAAAAAAACAAAATAAATCAAAACGAATTTCGAAAACGAAATTTCGAAACAAAATATTTCAGTGTGCACATGTCTACTCAACAATAGAAGACTCATCAGAGGAGCTTAACATCAACCTCCAGACCAGGACACATCAGCCAGGCTTTCCTCTTCTCGCCACACATATTATGAGTATTGCTACCGGATTCCTAAGCATTGGTAGCCTTGGAGTTATTATTATCACCACCCGTGAATCAGATCTCCCCTCCAGCCTGACCGCTGAGTCCATTGGAATTGGATCTCTATTTCAACCTGACCGTTAAGTCCATTGTAAACTAAACAATTGCATGTAATCTCTATTACCCAAGATCCACTATTTCTGGTAAGAGGCGAGTGTTTGTGGTGAAGGGATTTATCAGAACACTGTTTTTTCTGGATCGCTTTAGGATTACTTATACATTTTTTTTCCCAATCACTGGATTGGGTGTTGTTAATTTAACTCTTTCTATTAGGCCGCGTACACACGTCCGAGAACCTCGTCGGGCTAAACTCATCGTTCCGCCCGTCGAGGTTCCCGGTGAGTGGTCGAAAAGGTCGTCGAGCCAAATTTCCTCATTGAACAACGAGGAAATAGAGAACTTGCTCTCTATTTTGGCTTGACGAGCTTCCCGACAGTTTGCTCGTCGAAAGTGTACACACAACCAATTTTCTCGGCAGAATACGTCTCCCAGCGAGCTTCTCGCTGGATTATGCCGAGAAACTCGGTCGTGTGTACGGGGCCTAACAGTTTCTTTGGACTTATGTATGGACACATTTTTCTTGAAAAATAAATTATTTTATTTTTCACTGCGTTTTTGTGTTTAATATTCACTTATATAATGAGTATCAGTTTATTCATGTGTAGTTATTAATTATTGATTTTTGACTATCACCATTACCATTGTTTTGGTTTCAGATTACCGCACCTTTTTTCTAATTAATCCTGTAGGGTCAACTTTTTGCTTCACATGGGTGAGCTGTCCTTGATGCCCATTAGATGACATTAGATGTCACTCTATTGCTAGGCACAGCCGGTCTGAGCATAGACAACTTTTACTTTGCAAAACTTTTCTGCAGTTTGCTTTTCTGGTTCTGACTCAGGCTAGTCCTCTAGTTTTTGCTTCTGTCTCCTTCTTGATTATGAGTTTGACTTAGATTTGGGTTTCTGTTGTCTGCCTGCAGCTTGCCTGGATCTTTTTACTGTTCCCTCTACTACAGTATACCTGTCAGCCACCTGACCCAACAACAGTTGTCACCACAGGAGAAATCTGCTGCAACCAAGATGTTATCAAAGTACCAAATCGCTCGTCTACAAGTCGTTCAAAATATGGCCGCTAGACTTGTGACTGGGAAAAAACCCTGGGAATCAATCTCACCTTCACTGAGATCCCTTCACTGGCTGCCAGTAAAAGACAGAATCACTTTTAAAGCACTCTGTCTAACGCATAGATGTATCCATGGGAATGCCCCCCATTATCTACGCAAAAAAATAAAAGCCCATAACCCCAATCGCGTTCTGCGATCCACTGATCAAAATCTCCTGCAGATACCGAAAGCCGGATACAAATCCAAAGGAGATAGAAGATTCGCGGTCCAAGGTCCCAGACTATGGAACGCTTTGCCAACCAGTATTCGGTTGGAGGAGAACTACCTAGCATTTAGGAGAAAGATCAAGACTCATCTCTTTTGATACCAAAGGAGACAGGAACAACAAGCGCCCAGAGGCGATTCAGTTCGCATGTGCCGCGCTATATAAGTTTTCATTCATTCATTCATTCATTCATTCATTATCAAGCAGCAAACCTTGCTACTGCTT
The DNA here is from genome assembly GCA_029574335.1 of Rana kukunoris. Taxonomy (NCBI): domain Eukaryota; kingdom Metazoa; phylum Chordata; class Amphibia; order Anura; family Ranidae; genus Rana; species Rana kukunoris. The sequence goes on along the minus strand of CM056060.1, from coordinate 38,384,692 downwards.
GGCAGGCAATGATGGACTCTCCTAGGACCAGACTTTATCATACAGAGTTCCTTGAAACCCTAGGGTGCTTATTGAGGTTGCTAGAGGTTCCTTGAGCAGTGTGGAGTGATGAATACAAGTGGACACATTTTCCACAGGCCACCAATTTAAGAGGTCATTCTTACACTGACTGCTAATGTTAGGGACATCACAGTTTTTACTGTCTGCAATTCTTGTATGTAGCCTAGGGTGACCAGACATCCCCAGTTTCAGGGGACAGTCCCCTGATTGAGGACACTGTCCCCAGACCAAGTCTGTCCCTGGTTTTGTCCCCAGATTGAATTTAATAGGAGAAGGGGCAATTTCAAAGAGAGTCAGTGCAGAGTTAAAATAAAAAAATTGGAATTACACCCCCCCACTCCGCCGCTCCTACTAGCATAGGGGGGGTTGTATTTTTCCCATTATCTGTGCCCCTTTCTGATGATCATGTGCTGGTCGGAGGGGAGGGAATATTTCTTCAGCATCGCTCGCATGTTCTTCTGCCTTGGCTCAAGTCCTAGCCAGCCTCCTGCCTATCTCCTTGCATTCCCTGGCAGAGTGATCTTCCTCCGCTCCCCATCCAGTAGTAGCCAGGGCCCGTAGAGTAAGACTTGAGAGGCTGTGAGTCGGGCAGCGACGGGCAGAGAGTCGCTGATTGCCACCATTACTAGTAAAGAAAAAATATGTCCCCGAATTTCATTTTAAAAATCTGGTCACCTTAATTGTAGCCGGTTGCCCTGCTGTCTGTGTCCATTCCTTGGTCTTTACCACCCTGTTGCTGGGATCTGTGTAAACATCAGGCTATGTGTGCAACAGTCATCTCTCACCTTGAGTTTCCCTGCTAACTCTAATATCATTTTATATGTTCCCATTTTGCTTGTAAAGTTTCTATTTCCACTTGGAGTCCGTTGTTATTTTTTAATAAGTGGTTATACACCAATGGCTTTTCTCTACGGTCTATAAACTGTGTGAGCACAACTATTCTCTAACTTTTTTCCTTTTTTACTACAGCATGATTTATCTATTAACTGCTTTTGAGCGGTTCTATAATTGACAGCTACTGAAGCATTGCTTGGCGGAACATAAGTTGATTTAAAGATCCCGAGCAAGGCAGAGACTAGAGGACTATGGAGAATAATGTTAAAAGTGTCTTTTAAAAAATGTCATGTAAAAATAGCTTTACCACTACATGATTTGGGGTCTCTCCTTTTACTATTTGGTCACTAGAGTGCCTAATCATGCAAGCACAGGGGTCAGCTGAAAACTGTTTTTTTTTTTTTAATGGGAAGTAGGCATTGAGTGAACCTGAATTTCTGGTAAAAAACAGTAAAGGGAGGCAGGGGAAGAAGGGCAAGCCAAAGTACAAGTTCCCTGTGTAATTTGATGATTTTTTTGGCAGCTTATGTAGGACGTCAATTGATGTATGTCCCAAAGGGATTAAATAATGGTGATTTTTTTTTATTTCTTTTTTTGTACAAGAAGAAGCCATTGGCTCCTGCTGCTGGCAATCACAGTCTTGAGAAAATCAGGAGATGAAACCGAGTTGCGGCTCCCTGTGTAATCAACCACACAGAGCCACGGCTCTGGAGTGCGCCTGCTTGGGTGCCCCCACAGCAATCTGCTTGCTGTGGGGGCACCCTGACAGGAGAGAGGGGCCGGGAGCAACGGCTTGGGAACCAAGAAGAAGAGGATCTGGGCTCCTCTGTGCGCAACCATTAAACAGAGCAGGTAAGTATAACATGTTTTTTTTTTTATAAAAAATAAACATTTTTATTGCTTTAAAGTCAGATTTTTGATTACGGGTGACTTTTCAGAAGTTGCTTTTCTAATGACTTACACTACGTGCTGATGACTGTGAGCCAACAGTGATGTAACATTTCATACAATGCCTTGAAAAAGTATTCATACCCCTTGAAATATTCCACATTTTGTCATGTTACAACCAAAAACGTAAATGTATTTTATTGGGATTTTATGAGATAGACCAACACAAAGTGACACATAATTGTGAAGTGGAAGGAAAATAATAAATGGTTTTCAAAATAGTTTTTACAAAAAAAATCTGAAAAGTGTGGTGTACATTTGTATTCAGCCCCCCCTGAGTCAATATTTTGTAGAACCACTTTTGCTTTAATTACAGCTGCAAGTCTTTTTGGGGATGTCTCTACCAGCTTTGCACATCTAGAGATTGACATTTTTGCCCATTCTTCTTTGCAAAATAGCTCAAGTTCTGTCAGATTGGATGGGGAGTGTCTGTGAACAGCAATTTTTAAGTCTTGCCACAGATTCTTAGTTGGATTTAGGTCTGGACTTTGACTGGGCCATTCTAACACATGGATATGATTTGATCTAAACCATTCAATTGTAGCTCTGGCTGTATGTTAAGGGTCGTTGTCCTGCTGGAAGGTGAACCTCTGCCCCAATCTCAGGTCTTATGCAGACTCTAAGGTTGCGTGCACACGAGGAGATATATCCGATGAAAACGGTCCGACAGACCGTTTTCATCGAACATGTCTTCTGGGAGACTTTGGTCTGATGTGTGTACACACGATCAAACCAAAACCCCACGGACAGACAGTGCAGTGACGTGGCGGTGACTTTGACGCCGCCACGTCACCAAACCAGGAAGTAAAATGCTTCCACGCATGCGTCGAATCCATTCGACGCATGCGGGAGATTTCGGTCCGCTGGTTAGGCGTACTAACCAGCGGACATGTCCGACAGACCGCTTTCCAGCAGACAAGTTTTGAAGCATGCTTTAAAACTTTTGTCTGCTGGAAACCTGTCTGTTAGCCCGTACACACAATCGGATATGTCCGCTGGAACTGGTCTGCGGACCAGTTTCTGCAGATATGTTGATCGTGTGTACGCGACCTAACAGGTTTTCTTCGAAGATTGTCCTGTATTTGGCTCCATCCATCTTCTCATCAACTCTGACCAGCTTCCCTGTGTAGTGATACCCCTGAAGGAGCTGCTTTTGTTTGTTCAGTTCGTTATTTGGCTTTCAACCCTAACAGCCTCAGCCCGATCTGGCACACCCGCCAATAGTGTAAGTGCAATGACCAATGAGAAACACACATGCTATAATAAAACACAGAAATTGTCTTTACTGCAATATTTCTGTGTAAGATTAACAGACAACAACAGTACGTTTTTAGTTGCAACAGGACAAAATGTGGAAGATTTTTAAGGCACTGTAACTTCACGTATAGGAAAATATTTAAATAGTAAACATAAAAAGATACCAACATATTTTTTCACTATAGATTGCCTATAAAAAAACGTAACATTTGCGTAAATGAGAACCATCTGTACGCACATGAGTGCTTACTGCTGACTCTCTCATCGTCATCTATTTGCATTTATGTATTCTCAGTGATGTAAATTAGGTTTAAAACAGCTCAGATGGTGGAGTGTTAATAATATTAATGTTTTCTGTTGTGTGATTTATTTAAATCATTCATGTGCATGCTTATAGTGAATGTTACATTTTTTTGTACCATCCCTAGCATGACTTTGCCTTATCCATTAGCATTACATCTGTGACATTAACATGAATATACAAAACAAAGATAAGGGGGTAGACAATTGTAGACATTGTAGCTTGAGTAGACAACCTCAGCACTTCCATTATACTTCTGCTTCTTAGAGCTACTGTATGTCTATGGCTGTCAGAGTCTTGAAATTCCTCATAGGACTTGTTGTTTTACCACAGCTGGAGTGCCATGGTTGCCCACCACTGTAAAAAAAAAAAATGTGTTTCCAATCAGTTATATAAAAAATAAATCAGATAAACAGATACATCACATCTGTAGTACTAGTCCTATTCATATACAGTATATTTAAACGCCACCATGAATTTTGGTAACCATTATATCCCAGGGAAATATGTTTCATGTTTTTTTTAGTGCAGAGTGTCACTTCCAATAATCTGTGCAAAATGTGCTGATTCAAAATGCATCCTTGGTGTTCTGTGCCACTCTCAATGTACGGTGTCTCGCTGTCAGTGTTGGCTCTTTTACTCGAAAATGCCTTGTACACACCATCGTTTTTCCTGATGTGCAAAAAGCCATTGTTTTTTCTGACGTGATTCCTCTCCACCCTGACTTGCATACACACGATCATGCAAAAAAATGTCCGACCAAATTGCAGTGACGTACAACACGTACGACGGGACTATAAAGGGGAAGTTCCTTTCAAATGTCTCCGCCCTTTTGGGTGCTTTTGCTGTTCCTCGTGTTAGTAAAAGTTTGGTGAGAGACGATTTGCACTTTTCAGCCTCATGCTTTTCAGTCTGTTACAGCGTGACGAATGTGCTATCTTCATTACGAACACTAGTTTTACCAGAATGAGCGCTCCCATCTCATACTTGATTCTGAGCATGTGCATTTTTTTCCCTTGGAAAAGCATACACCCATGACCGTTTTTCGTGACGAGAAAAAGACTGATGGGAATTACGACGAGAAAAAAGAGAGCTGGTTTCAATTTTTATGTTAAAACTGAAGAAATACACTTCCATTAAAAGATGTACTGGGATCGTGCACTGTAATTCTTGCTTTACAAGGAAAATAGGTTGAATGAAATAGAAACAAAGCCCCAACGTAGGTATCGGTGGGAATAATAGTGTCCCAGTGGCAAAGGGCTAAAAGATCGGAGACCACTGACTTAGTGCATACACTGTGTATTGTGTTTGTATTACCTCAACTCTATGCAATGCCATACATCTATTGACTTCTGCAGGGGCACCTAAGGTATCCCTGAAGAAGTTAATATGTGTAATGCATAGGGTGATCATTGGGAAATCATTAAAAGTAATACTTAGCATCCAATAGTAGAAATTGGCCCCAAACCAGATAGTAAAGGCAAACCTAATATATTGTCAACCAATATGGTTGGTAACTAGGCAAGCATAAAATAGATTAACAAGGGTTAAAACACAATTTAACATACAAAAAAATAATAGTAAAGACTAGGAATAAGATGACATTTGCATACCTCCCAACCCGCACGGATTCTGTCGGACTTTCCCACATAGACACTTTTTTCCTGCAGTCCTGCGATAGAGGAATTTTTCCCGCACAGGAAGAGGAGCCAGTGGAGGCAGCACAGGAGGGGGAGGTAAGAAATTATCACCTTACGGTGAGTTAAATATGCCTTTCTGATCAAGGAAGTATGATAACTAAAATGTAAGCAAAGGGCTTACCTCATCCGGCTGATTATCAGAAATTCCCCGATCGTCTCAAGCTCCTTGTTTCAGATTCTTATGGTGACCTGCAAATCCCCTCTTGGCTGGCTCGCCATCTGTCCTGGATATTTTATAGATAGCCAACTCCTATCCTCATATTGATTAGTGGTTCCAAATAACTACTGCAGTAAGGAACATACAAAAAACATACACTAAGTATCTTTCCAAAATAACTGTTCTGCTTTATTATGACACAAATTAAATTACATGACACTTATTAAAACAGTAATGTCGGGCGCTCGGCGGGAGTCCCCTCCCCCTGATTCTTATCTACTCTAGTGTCTGGAAGTCGACGGCACTCCCCCTTAAGAACTGTAATGTCGGCCGATCGGCAGCAATATCCTGCGCCCCCCCGCTCAACAACTCGGATGTCAGGGAAAAAATATGGTAGCACCCCCCCCCCCCCGCTCAACAACTTTGTTTGATGTCAGAAAAAAAATACACCGTCCTGCGGTAGCAGCCCTCCCATCGCGCTCACAACTTTGATGTCAGTAAAAAAAATTTGAATGAATGTCCCGCAGTTGACTTTTGAAAAGTTGGGAGGTATGCATTTGGCGTCCAAATCAGCATAAACAGTAGCAAGGCCACCTCAAGTGCAGCTGTGATCAGTAGTAAAGCTCTGTCTACTGAGCGTTGGAACTATACTGCCAGAGCGTATTCATGGCAGCAATGCTAGTTCTAGATTGACTGGGTATGCACTGTCCAAAAGAAAAGGAGGATAGTAGCAGAGGAGGCAGGAAAACAAATAGGGCTTGCAGAATAATTATTATGGTAGGGGCAGTCCTCTGAGATGTTCTTCTGCCGGCTATTGTTGGGTCCCTTTAAGTGTGTCTTTACACTAAAGACAGTCCCAGTTAACCTGTATGCAGTATAGGTACAGTATAGGTACAGCATAATGACAGCACAGGTTCATATTGTGGTTAAAGGGGTAATTCCCCCAAAAAACTTTTTTTAACATTGATTGAGGCTCGTTATGTCAATGGGAATCGGGTGTTTTTCTTTTAGAATCTAAGCAGTACTAACCGTTTTAGAGATGCATCGTCTCCGTCGCTTCCGGGTATGATCGTCTGGTCTGGGCGTGCGTATTTGATTGACAGGCTTCCGACGGTCGCATACATTGCGTCACGAGTAGCCAAAAGAAGCCGAGCGCCGGTGCGGCTCTATACTGCGCCTGCGCACCGTCGTTCGGCTACTTTCGGAAAATCGTGACGCGATGTATCCGAACGTTGGAAGCCTGTCAATCAAATAGGAATGCCCTTCCCCGATGACCATACCCGGAAGCGTCGGAGACGATGCATCTCTAAAACGGTAAGTACTGCTTCGTTTCTAAAAAAAAAACCACCCAATTCCCCTTGACAAAACGAGCCTCAATCAATGTTAAAAAAAAGTTTTTTGGGGGAACTACCCCTTTAATGTTTGGTGTACTGTGTTATAAGATTGATTAAGTGTTAACATTAGGTGTTGTAGAGTGCAGCATGGGTGCGGTATGGATTGGGTACACCTGCTCTCAGTGGATCAGTACATTCTAGAAGTTTTAGCAATGGGCGAATAGCCCTCTTAACAGTCCCCCATCACCTCCCCAATCAAAAAGGAAATCAGTACAATGTTTAATTTAGATATTAGGGTATGGGGCATATGTTGAAATGCATTTTCCTTTAGTTTATTTTCTTATATAATAAGTGGATCTCTCTTTATATGACAGCAGTGCTGGTGTAATTCATCTACAATAAATGACTAACTACAGACTGTCCACTGGTAAAAATTGGGTGGATCTTGCCATGTATGCACTGAATCTGAATCTGCAACTCACAAACTATTAGCATATTTACATCGGTATCATTATGGGCTGGGTACTCCTGAGAAGGTAAATGATAAATACAATTTCCTGAACTCTAACTTTCCTACTGATTCTTCATAACTCATGTTATTTCAAGCTGTGCTGTGTAATTTAAGGGATAAATGTACTTTTAAAATAAATTACATTTTTTAATTTAATTCCAGAACCAAGCTTTGTATGTGTAACGCCATCTGCGTTACTCTTGATAGAACGAGCGCAGCTGTACATTGTATTGACAGCCGCGCTCCGTTCTACATCTCATCCGCGTCACTTCCGGTGCGCGGACGTCTGCGCTCCACGCTGGAACGCGGAAGTGCGACCCGCACAATTCCGCGTTCCAGGCGCGCTATTTAAATCCCCTGATGTGGCGGCAGGGTGTTCGTTTATTCCTGTTGGACGCCTGCCGCCACCAGGGACCCGGACACCAACCTTAAAAGACCCAGGTCACCCAGCACCTGCACCTCAGCAATCTGCCACAAGCCTACATGGACCTCACTACCCAGAAGGAAGGATTCTAACCACCTACACTTCAGTACCGCAAGTACCCCATGTGGCTAATACTGTGTCGCTAAGCTTTGCCTATACTGCAGTATCTTTAGGACTGTGATCTTTCTGTGTGTGCTGTCATCTATTGCTGTAAGCTGTATCACCATAAGGATTGCAGGCTACCCCTACTGTTTACATATAGATCTATTCCTCTTGCAATCCACACACCATCCCAGCCTCTTACAGACCATACAGTACAGTGCATCGCTCCCTATAGCTGCATGTTGCTTATATAGCTATCCTTGTACAAAGGTTGTTTCTCTTCGGAGGCTGTGATGACAAAGACCCCATAATCTCTGTGTTTCTATAGAGTAACTGGTGGCTCTGACCTGAGTAACCTCCGCAGCTGAGATCCAGACCACTATCCAGTGTCCTAATATCTAGCAGGGTCATAACATAATAAACAAACCCAAAAGGAAAATGGATCCAGCGGAGCTTGCAAACCATTTGGTTGGACTCTCACAAAGGGTAGATACCCTTACCAACTCCTTAGCCAAGTTACGTTTAGAGAATGATGCTCTTCGCAACCAAAATTTAGCACAAGCCAGAGAGAGACCTGAGCCCAAAGTATGCCCCCCAGAAACTTTCTCAGGGGATAGAAAACTTTTTAGACAGTTTATAAGTTCGTGTCAACTAATGTTCGAGTTACGGCCCCGCACCTACTTCTCCGATAGGGTCAAAATCCTCACGCTAGTCTCTTACCTTAGGGGTGAACCTAGAGTCTGGGCTGACTCTTACATAGAAGAACATGGAGACCTCCTGGGTGCTTTTGACACTTTCCTGGAGGAGATGTCCCAGCTTTATGAGGATTCAAACAAACAGCTGACTGCTGAGAACTCAATTAGGAATCTCAAGCAGGGAAGAAGACCCGTCGAAGACTACATAACAGAATTCAGATGTTGGTGCAGAGAGACCCAGTGGTCAGATGTTGCCTTACGGAACCAATTCCGGTTAGGCCTAACGGAAGTAATGAAAGATGAGATTGCCCGTGTCGAGCTTCCTGCTTCTCTAGAGGATCTTATGCATCTTTCTATTGCTATTGACCGACGCATTCGTGAAAGGAAAGCAGAACGTGCTGTCACTTTTCCACCTACTCCGTTCAAGAGAGCCAGGTCTCCTCCCAAAGATGTTCCAATGGAACTTGGAGCAATCAAGGGACCATTATCTTCTGCTGAAAAACAGCGCCGCAGAGCACAAAACCTATGCCTGTATTGCTCAGCTCCTGATCATATTGTCTCCAACTGTCCTCTTCTAAAGAGGAATTCTGAAGGTAAAGATGTCCACATTAATAAGCTCAATACCTCTGGTTCTATCTCTAACCAATACATTTTTATTGCTCTTACTTTACAGTGGGAACAAGAAAGGATTACCCTTGACGCTATGGTCGACAGCGGAGCCTGTGGAAATTTCATAGACTCAAAAATTGTAGATTCCAATAAAATCCCCTGTGTGTTAAAGCAATTTCCTGTGTCACTCACTTTTATTGATGGTTCTTCATCCCCTTCTGGTCCGGTTTCTCGTCAAACCTCCCCCCTTTTGGTTACTAATAGTTCAGGTCACACTGAGACCCTTGTTTTTGACATAATCTCGTCACCGATATTTCCAATTGTTCTAGGTCTACCATGGCTTTGTCTTCACCAGCCCACTTTTCATTGGGCAACCAGTTCGCTAACATTACAGTCCAAATTTTGTATGGAGACTTGTTACTCCAATTACTCTATCTCCTTTATGGAGTCTCACCAGGCTCAACTTCCAGAACACCTACTTGACTTCACGGATGTCTTCAGTAAGACTAACGCAGATAGACTTCCTCCAAACCGCATTTATGACTGTCCAATAGACCTCATTCCCGACAAACCCATCCCGACTGCGCGGATTTATCCGTTGTCGCAACCGGAGCTTGGACATCTCAAGATTTACCTGGACGAAAACCTCAAGAAAGGTTTTATTAGACCTTCCACCTCTCCAGCAAGTGCTGCAATGTTTTTTGTTAAGAATAAAGATGGTTCACTCCGACCAATAATAGATTACAGATCTCTTAACAACATCACTGTGAAGAATAGATATCCCTTACCACTAATCCCAGAGCTAATTGAGCGTCTCCAGACATCCAAAATTTTCACTAAATTAGATCTTAGAGGTGCCTATAATTTGATAAGAATCCGCCCAGGTGATGAATGGAAGACTGCCTTCAAAACTCGCTATGGACTATTCGAATACACTGTGATGCCATTTGGCTTATGTAACGCCCCAGCCACGTTCCAGTGGTTCATTAATGATATCTTTCGAGATTTACTTGACATTTGTGTCGTAATCTATTTGGATGATATCTTAATCTATTCTGACACTCCTGAGGAACACACCAAACACGTGCGCTGGGTTCTGGCTAGGCTCAGAACACACTCCCTGTATGCAAAGCTTGAGAAGTGTGTTTTCAGTCAATCCAGCATCTCTTTTCTCGGATATTTAATTACCCCAAAGGGCATTCAAATGGATTCTTCCAAGGTAGACTGCATTCTCTCCTGGCCAGTACCACTTACTAGGAAGGCCTTACAAAGATTCCTTGTGTTTTCAAATTATTACAGAAAATTCATCAAGAACTTTTCCGCTATTGTGAAACCACTCAGTAGTTTAACTAGCACAAAAACTCCTTTCTCTTGGTCAAGAGATGCTCAGAAATCTTTCGAGATGCTCAAGGAAAGTTACACCTCCGCTCCCATCCTCCAACTTCCCAATCCACTTTTCCACTTCACACTTGAAGTGGATGCCTCACATTACGCTCTAGGTGCTGTTCTCTCCCAGCAACCAACCCTATCCGAGCCTCTGCATCCTGTAGCTTTCTATTCCAGGACTCTATCTACAGCAGAAAAGAATTATCCCATTGGAGAAAAAGAACTCCTTGCAATCAAGGATGCCCTCAGTAATTGGAGACATCTATTGGAAGGTTCCACCCACCCAATCACCATCCTTACAGACCATCGCAATCTGCAACACCTGAGGGCCTGTAAGACACTGTCTGCTCGTCAAGTTAGGTGGAGTTTGTTCTTCGACAGATTTGACTTTGTCATCTCCTACCGCTCCGGTTCTCAAAACCTTAAGGCGGACTCCCTTTCACGTATCTATGAAGACCAGACCACAGAAGATCCTCCTCAATCTATTATCCCTTCCAACCGCTTTGTTGGAGTTTCTGCTTCTTTCAAGCATTTACTTACCCAAAGCTATGCTAAAGAGATTACGCAATTACCAAAAGGTCTCACTAGACACCCTAACGGTCTTTATACCTTTAATAACAAGATTTATGTACCACCTCAATTACAACTCTTGCTTCTTAAACAACTACATGATGCCCCTTTAGCAGGGCACCTTGGCATCAGTAAGACCATCCACCTAGTTAAACGTGATTACTGGTGGCCCCACTTATCAAAGACAATCCATGATTACATTAATTCCTGTGTTACTTGTGTCACTAACAAACACTCAAGAAAACCTCCTTTTGGTCTCCTGTCTTCCATCCCAATTCCTAACAGACCATGGGATGTCATTTCAATGGACTTCATAGTCGATCTTCCCCATTCCGAGGGGGCCAACACCATCATGGTCACAGTTGACGTTTTAACGAAGATGGCCCACTTCATCCCTTTAAAGAAATTACCCACATCTCTTGAAACAGCAAAAGCTTTCATACTTCACGTTCTTAAGCTCCATGGCTTACCCTCTCAGATCATCACTGACCGTGGTTCTCAATTTGTGTCCAGGTTCTGGAAAGCCCTTTGTCAAAACTTAAAGATTAATCATAAAATGTCCACCGCTTACCACCCACAAACAAATGGACAAACCGAACGTGTCAACCAGACACTTGAACAGTATCTTCGTTGTTACTGTACCCATCTACAGGATGACTGGTTTCATTTACTTCCCTACGCCGAATTTGCATATAACAATGCCAGGAGTTCTTCCTCTCATCTCTCACCTTTCTACGCCAACTATGGATTTCATCCCAACAGCTTACCATCCTCTTTTCCCACAAATAATGTTCCCTCTGTGGATAATTACCTTACCACCTTGAAAAAGAATCTGACTATTCTCCGTTCCAACCTTGAAGCTGCCCAACAGAAACAAAAAAAATATTATGATTCTCACAGGACAAGACCTCCTATATACAAAGTCGGCGATATGGTTTGGCTCTCCACTCGCAACTTACGTCTTAAGATTCCTTCAAAAAAACTTGGTCGTCAATTTGCTGGACCCTTCCCAATCTCTCATATAATTAACAAGAATGCGGTTAGATTACTCCTGCCTCCAGATTGGAAGATACATCCCTCTTTTCACGTCTCACTTGTCAAACCTTTCACACCAAACCCGTTCCCTAACAGAGATCCTCACCCCCCTCCCCCTATCAAGGTTTTGGGTGAGACAGAGTATGAGGTTGAAAGAATTCTCGACTCCAAAAAGAGAGGTTCTACTATTCAATATCTTATTCGCTGGAAAGGTTATAGTCATCTTGATGATTCCTGGGAAGATTCCTCACACATTCATGCTCCCCGACTGATTAAACAGTTTCATCACAAACATCCTGATCGGCCAGCTCCTATTGGGTACTCTGTTGGTACCCCCTTGAGGAGGGGAGTATGTAACGCCATCTGCGTTACTCTTGATAGAACGAGCGCAGCTGTACATTGTATTGACAGCCGCGCTCCGTTCTACATCTCGTCCGCGTCACTTCCGGTGCGCGGACGTCTGCGCTCCACGCTGGAACGCGGAAGTGCGACCCGCACAATTCCGCGTTCCAGGCGCGCTATTTAAATCCCCTGATGTGGCGGCAGGGTGTTTGTTTATTCCTGTTGGACGCCTGCCGCCACCAGGGACCCGGACACCAACCTTAAAAGACCCAGGTCACCCAGCACCTGCACCTCAGCAATCTGCCACAAGCCTACATGGACCTCACTACCCAGAAGGAAGGATTCTAACCACCTACACTTCAGTACCGCAAGTACCCCATGTGGCTAATACTGTGTCGCTAAGCTTTGCCTATACTGCAGTATCTTTAGGACTGTGATCTTTCTGTGTGTGCTGTCATCTATTGCTGTAAGCTGTATCACCATAAGGATTGCAGGCTACCCCTACTGTTTACATATAGATCTATTCCTCTTGCAATCCACACACCATCCCAGCCTCTTACAGACCATACAGTACAGTGCATCGCTCCCTATAGCTGCATGTTGCTTATATAGCTATCCTTGTACAAAGGTTGTTTCTCTTCGGAGGCTGTGATGACAAAGACCCCATAATCTCTGTGTTTCTATAGAGTAACTGGTGGCTCTGACCTGAGTAACCTCCGCAGCTGAGATCCAGACCACTATCCAGTGTCCTAATATCTAGCAGGGTCATAACAGTATGCATACTGTGTTTTTATAAACCATGCTAGGAAAACAGTTTTTACAGGCACAGGGAGGGCAGTATAAGCACTGCATTGTTTACATTCAGCCTGTTTGCAGTCTATACTATTGGAATGAATGCCAAAATACATACAATAGCATTTCTTTTATATATCGCTACCCCCGCAGGAGTGGCTGGTTACATTTGGGTTCTACTCTCACTAATTTATTCACCCCCTTCAAGCAGCTCAAACCCTCCCTTTGCACACCAGACACATGTAATAGTATTGTGTCCCCTACTTGGTTGGATCCACAATAACACATATGAAATATGCAATTGTAATATAACAATGCTGTTACCTTCTTCAGTTTGTGGCTCCCAGTGAATAAACACACCTCACACAGTTAATATAGTAAAATAAAAGGGGTAACTTTACTTGCTTTATAGTAAAAAAGGGTAGAAGGGGTTGAACAACAAGTTAAATACACATAAATATTTGTATAAGAATGACCCTGCAAGCGTCCTTGCAGTAGTCAGCAAAACAAAACCTAAAAGGTTAACACAAATGAGTCTAAAAGTAACTATAAGTAATCTGTGCTCGCGAGCTTCCCCTAGCGGGCAATTTCAATAAACACAAGTGCATAAAGCCTTGGCCAGGCCTGGTTATAATAGCTTCAGGATTGTTCCTCAAGGATGAAGTCTATGTTGAAAACGTTGATGCACTTAATTAAATTGTAATCCAAGAGAAGAATTTAACTCAGTCAAAGGGGTATGATGAATACAAATGCTCGTGTAACTTTCAGATGTTGGGCCTCTTAGCTAAATCAGTGAACAACTCGAGGCTCCGGCTTATAAAGTGTTATTAACTTATGAGCTGGGGTAATATTGAAGCTTGGGCAAGTGCCCTCTCACCCGAGCAGCCCTAGTCCGCCTGATTCCTTCACGAACACGCGCCAATCAACCACAGCTCCGCAACACACGATCTCCGGTATTCGATCCTCCACTGCTACGATCGTCAGCTGGCGAGTCTTCTCCTGTTATGACCCTGCGAGATATTGGGACACTGGATAGTGGTCTGGATCTCAGCTGCGGAGGTTACTCAGGTTAGAGCCACCAGTTACTCTATAGAAACACAGAGATCATGGGGTCTTGGTCATCACAGCCTCCAAAGAGATACAACCTTTATACTGGGGTACTCATATAAGCAACATGTAGATATAGGGAGCGAAGCAGTATAATGTATGGTCTGAAGGAGGCTAGGATGGTGTGTGGATTGCTACAGGAATAGATCTGTACATAAACAGTAGGGGCACCCTGCAGTCCTTATGGTGATACAGCTTATACCAATAGATAACAGTACACACAGAAAGATCACAGTCCTAAAGATACTGCATTATAGGTAAAGCTTAGCAAGGCAGTATTAGCCACATGGGGTACTTGCGGTACTGAAGTGTAGATAGTTGGAATCCTTCCTTCAGGGTATTGAGGTCCGGATAAGCATGTGTGGGTCCAGGCAGGTTGGAACAGGTGATGTGGGTACAGGCTGGCTGGTGCTGCGGTTGTGGCAGATTCCTGAGGAGCAGGTACTGGGAGACCTGGGTCTCTGGGGGCTGGTGTCCGGGTCCCTGGTGGCGGCAGGCGTCCAACAGGAATAAACGAACACCCTGCCGCCACATCAGGGGATTTAAATAGGGCGCCTGGAACGCGAGATTGTGCGGGTCGCACTTCCGCGTTCCAGCGTGGAGCGCAGACGTCCGCGCACCGGAAGTGACGCGGACGAGATGTAGAACGGAGCGCGGCTGTCAATACAATGTGTTCTACCAAGAGTAACGCAGATGGCGTTACATACTCCCCTCCTCAAGGGGGTACCAACAGAGTACCCAATAGGAGCTGGTCGATCAGGATGTTTGTGATGAAACTGTTTAATGAGTCGGGGAGCATGAATGTGTGAGGAATCTTCCCAGGAATCATCAAGATGACTATATCCTTTCCAGCGAATTAAATATTGAATGGTGGAACCTCTCTTTTTGGAATCCAGAATTCTCTCAACCTCATACTCTGTCTCACCCAAAACCTCTATAGGAGGAGGGGGGTGAGGATCTCTATTAGGGAACGGGTTTGGTGTGAAAGGTTTGACAAGTGAGACATGAAAAGAGGGATGTATCTTCCAATCAGGAGGCAGGAGTAACCTAACAGCATTTTTGTTGATTACATGAGAGATTGGGAAGGGTCCAGCAAATTGACGACCAAGTTTTTTTGATGGAATCTTAAGGCGTAAGTTCCGAGTGGAAAGCCAAACCATATCGCCAACTTTGTAAATAGGAGGTTTTGTCCTATGAGAATCATAATATTTTTTTTGTTTCTGCTGGGCAGTTTCAAGGTTGGAACGAAGAATACTTAGGTTCTTTTTCAAGGTGGTCAGGTAATTATCCACAGAGGGAACATTATTTGTGGGAAAAGAGGATGGTAAGCTGTTAGGATGAAATCCATAGTTGGCGTAAAATGGTGAGAGATGAGAGGAAGAACTCCTGGCATTATTATATGCGAATTCGGCGTAGGGAAGTAGATGGAACCAGTCATCCTGTAGATGGGTACAGTAACAACGAAGATATTGTTCAAGTGTCTGGTTGACACGTTCAGTTTGTCCATTTGTTTGTGGGTGGTAAGCGGTGGACATTTTATGATTAATCTTTAAGTTTTGACATAGGGCTTTCCAGAACCTGGATACGAATTGAGAACCACGGTCAGTAATGATCTGAGAGGGTAAGCCATGGAGCTTAAGAACGTGAAGTATGAAAGCTTTTGCTGTTTCAAGAGATGTGGGTAATTTCTTTAAAGGGATGAAGTGGGCCATCTTCGTTAAGACGTCAACTGTGACCATGATGGTGTTAGCCCCCTCGGAACGGGGAAGATCGACTATGAAGTCCATTGAAATGACATCCCATGGTCTGTTAGGAATTGGAATCGAAGACAGGAGGCCGTAGGGAGGTTTTCTTGAGTGTTTGTTAGTAGCACAAGTAACACAGGAATTAATGTAATCATGGATTGTCTTTGACAAGTGGGGCCACCAGTAATCACGTTTAACTAGGTGGATGGTCTTACTGATGCCAAGGTGACCTGCTAAAGGGGCATCATGTAGTTGTTTAAGAAGCACGAGTTGTAATTGAGGTGGTACATAAATCTTGTTATTGAAGGTATAAAGACCGTCAGAGTGTCTGGTGAGACCTTTGGGTAATTGCGTACTCTCTTCAACATAGTTCTGGGTAAGTAAATGCTTAAAAGAAGCAGAAACTCCAACAAAGCGGTTGGAAGGGATAATAGATTGGGGAGGATCTTCCGTAGTCTGGTCTTCATAGATACGTGAAAGGGAGTCCGCCTTAAGGTTTTGAGAACCGGGACGGTAGGAGATGACAAAGTCGAATCTGTCGAAGAACAAACTCCACCTAACTTGACGAGCAGACAGTGTCTTACAGGCCCTCAGGTGTTGCAGATTGCGATGGTCTGTTAGGATGGTGATTGGGTGGGTGGAACCTTCCAATAGATGTCTCCAATTACTGAGGGCATCCTTGATTGCAAGGAGCTCTTTTTCTCCAATGGGATAATTCTTTTCTGCTGTAGATAGAGTCCTGGAATAGAAAGCTACAGGATGCAGAGGCTCGGATAGGGTTGGTTGCTGGGAGAGAACAGCACCTAGAGCGTAATGTGAGGCATCCACTTCGAGTGTGAAGTGAAAAAGTGGATTGGGAAGTTGGAGGATGGGAGCAGAGGTGTAACTTTCCTTGAGCATCTCGAAAGATTTCTGAGCATCTTTTGACCAGGAGAAAGGAGTCTTTGTGCTAGTTAAACTACTGAGTGGTTTCACAATAGCGGAAAAGTTCTTAATGAACTTTCTGTAATAATTTGAAAACCCAAGGAATCTTTGTAAAGCCTTCCTTGTATGCGGTATCGGCCAGGAAAGAATGCAGTCTACCTTGGAAGAGTCCATTTGAATGCCCTTTGGGGTAATTAGATACCCGAGAAAAGAGATGCTGGATTGACTGAAAACACACTTCTCGAGTTTTGCATACAGGGAGTGTGTTCTGAGCCTAGTCAGAACCCAGCGCACGTGTTTGGTGTGTTCCTCAGGAGTGTCAGAATAGATTAAGATGTCATCCAAATAGATTACGACACAAATGTCAAGTAAATCTCGGAAGATATCATTAATGAACCACTGGAACGTGGCTGGGGCGTTACATAAGCCAAATGGCATCACAGTATATTCGAATAGTCCATAGCGAGTTTTGAAGGCAGTCTTCCATTCATCACCTGGGCGAATTCTTATCAAATTATAGGCACCTCTAAGATCTAATTTAGTGAAGATTTTGGATGTCTGGAGACGCTCAATTAGCTCTGGGATTAGTGGTAAGGGATATCTATTCTTCACAGTGATATTGTTAAGAGATCTGTAATCTATTATTGGTCGGAGTGAACCATCTTTATTTTTAACAAAAAACATTGCAGCACTTGCTGGAGAGGTGGAAGGTCTAATAAAACCTTTCTTGAGATTTTCGTCCAGGTAAATTTTGAGATGTGCAAGCTCCGGTTGCGACAACGGATAAATACGCGCAGTCGGGATGGGTTTGTCGGGAATGAGGTCTATTGGACAGTCATAAATGCGGTTTGGAGGAAGTCTATCTGCGTTAGTCTTACTGAAGACATCCGTGAAGTCAAGTAGGTGTACTGGGAGTTGAGCTTGGTGAGAGTCCGTGAAAGAGATATAGTAATTGGAGTAACAAGTCTCCTTACAAAATTTGGACTGCAGTGTTAGCGAACTGGTTGCCCATTGAAAAGTGGGCTGGTGTAGACAAAGCCATGGTAGACCTAGAACAATTGGGAATATAGGTGACGAGATTATGTCAAAAACAAGGGTCTCCGTATGACCTGAATTATTAGTAACCAAAAGGGGGGAGGTTTGAAGAGAAACCGGACCAGAAAGGGATGAAGAACCATCAATAAAAGTGAGTGACACAGGAAATTGCTTTAACACACAGGGGATTTTATTGGAATCTACAATTTTTGAGTCTATGAAATTCCCACAGGCTCCGCTGTCGACCATAGCGTCAAGGGTAATCCTTCTTTGTTCCCACTGTAATGTAAGGGTAATAAAGATGTATTGGTTAGAGATAGAACCAGAGGTATTGAGCTTATTAATGTGGACATCTTTACCTTCAGAATTTCTTTTTAGAAGGGGACAGTTGGAGACAATATGATCAGGAGCTGAGCAATACAGGCATAGGTTTTGAGCTCTGCGGCGCTGTTTTTCAGCAGAAGATAAAGGTCCCTTGATTGCTCCAAGCTCCATTGGAACATCTTTGGGTGGAGACCTGGCTCTCTTGAACGGAGTAGGTGGAAAAGTGACAGCACGTTCCGCTTTCCTTTCACGAATGCGTCGGTCAATAGCAACAGAAAGTTGCATAAGATCCTCTAGAGAAGGAGGAAGCTCGACACGGGCAATTTCATCTTTCATTGCTTCCGTTAGGCCTAACCGGAATTGATTCCGAAGGGCAACATCTGACCACTGGGTCTCTCTGCACCAACATTTAAATTCTGTTATGTAGTCTTCGACGGGTCTTCTTCCCTGCTTGAGATTCCTAATTGAGTTCTCAGCAGTTAGCTGTTTGTTTGAATCCTCATAAAGCTGGGACATCTCCTCCAGAAAGGTTTCAAAAGCACCCAGGAGCTCTCCATGTTCTTCTAGATAAGAGTCAGCCCAGACTCTAGGTTCACCCCTAAGGTAAGAGACTAGCGTGAGGATTTTGACCCTATCGGAGAAGTAGGTGCGGGGCCGTAACTCAAACATTAGTCGACACGAACTTACGAACTGTCGATAAAGTTTTCTATCCCCAGAGAAAGTTTCTGGAGGGCATACTTTGGGTTCAGGTCTCTCTCTGGCTAAATTTTGCTCGCGAAGAGCGTCATTCTCTAATCGTAACTCAGCTAAGGAGTTGGTAAGGGTATCTACCCTTTGTGAAAGTCCAACCAAATGGTTTGCAAGCTCCGCTGGATCCATTTTCCTTTTAGGGGTGCGTTTATTATGTTATGACCCTGCGAGATATTGGGACACTGGATAGTGGTCTGGATCTCAGCTGCGGAGGTTACTCAGGTTAGAGCCACCAGTTACTCTATAGAAACACAGAGATCATGGGGTCTTGGTCATCACAGCCTCCAAAGAGATACAACCTTTATACTGGGGTACTCATATAAGCAACATGTAGATATAGGGAGCGAAGCAGTATAATGTATGGTCTGAAGGAGGCTAGGATGGTGTGTGGATTGCTACAGGAATAGATCTGTACATAAACAGTAGGGGCACCCTGCAGTCCTTATGGTGATACAGCTTATACCAATAGATAACAGTACACACAGAAAGATCACAGTCCTAAAGATACTGCATTATAGGTAAAGCTTAGCAAGGCAGTATTAGCCACATGGGGTACTTGCGGTACTGAAGTGTAGATAGTTGGAATCCTTCCTTCAGGGTATTGAGGTCCGGATAAGCATGTGTGGGTCCAGGCAGGTTGGAACAGGTGATGTGGGTACAGGCTGGCTGGTGCTGCGGTTGTGGCAGATTCCTGAGGAGCAGGTACTGGGAGACCTGGGTCTCTGGGGGCTGGTGTCCGGGTCCCTGGTGGCGGCAGGCGTCCAACAGGAATAAACGAACACCCTGCCGCCACATCAGGGGATTTAAATAGGGCGCCTGGAACGCGAGATTGTGCGGGTCGCACTTCCGCGTTCCAGCGTGGAGCGCAGACGTCCGCGCACCGGAAGTGACGCGGACGAGATGTAGAACGGAGCGCGGCTGTCAATACAATGTACAGCTGCGCTCGTTCTACCAAGAGTAACGCAGATGGCGTTACATCTCCTGTCTCTCGGTAACAAGAGCTGAAGGCACTTGATCTTGTCTCTTTCCAGATGGGTGGTCTCCAGATGAATCTCCTCTTAGGCTTCAGGCCTAGCTGCTTAGCTGGAGTGCTCTCCACTGCTCCACAGAGGTAAGAACACAGGTCCCAAGATAAAGAATAGTGTAGTCTATTCCTAATAATTGTCAATGGAGTCCGTTTCTCCTGGTACCTCTAGTCCCACAATGCATTGCTTTTAAAGGAAAATAAACACATATGTAAAAATGTAACTGGAACTCCGGTGGGGAATCAGGTCTGCATCGCTATCATTAGTCCACGATAGTGTGACCCGGCTACATTTGTGCTTCACTTCCCTTATGTATATTTAGCTGAGAAACAAATTGTAGACTGCTAGTAGCAGGTAGCCCATGCAATACTATGGTGTAGAACAGGGGTGCCCAACCAGTGGCCCGGGGTCCACATGTGGCCCGCAGAGCCCTCTGATGTGGCCCGCGACCTCCTGCTCTGGGATAGAATAGAATACTGTTATTAACCACTTAAGGACCGCCTCATGCACATATACGTCAGCAGAATGGCATGGCTGGGCACAAGTACGTACCTGTACATCCTCTTTAAGTGCCCAGTGACCTGGTCCGAAGCTCCGTTACTGCGGCCTCGGGACCCACGGACCCGATCGCCGCTGGAGTCCCGCGATCGGTCCCTGGAGCTGAAGACCAAGGAAACACAATAATGACGTCACATGTCCAGCCCTGTCCCCCTACAGTTAGAAATACATATGAGGTCACACATAACTCCTTCAGCGCCCCCTAGTGATTAACTCTTAAACTGCAATTGTCATTTTCACAGTAAACAATGCTTTTTTATAGCAGTTTTTGCTGTGAAAATGACAATTGTCCCAAAAATGGCTCAAAATTGTCCGATGTGTCTGCCATAATGTCGCGGTCACGAAAAAAATCGCCGCCATTAGTAGTAAAAAAAAAAATATTAATAAAAATGCAATAAAACTATCCTGTCAGGGAACCAGATCTGCCAGCCCCCGAATGGCGCACATGCGCGGTAGTGCGCACCCCTCAGAACCAATCAGAGGCCTGACCGGCCTATTTAAGCCAGCCCCTGTCTCATGACGGGTTGCTGGTTTGTCGTCAGCTCCTGCCTGAACTCTCTGCTGCTGTACCTGTATTATTGATCCGGATTTCCGTACGACTCTGCTCTCCCTCCGAACCTGACCTTTGGCTTTCGTCCCTGGATTCGCTGTATTCTCCAACCCCTGACCTCTGGCCTGTGTCTCTGGACTTGCTTCTCTCTCTCCTGCCCTTGAACCTTGGCTTGCACCCCAGACCTGCTTCTAGTCTTGCTCCCAGAAAGCTGCTCTGTGTACCTGAAGCTGCCTGATCTTCTATCCACCACCAGCAGGGGCCTCCTGCCCAGTCTTCTGCCCAGCACCTACTACCAAGTCCAACTACCTTGCTGGTACCGGTGCCTCCTCGCGCCTTCCTCCTCTGTCTCAACTCCAGGGGGCGGAGTGCGCTGGGTCGCAAAGGTGAGCTGCCCTCAGCATCTCAGCCTTGGTAAGTACTTAACCTGACATATTCCCTATTTTGTAAACACTGTACATTTTGCGCAAACCAATCGATAAAGGCTTATTGTGATTTTTTTACCAAAAATAGGTAGAAGAATACGCATTGGCCTAAACTAAGGAATTTTTTTATTTATATATATATATATATATTTTGGGGGGATATTTATTATAGCAAAAAGGAAAAAATATTGAATTTTTTTTCAAAATTGTCGCTCTATTTTTGTTTATAGCCCAAAAAATTAAAACCGCAGAGGTGATCAAATGCCACCAAAAGAAAGCTCTATCTGTGGGAAAAAAAGGACGTCAATTTTGTTTGGGACCTACGTCGCAGGACCGTGCTATTGTCAGTTAAAGCGATGCAGTGCCGAATCGCAAGAACTGGCCAGGTTCCTTTACCTGCATTTTGGTCTGGGTCTTAAGTGGTTACTGGGCTGCTTTCAAACGAATCCGCAGATGCAGAGCAGTGCTGGTGCGGGTTACCTGCACTGAGCCATAGACTTCTATTATTACTTGCGAGTTTGGTGAGCTTTCTGAAAGTGCACCAAACCTTCAGAATATAATAGAAGTCCATTGCAAAGTGCAAAAAAAACAAATGTACACTGTGTTGCACACGCGGTGAGAATAAAGCCATGGGCCCCTTTTACATGATCAGTCCGACCCAATTGGACCCTCCATTTACCTCTAAGGCCGCGTACACACGATCAAATTCATCTGCTGGAAACGGTCCGACGGACCATTTCAGCAGACAAATTCGATTGTGTGTACGGGCGGACAGACAGGTTTTTCCAGCAGACAACTTTTAAAGCATGCTTTAAAATCTGTCTGCTGGGAACCCGTCCGTCCAACATGTCTGCTGGTTAGTACACTAACCAGCATACATATCTGTCCGCACATGCGTCGAATGGATTCGACGCATACGCGGAAGTGTTTTACTTCCTGGTGACGGTGACGTGGCAGCGTCAACGTCAACGCCACGTCACCGCGCTGTCTGCCGTGTACACGATCAAACCAATCTATCCCAGCAGACAAATCTGATCAAAACGGTCTGTCAGACCAATTTGATCGGATTTATTTAATGGTGTGTACGCGGCCTAAGGAGTGGCATCCGCCCGATCCGCTCATTGTAGCCAGTGACCAGTTACCAATTTGCTTAAGTGGCCCTCGTGCTTCAAAAGGTTAGGCACCCCTGGTGTAGAACAACCTCTCTCACACTTTTTACCACAGAAGAGTCCCCAATTTTTTTTTACAGGTCTCAGGAACCCTTACTAAAAAATAATTTTATCTTGGGGAAATTAGAAAAGAATAAAACTCTTATGCCGTGTAAACATGCTCGGAATTTCCAACAACAAATGTTCGATGAGAGCTTGTTGTCGGAAATTCCGACCGCGTGTAGGCTCCATCGGACATTTTCTGTCAGAATTTCTGACAACAAAAATTTGAGAGCTGGAGCTCAAATTCTCTGACAACAAAATCCGTTCTCGTAAATTCAGAGCGTGTGTAGACAATTCCACGCATGCTCTGAATCAAGTATGAGACGGAAACGATCGGTCTGGTAAAACTAGCGTTCGTAATGGAGATAGCACATTCGTCATGCTGCAAATTTTTTACATTTTTTCATCTTTTAATGCAGCACATTCTCTTCTTCTTTACAATTAAAGAATAATGAAGTTTTTCTGACGATATTCACACAGAGTTCTGACAAACTGATTTCTTTATTATTCTCGTGATCTCCTGAATAATCTTTCTATTTTTTTAAGCCAGATCTCCATTATAATGTATAGAATTTATTTATATAGTGATCTTCTTTTTTTTTTAATCTCCTGTTTTTTTTTCTAGCAATCTACATAACATTATTTTTCGTTTTGTGTGTCAAGTTACCACAACAACATTAATATCTTGTATTTTTTAACCTCAAGGAGGTTGGTTGGTGTTGGTGTCCATTGTTAATTTGACATTGTATTTTTGAAACGTACCTGCCTACTCACAAATAAACTGTCCTTTTTGAAGTAAAACACATAAGCAAGTAAAGCACGAGGCTGAAAAGCGCAAATCGTCTCTCACCAAACTTCTACTAACAAGAGATTAGCAGAAGAAGCCCAAAGGGTGGCGCACTTGGTAGTGAACTTCCCTTTTATAGTGCCGTTGTACGTGTTGTACGTGACCGCATTCTTGGTGATCAGAATTTCCCACAGCATTTGTGTGACTATGTGTATGCAAGACAAGTTTGAGCCAATATCTTTTGAAAAAAATCCATGGTTTTGTCACTGTGATAGATAGATAAAATATCTTTGATGTCATGCTGCTGGCTTTACCAAATGTTGTTGTTCCTGAAACTATGCAGACACTTCAAATAGAAGGTCAATCAGCCACAGCCCTATAAATCTCTGTAGGAGCAGTAGGGTTCCATGGAGCCCTGGTTGAGAATGGCTGGTGTAGAGAGTAGATGTTTGCATACCATCTTTCAAGATGGTCATCCTGCTTTCTGCAGTAAACTGGCTGAATCACATTGGATAGGGGCATGGCCCAGGTTTAGCTAAGCACATGCATGGTTGGCTTTTTTCTGGTATCTGTAAATTAATTTAATTTATGATCCCGGAAATGAAGACATTGCCCCAAACAAATATATGGCACAGATCAAACAGGTATCTAGAGTTGGAGTTCTTAACTTTTTAGTTTGAAGACCCCCAATTTTTTTTTTTTACTGCGTTGGACCCAAAGGAGAATTATTACCAAAATGTTAGCACAGACAAACAAAGACAAATAACGATGGCCTCACAACACATTCTGGGGGCTCTTTTTAATTCCTGTAAGCTTGAATAAAGCCTTGAAAAGTCTTCATTACATTGCATTAGTTCAGCCTTTATCAACCTTTTCAACACAGAGGAACTCTTAAAATAACTTTCCGGTCTCAGGGAACCCCTGCTAAAAATCACTTTATCTACAACTCATGATACATTAGTGTGATGGTCAGTGGGAAGAATGTTTGTTACACTTGTGGTTATTGGGAAGAATAACCCCTTTACAGATAGCTAATAAGGGCTTATGCCTGGCCAAATCACAATCGGAATTCTGACGGAATTCCATTGGAGAAAAATAGAACATGTTCTATATCTAAACTCAGATGGAATTCATCAGAATTTCCAATTAAAAAACTCTGATGGGGCTACACACGATAGTAATATCCGATGGAAAAAGTCAGGCAAGTCCGGAGAAATTCCGATTGTGTGTACGTGGTATTAGAAAAAGCTCATTGTTCAAGAAACTTCTAGCAACCTCTGGAGGAACTCTAGGGTTCCATGGAACCCTGGTTGAGGAACCCTGCATTAGCTCATAATACATCCTTCTTGTCTCTATATCAACCTGGATGATGGTACGCTTTTAAAGGAGTTGTAAAAGAAAAAAAACATTTGCCTAAAATTAATGTCTGCAAGGTAGACAGACAGAATAGTGTAATGATTCTGTTAAAAAACAAGTAAATACCTAATAAATTCCTTCGTCTATATCACCTCCGGCGTTCTAGTTTCTGTCCTCTCATTCACTTCCTGGTTTGCATCACTTGTTCATGTAAGAACTACATTTCCCAGTATGAATTGTGGCACGCCCAGTAATTCACACCTCCTTGAAGTCTCTGAGGCCACGTACACACGATCAGACTGGTCCGATGAGAATGGTCCGACAGACTGTTTTCATTGGACCACGCTTAAGTGGTCTGATGGTCTGATGTGCGTACACACCATCGGGCCAAAAATCGGATCAGAACGCGGTGATGTAGAACACAACGTGCTGAAAAAACTAAGTTCAATGCTTCCAAGCATGCGTCGACTTGATTCTGAGCATGCGCGGGTTTTTGGTCCGATGCTTTTGTGTACTAACCATCGTTTTGGTCCGACGGACACCTGTCCATCAGACAGATTTTAAAGCAAGTTTTAAAACTTTGGTCCGACGCACAACGGTCCGATGGGCCGTACACACCATCGAATTGGTCCGATGAAACTGGTCTTAAGACCAGTTTCATCGGAGCGGTCTGATCGTGTGTACATGGCCTAACACGTAGAGAGCGTCCTGCCGCACAGATGTAGTTCCCAGGAGGGGCGAGCACTTTACTGACCACCGCAGTAAAGTCTCCCTTCACGGTGGTCAGTAAAATCAGACAAGCAGAAAGTGAACAGAACAGAGAAGAAATAGAGCAACTTCTGAACAAAAACGAACAATGAGGAAGTGAAAAGAGGAATGTCTGCAGGTAAAGGATGCTTATTATGAAAAAAAAAATTTCCTTTACAACCCCTTTAAAATTAGTTATTTTGTCTATATGAGGCCACATTCAACATTTTTGTGCATTAGCTTATAGTAGTTTATGATTTGAAGCATAGATAAATTAGGCATGCTTTTTTACTTGCCATGGATTTTACTCTTGGACAAACTAGGCTATGTAACTACACAACCCATTACAAACACATCCAAAACCCAATTTGGATCCCGACCTTTAGTTTATGACCTCTCATGATTGTCGCAGAAGTTGTGCAAACGCAGAAACATAGGGGCATAGGTCCCACCAAGGCATAAAAGAAACAATCTGGTGGTTTAGCTCACCGTCCGATTTGGGGGGTTCGACCCTTTAATAAAACAATGTGTTAACTTATAGCAACCAACCAAATTTTACTATAGAAAAATCAGTAACAATTTAAATTCTGATTTGTTGCTATGACCACTACTTTGTTAAATAAACCCATTCTTTACAAAGAGCTTTCACTGGCGGAATATCAGAAGAACAAAGCCTTATAACACAGAATAATATATAGAGATTTATGGTGAATCTCAGTACTATATATTTATGGTAATATCAAGTCATATTTTGTTGCTCTGTTCCCTGACATCTGTGCATGTGCTTCATAATCCACTTGTAAAATTCCTTTACGTAATTTCAGTAAGTGTTTTATGCTCCAGCACATCCCCTTCAACTCTCACTCGACAGTCTGCTTCCTTCTGAAGGCTAAATATTATGGGCTGTTGTACAGATCGGAAATAGCTTCTCATATCATATTGTCTTCTCCGCCACGCATGCAGTGTGAATTGATTACACAGCCATGAAGAAATAATGTAATCTCCTCTTTGTCAGGCATATTGACTTAGCTTGGCAATTAGAATAATTTGTTGCCTAGACTATGAGAGGGAAGTTGTGGCTGCAACCGCCTCATTTCAGCGTCATTACTCTCTCTAGGGAGGGGTTGAAAATGGGTCCCATCATAGAGGCGGATTATAGACTTGGAGAAAAAACTGTCATTTTCTTTCCCAATGCTTTGTAGATTGCTGTCTCATTTCTTCAAAGAAATCATTTTACAAAGAGCTCCAACAGGCCCAGGATGGAAAGTTGGCAATTCTGGAAAATGCTAGTAATGGGTGGTGTAGAAGAAAATCTCAAGGTGTTTGAAGATGCAGTACATTTTTACATTTCTTTTTACTTGATGTTTTTTTTTAATGTAAGTCAGTAGGTACTTATCAAGAGCAACAGGGTAATATCTAAAACATTTCTGTTGATGTTTACGCCAACGCAAGCTTGTAAAAGTATCCAAAAAATACTCCAGGCATTGAAAAAGTAATCCAGGGAAAGGGAAATAAATAAATATTTAGTGCAAAAAAGGATATCTATGTGTAGTGCCTCCTTACTTTCAGTACGGGCACTACGCTAAAGTTAGCGAGCGATTGGGAGAGTTAATTTGCTCTCATTCATAATTTGTCAAATTGCAGGCTGCTGCTATTTCAGAACTGTTCTGTAGGTTGGTCTGCGGCCCCGAGGTGTGATTACACCCCAATTAGAGGAGTTCTTCCCTCACTGGGCATGCTGGGGAGGGGTATATCTGTGGCAGCTGCCGCGTGTTCTGGGTAAGTGGTTGGTTCTTCTTCTCTGCGCGGGGTCCACGTTCCAGGTGCGGCATCCACCTTCAGGGTGCGCTCGCATGGCCCACCTGGCCAAAACCACCTGTTCCATGGAGACCCATCCGGATATCGATGGGGGACCCAGTGACTTACTGGATCCCCAACCTTACTGAGAGGATCCCAGGCTGTGTGCCGTTCGGTCGGGGATCGGCTTGAGGAGAACCCGAAGGCAGGTTATCCAAAAGGGCTTGAACAAACCATCGGGGATCTGGTTACTGAAATTAACAGGTACATGTCAGCTGTCAACCGGTGACCCCTTTCATTGCATTTACTGGGAGGATTCGCTCAATCCGAATTGTTCTCTTGAGTACTAAAGTACTAGGCCTGTGGCAGAGGCCGAGCCAGGTCAGTCATAGAGACCTGTTCCTCCCAGCAACTTAAAAGTGACACTTCGCCTGCCAGGCTTATAACAAGGGTCTGTCCGGAGGCACTTCACCCACTCTGGCGAGAGTGGCGATGAACTGTATCTCCTACTACTAAGAGTAGGACTGCTCTATTTCATATCCAGGCCTGATACCGCACTGTTCTCTATTGCTTCTTCAACCTTTCCTATCTCCTGTTGATGTTGGCCGTTGTTGGGCAGTGGAATAAAGCATTTGAAAATCCATTTGGTGACTGGACATTCGCTCACTGCTACTACTCACTGCTACGACCCCTAGACACACTACAAGTTAACTTAATACGCCGATCCCAAACAACAACCAGCGGCTCCTTCGTGGGTGAGCGCTACATATGTGTACAAGAGCATTCCTACCATGAAAAAATATGTAGATTTCCCAGAAAGTAGCTTTAAGAAGACAACAAAGTTACTGACTTCCCTCAAATCCTTTAACATGCTTCTCTCACCAGCAAAGTAGTTAGGGGATAAAATAGATGATTTTCTGTAGAAACCTTCTGACACCAGTATATGCTGAAGATACTGGTTAAGGCTTCTTTTTTTTTTTCAAATAACAGTTTTTATTACATTTCTCACATAAAGTAACAATACACAGACACCAAAGGGGTTAGAGAGGGCCCATACACAGTCTTAATAGTGCGCAAAGGGTGCATAGTCAGAGTAGAAGGAGGTGGACCGACAACATAAAGCAGCGTAAAATGCAAACAATCTCCCTTGGCCTCGGTGTCAGCAATACTAAACATGTTAAGAAGTATTCTAGCGATGGTGACGTATATAACTTGGCAGAAAGGGTCTGCCTTTCCAAAGAGGGAGAGAGGAAAAAGGGAAAAGAGTAGAGAAGAGGGAATAAGTAAAGAAGAGTGTTAGGTTACCGTGTTGACTCCTGCATCAGTGTGGGGTGGGTCCTCCTGCCGGCGCCACCTCTCCCAGACCTTATCATGGTCGTCCAGCCTATCTCGCATTCTGGCCATCATCTTCTCCATTACTTCCACATCCATTACCCTGGAGTACAGTGCCTCCTGGGATGGGGGTACGTTTTTCTTCCAATTCAGGTCAATTAGGCATCTAGCTGCAGTTAAAATATGTCGGAGCAATTTCTTATAAGGTTTGGCCATGTTCGGCTGATCGAGGCCCAGCAGGAAGAATTTGGGTGACATGGGTTATCCGTTCCTCAAAGAGGCGGGATAGTAATTGTTGAGTAGATCGCCAAAATGGAACTATGAGGGGGCATGACTAATATATGTGGAAAAGAGAGCCCCTGGCCCTCTGGCAACGCCAGCAACGGTCCGAGGTGGAGGGGTACATTTTATGGAGTACGTCTGGGGTTTGGTAATAGAAAAAAATTATTTTGTATGCATTTTCTTTATATAGGGTACACAGGGAGCTTTTGGCAGCCTGCCTCCACACGACCTGCCAGGCTTCCATTGGGAGTTCCTCTCCCAGCTCTCTCTCCCACCGCAGCATGTATGCATGTTTTGCCCTAGCTGGAATGGTGTATGCGTTCAAAATCTGGTATATATCCAAGATCAGCCCTCTCCGGAAGAGCCCTCCCAGAATAATACGATCAAACGGAGAGGGTGGGGAAAATTGGAGGTGTGGGGCTATGGTTTGGGCAAAATGTCTGATCTGCAGATAACTATAAAACACCTGTTTTGGCAGTTCATATTTAGTTTGGAGCTCCGAGAGGCAGCAGTCTGCGAGACCTAGGGTCTACTAAGTGGCCAAAATGGAACAAATTCCGTGACGCCCACGGCCAGGACATCTGGTGGGTCAGACTGTCCGGTATTTTACGATTGCAAAGAAAGGAAGTCAGCAATGAGCATTTCGATGAGAGTTCGCATTCCCGAGACAGCTTACACCAGAGCTGGCAAAGCTGGGACATTGATCCCAACAGTCTGCTCGAGTCCACCTCCGCATTCGCGCCCCAAAGGAGGCTGTATGGATGTATAGGAGCTAACCAAATCTTTTCAATCTCCGTCCACTTGTTATAGGATCTTTGGGGGAACCACGGGACTACCGCACGGAGCTGGGCTGCTTGATAGTATTTAATCAGATTGGGGAACGCTAGTCCTCCGTCCGCGCGCGATGCCAGCATAACTGAGCAGGGTACCCTGTGTTTCTTGTAGTTCCAGACAAAGCGTAGCGTATCACTCTGGAGTTTGCGTAGATGAGCATACAAAATCGGAATGGGCAATGTCTGGAATAAATAAAGGAGCTTGGGGAGGATTACCATTTTTACGGACGTGATCCTCCCCAAAAGGGAGATCCGGTGGTTCCTCCATTTTTGGAGGAGCTCCCTAATTAACCGATATAGGGGAGGGAAGTTGGCTTGGTACAGGGTGTTAAAGGAAGGAGTGATATGCACCCCCAGATATTTAAGGAAAGTACGTTACCACTTATAGGGAACGTTAGACTGCAAATGGTGGACTTCGGCCTCTGATATATTAATTGGGAGGGCTGTGGACTTTGACATATTCGTTTTATATCCCGAGAGCACCCCGTAGCGATCCAGTTCGGCATGCAGATTGGGAAGGGTGATCCTGAGCTGGGTCAGCGTGAGGATGATGTCATCTGTAAAAAGCGATATTTTAAATTCCTTGCCCCGTACCGAGATACCCCTAATGGCTGGATTGTTTCTGATGGTCGCCGCCAGAGGCTCCACACAGAGGGCGAATAGCAAGGGAGAGAGCGGGCAGCCCTGTCCGGTGCCATTTGTGATCGGGAAGGTGGACGATGTGGCAAAAGGGGTTTTAACTTGCGATGTAGGGCAGGAGTAGAGATGTTGTACCGCCCGCAGGAAGGGTCCCTTAAATCCCATATGTCTCAGTGTGGCGATCATAAACGGCCAGCTCAGACGGTAGAAGGCCTTTTCTGCGTCTAGGCTAAGAATCAGGGATTCCGAGTTATCTCTGTTAGCTACGTCTATAAGGTCTATGACTTTCCGGGTATTGTCCCCCGCCTGATGCAGAAGGACAAAGCCCACCTGGTCCTTGTGTATTAAAGCGGGGAGGAGTACGTTCAGTCGAGTCGATAGGATTTTGGTAAAAATCTTTAAGTCCGAGTTTAGAAGAGCTATGGGTCTATAACTAGCACAGGAGGCTGGGTCCTTGTCCGGTTTCGGGATTAGGGTCAGGAAGGAGCCCTGCATGTCACTCGGGATAGGGGTTTGTTGCAGAAAAGCGTTGAACAGCTTGGTCATGTGAGGGCTCAAGAGGGGAAGGAAGGCTTTATAGTACTCGTATGGCAAACCATCAGGGCCAGGGGACTTGTGGGCTGGGAGAGCCTTCACTGTCGCCGCCAGTTCCCCCTCCGTGATAGGGGCATTTAGGTCCTGCAGGTCGGAGTCCCGGAGCCTGGGCAGGCCGGCCTGCTTGAGATATTGAACCATACGGTCGGGTAATTCGGGCGGGGGTCATCTGGAATCTCCGCTTTATTATAGAGATCCGTATTGAAGTCCGTGAAGGTGTTCGCTATGTCCTGGGGGTGGGTCAGTAGGTCCCCTCTCCTGTTCGTAATGTTGTGCGGGGTAGAGGTGAGAGTCCGGTCTGCCAGCTTCCTGGCTAAGAGTGACTGGGCTTTGTCACCTTTGTCATAGTAAAGCTGTTTGAGTCGAGTTAGCGCTTTCTCCACTTGGCCCAGCGCCAGGTCCCTAAGCGTCGTTCGTACACCAACGATACGTCTAAGGAGTAGTCTAGATGGGGCGGTTTGGAGTTGAGCTTCAAGGGCCCCCAACTGTTTCTCAGCCAGCTCTCTGGCTGCTCTAGCATCCCTCTTCAAAGCAGAAGAGAGAGCAAGACAGCGGCCTCTGAGGACCGCCTTATGGGCAGCCCACAGCGTGGAGGAGGAAATGTCTGGAGTGTCGTTTTCAACGAAATAGTGTTGCAAGTTGGGTTAAGACTTCTAATGCTGCGTACACACGATCAGACATACCGACAACAAAACCGTGGATTTTTTTCCAACGGATTGTTGGCTCAAACTTGTGTTGCATGCACACAGTCACACAAATGTTGGAAATTCCGATCGTCCACATGATTCACCTGGTCCTGGGCATTGAGGAGCACATACACAGCAAAAAGGTAACCCCACATGTAGGTCCCACCCACATTGATATTATGCAGTTTTCTATGTCACTGTCCTTGTTGTTTCCAGCAAAGCAAGAAGAGCTCAGTCATGTATCCAGCATCATTTTGAATGGTAAGAGTAATATTGTAGAAGCTTTTTAACACCTAATATCCCACCCATTTGCTCTTATTTCTGATTTGTTGTTCTGTACTGTACTATATGTTTATCCCTGGAGCTGTGTGGATCTGGAAGGCTGCATTTGTTTGGGAGAAGCCCTAACCATAGTGGCAACCAAATGATTATCTGCAAGTACAGGTGTGATGGAGTTAAAATAAAATGATTATTTTGTGTTTGTTACTTTTCTCCCAAACTACTCAAATGTTGTTTTTTCTTTCATATTTGTTTTATTTCTTTTATTTCTTGATAAATACATATGTATGTAGTGGTGTATTACAATACTGTTACTTTCCTTAAAAGTCACTATAGAGTTAAAAAACCTTCAGGAAGTGATTAAGTGAAGACAGCTGTTACTGCTCCTTACTCCAAGCCCCCCCCCCCATCGACTGAAGGAAATATGGCGACTGTGGAAGGAATGAGTGTGCCACGAGGACTCCGTGCAAAGAATGGACGTTACAGGAAGAGACTGTCATGATGATCCTGCCAGAAACAGGCGCCTCAGACTTTGCGGTTCCCGATCACGGCTGCAACCGCACATGCGTGTGCGTGCACGTGTGCACACCCCTGTTGCAGCCAGGTGGGTTATTTAAGCCGGCCTCTCACACACCATCTGCTGCTCTACAGCGCTTGTGTATCTGAAACCTGATCTGTGACTTAACCTGGGAAAGACCCCGGCTTACCTGTGACTTTTCCAGCCATCTGCCTGTACCTGACCTTTGGCCTGTTTTGACTACCCCTCTGTCTGCACCTCTGTACCTCGCTGTCCGCCCGATAATCGACCTGGCCTGTCTGACTATTCAGTCTGTTCCAGTCTGCTGAGCGGTTCCAGTCCAGTCTGCTGAACGCTTCCAGTCTGTTCCTAGTTCCAGTCCAGTCTGCTGAACGGTTCCAGTCTGTTCCTAGTTCCAGTCCAGCTGAACAGTTCCAGTCTGTTCCTAGTTCCAGTCTAGCTGAACGGTTCCAGTCTGTTCCTAGTTCCAGTCCAGTTTACTGAACGGGTTCCAGTCTGTTTCTAGTTCCAGTCCAGCTGAACGGTTCCAGTCTGTTCCTAATTCTAGTCCAGCTGAACGGTTCCAGTCTGTTCCTAGTTCCAGTCCAGCTGAACGGTTCCAGTCTGCTGAACGATTCCCGTCTGTCCTTGTTCCAGTCTTAGCTGTCCAGTCTGCTGAATTGAGCCTTTTTGTTCCTGGTTCCGGTCCAGTGATCCAGCTCCTGTCTGCCTAACCTGTCAGCTGCTTCAGCTTCCCAGTTCCTGAGGGGTTCCTGAACATCTGGATTACCTCTACCTCTGTTGATCTAGCCAGGCACTCGTACCACTCCTCACTCCAAAAAAAAAAAAGGGAAACGTTTTTAAAAGTAAGACTGGTGAATTGCAACTGTTTCTTTGTTAGATATATATGAGTTTATCTGTTTCATGTCATAGCAACTGATAATGTTGATGCATAAGAAGGAATTTTAGTAACTCACAAAGCTTATCTTTAAAGCTTATTTTTTTTAAGCTGAGCTTAATCTTAAATGATGACCAGCCTACACTGATCTTTGTAGTTTTATCAGTCAGATTGTGTAAACTATGGAGCACTGCCTGTAGAGTTCCAGGCCACCCTTCCTTTAAATGCCTACCTTCCCACATGCCACTCCCCTTCTGCCCCTGCCACCTCAGCAGAGACAGCCTCACATGAACTACCTACCCTGATGGTGAAATGTGACCCACGACATGATAAATATATGGCTTGTTGCCTGTTATACTGTGATAATGTAGTGCCCAAGGGCTGTTACTGTGGCTATTGCCCCCTTCAAGACCATGCCTGATGTTCAGTTTCTGGACTGGTGCCCCTACTGCTTTCACTGTTGGTATTACCTATCGAACACCGGCTGTTGTACCGGGTGGTGATCTGGCCAAGGTTTAAGCTGCTGTGTGTATGCTTAGCAACACCACTGCTATTGTGGAAGCATGGTCTCTGCCCGAATGCTGTTCTGTTATGGAGGTCCCTCCCCCTGCAAACAGGACTTGCTCCAACCTGGCCCATCCTGCCCCAACCCCATGTTCTCAGTATTGCACTACCTCCCCTACCCCCTGTGAATGCAGATGGCATCCTATCCTGCCCACCGCTCATTGCCCATACCGGATTCTGTTCTGTAACCCAGCAACCCTTCTTCTCTCCTTCATTTTGTCCAATGGGGGTATCATGCCATGTCTCTGGACAAAATAGAAAGAAGAGAATGGCACAGACCTACCTGCTTCTACCCTGGATGAACATGATTGCTCTTAACTCATAAAGGTGGAAACAGTTCATCTACCCTCTGTCCTGTGTGCCCCGACCCCAATGCCTTAAACTCGCCTTGTATGTTGATTGCTCCAGATCCAGATATGGGATAACTGAGGTGATAGAGAGTGATCAAGGTCCTGGGTACCACATTAACGTTTCACACACCTTACCACCCTCAGAGTAGTGAGAAAGTGGCCTCAAGGGGAAAGCATTCATTATCCCCTTTTAAAATCTTGTTTGGAACAGATTAGGATTACCCACAACAGTTGCAATTACAGTCTGATACTTTGAGAAATTATGTGACCGCTCTTGAAAAAAAATGAACTCAAATCCATGTACGAGTATTTTCTTGCATTCCAGATCCCGGTTTAGGTACAGGTATTCACCATATACTCCCTGGTGATTGGGTGATGGTTAAGAAGTTCCTTCGAAAACATTCTCTAGAGATGAGATATGATGGACTGTGCCACCCGCATCAGAATGAAACTATATATCTTTTTTCTTATATTTGATTACTGTACTATAATCTCCTTCCCTCCATTAGACTGGCAGGGACTATATATATATATGTGATATAGGTGATGATTGTGACAACTGGAAATCTGTGGGTTGGAATATAGTTGATGACTGGGGATATAGGCTTTGATATAGATGGCAGAGGGGTCCCAAGGGGGGTCCCGGATAAGTTTGAAGCAAGAGACCAAGTAGCTGCACGTTTTGAGTCCCTGAGTCCCATAATCACTGTGATATATTCCATAGGGTAATTAGTTAATTAATGTCAGAGTGTAAAGAAGTTCTTTAATGAGAAATCTAAGTTTAATACTGCATGTAAATGTTTATGAATATTTTAGTCCTAAACAGGAAAATGTGTTATTACATGTGGTCATTCAAAAGCATAAACATGGGATCAGAACAAAGTTTTAAGAGAAAATTATTGATTACGATTGTGTAAAGAACTATTTAAAATTCAGATAATGGTAAACAACATGGTATTTAGTATTTAACAGAAAATCCTACAGATTTGGTTGCAAGAAATAATAAGTTGAGGAATGATCAATGTTTACAAAAGATTCTAACTAGAATTTGGTTGTTAAATTAAGGTAGTAATTTAAAATACAGCCTCTGAAGGTAAAAATATAGAGATATAGAGAAATTGGTTTTGAGGTCTCCAAACCAGTGAGCCAAAGAAGAGGGGGTGGGGCCATTGTTGGACTATCGCGGTACTGGCAATATGGATATAAAATGTACAAACAAAAATAAAAATATATAAGAAACATTTTTATTGAATACAGCATCAGTAAAGACACACCAGGGGGTAAAAAATAAAAAAAATAAAAATTAACGACCAACACAACAACAGTATAATAATCCAGTAATAATCCAGTATAATAATCCCCAAGAAATGCGTTTGAGAGTGAGGGTTGAGATGCATGACAATCATCTTGACTAGTTCCGTGGCTTTAGCCGCTTCATTAGAAGCATGTCTAAAATTAAAATGACAGACAGTCAACAGTTATATATTGAACAACAACTACAAAGGTAGATTGGGGAACAAAGGGCTCAGCTGCTCACCTAGAAAACCCCACAGGCGAGTGAGGCGGGCGCCACCACACAGGGTCCCGTATGGCAACCAGGGGGTGTGCATATGTATGGATGGACCTACTGCTTGGATATATAAAGTAAGGATAATAATTAGTATAATAAGCCCAGGTCTTGGGTTGGGGGGGAGTGCACAAATTGTGATGTCAAACCGTGATAAAGAATGTAAATTAAGGTGATGTGAGGGTGTGAGTGGTGGGGGAAGGGTGGTGGTTGGTAAAAGAAAATCAGAGTGAAACAAGGAAGAGGGGAAAGGGAGGGGGAAGGGGAATATATATATATATCCAAGCAGTAGGTCCATCCATACATATGCGTGCCCCCTGGTCGCCATATGGGACCCTGTATGGTGGCACCCGCCTCACTCGCCTGTGGGGTTTTCTAGCTGAGCCCTTTGTTCCCCAATCTACCTTTGTAGTTGTTGTTCAATGTATAACGGTTGACTGTCTGTCATTTTAATTTTAGACATGCTTCTGATGAAGTGGCTAAAGCCGCGAAACTAGTCAAAATGATTGTCATGACTCTCAACCCACTGTTTTCCTCCCCCTCTTGGGGATTATTATACTGGTGTTGTGTTGGTCGTTAATTTATTTATTTTTTTAACCACTTGAATCCCCATTTATCGTCAAATGACGGCGGCAAAGGGGATCTGAATATCCCAGTCGCCGTCATTTGACGGCATCGTCTTCTAAGGCCACTGGGGGGTGCGTGCGCACCTGGCGCATCCCCGAGATGCCGACGCGCGTGCCTGGCGGTCGCGATGTCCGTCAGGTACCCGCCGATTGGCAGTTTTAGAGCAGGGACGTGGAGCTCTGTGTGTAAACACAGAGCTCCACGTCCTGTCAGGGAGAGGAGACTGATGCTGTGTCCTTTGTACATAGGGACACAGCATTGGTCACCTCCCCAGTCAGTCCCCTCCCCCCACAAGGTTAGAACACACCCAGGATACACATTTAACCCCTTCCTCACCCCCTAGTGTTAACCCCTTCCCTGCCAGTCACATTTATACAGTAATTAGTGCGTTTTTATAGCACTGGTCGCTGTATAAATGTGAATGGTCCCAAAAATGTGTCAAAAGTGTCCGATGTGTCCGTCGCAATATCGCAGTCCTGACAAAATTCGCAGATCGCCGTATTACTAGTAAAAAAAAAATTGTCAGAATTCTATCCCTTATTTTGTAGCCACTTTAACCTTTGCGCAAACCAATTACTATACGCTTATTGCGATTTTTTTTTTACCAAAAATATGTAGAATACATATCCGCCTAAACTGAGAAAAAAAAACAATTTTTTTTTAAAAAATTGGATTTTTATTATAGCAAAAAGTAAAAAATATTATGTTTTTTTTTTAAATTGTCGCACTTTTTTGTTTATAGCGCAAAAAATAAAAACCGCAGAGGTGATCAAATACCACCAAAAGAAAGCTCTATTTGTGGGAAAAAAAGGATGTCAATTTTGTTTGTCAAGGCACGTCGCACGACCGCGCAATTTTAATTTAAAGCGACGCAGTGCTGAAAGCTGAAATTTCATCTGGGCAGGAAGGGGGTATATGTGCCCAGTAAGCAAGTGGTTAACCCCCTGTTGTGTCTTTACTGATGCTGTTTTCAATAAAAATGTTTCTTATATATTTTTATATTTGTGTTTGTACATTTTATTTCCATATTACCAATGGCCCACCCCTCTTCTTTGGCTCTCTGGTTTGGGGACCTCAGAACCAATTTCTCTATATCTATAAATTAAGGTAATAGATTGTGCTAATTTACTTAAAGCGGAGCTCCACCCGAATTTAAACATAATCTCAATATTAATGCTGCTGCTAAACAATGCCTAAACCGATATTTTTATTAAATAAAATTGTACAGTACCAGATAAACTAGATCGCCTTCCGGTCTGCAGCCTTCGGGTTTCTGTCGGGTTTTTCCTTATTTCATGTACCACGCAGTGTCTTCTGGGAGCTTGTTTCATAGCTCCCTTGTTATCATATTCTGGCCTGTTAGAGGAAACATCGCACAATTTCTTGAAGCAGGAAGTGACGCGCGATGTAAACAAAGGAAGGAGGGCAGGCGTTACAAAAAACTCCATTACAGGACAGCGGTGGATGCTGGAATTACAGCATCACCGCAACCAGGAAGTCTCTGCTGATGGGATTCTAATGCCCACAGTGAAGATGACAATGGCTGACGAAAAGAAATATAAGTTATGATTACAGCAGCAGAGAGGAACGGACGTTAAACATGAGAAAGGTGAGTTTATTTAAGCCTTGCTATTAACTGTTTAACTACCCCCCCCCCCCCAAAACAAAAAAAAAATTGGCATGGGAGATCCGCTTTAAGATTCCCCAGGAAAAATATTAAAATATGACAGTTATGTTCAATCTAGAAATTATAAAAATTGTAAAAAAAAAAAAACAAGAAATAAACAAGTGTTAAAAGTTTTTGTAATTTGATGTTTCTGATGAGAGTGGAGGCTCCGGTTGGGAGGAGGAGTTTCTCTGGAAAATGGCCAATTCACAGTTCATTAGGCTGGAGCTAGTTTGTTTTTCACAAGTTTGTCCTCTAAACAATTTTTTGTCGCTACTGTAGTGAAGAAACATAATATTATAATGCAATGTACATGATTTTTAGCTGATGTACAAACCAAATATGTTAACATTTTTAAAAAAGTTTAAAAATGAGAAAAACGATAAATTAGATTGTAATCAAATTGTAAAATGTATGGCATACAAAGCTTGGAAGATATGATCTAGCAGTAGCTAGCAGATGTTTTTCTTTGGAGATCATGAAAGAAATGTATTTCTAGCATTTCTAGAGATGCAGATCAGGTTACATGCTATGATAGTTTTCCCTTCTGTGAAGCAGAGACCTGGAATGGAGTTCACAAATGAGGAAAATATATTTAGAAGATGTGGCTTACACAAGAAGATGTGGCTTAATGGTGTTAAAAAAAATTTGAACCTAAATAATTTTTCTTGAGACTTCATTGAAATTTTTGAAGATGAAATATCTGTCTAAGTGAATGTTAGTGAACT
This sequence comes from Rana kukunoris, assembly GCA_029574335.1. NCBI lineage: Eukaryota > Metazoa > Chordata > Amphibia > Anura > Ranidae > Rana > Rana kukunoris. Next base: position 38,345,732 of record CM056060.1, on the reverse strand, counting down.
ATAAAGGCTTTCTATAGGAAAAATCTTTCTTTAATAATAAAAGATAACTCGAATATAATCATTTGAAGATCTAAAGAAAGCCCTTATTATTTTAGTATTTTTGATTAATATAGAGATCTCTCTCTCATATATTTACATTGTAACAAGTGTATGTGGATTAAGATTGGTATTTTATTAAAATGTGTGGGTTTTTGCACCATTTTGTTATTTTAAAGAGAACACCGGGTGTCAATATGCACGGCTTTGACTGAGCTTTGTCTAGTGATGACTGGATGTTAAAAAGAAAGGTCGGTTAAAATAGTGTATAGATACATTATGAATAAATTAGGCAGTGTGAAAGAGCCACAGTGGTGGATTAAAAAGGTAACTTTTTCAGACTTTGGGTTGATGAATGTATTTATTGGGAAGGGATATTGTGCTTTTATAAATGGATCCATGTATTAGCACGGTGGAACTTCCTGTATGTTTGTCTACACTGAAGGATGAACTAAGGCTGCTATGTTTGTTTAAACAGTCATAGTGTGACAAGAGCATATGTGGTTCAGTCAATCATACTGTATGTAGGTTCTGAAAAATAGCGTAATTCAATATAATTAAGTTTCTTTCAGAAATAAAATATTTAGGAAAGCCCAATATAAATTAATGTTCTTTTGCAAAATTAAAATGGTTATGATTGAAAGTATAGTAAGAAGAAAAATACAGTAATCTGGTAAGATTGTTGCTTTACAAAATTTCATTTAGTAATGGGATAAAGAGGGTTCAAATGAGAATGTAGATTGAATTAATTATATTTACTATAACCAACAGAGGTTCTTTAAAGGGGTTGTAAAGACAAAAATATTTTCCTCTTAAATTAAAGTCTGACAGTAGCTGATAAAGTAAAAAGTAATGTTTTGCATTATAACTAGTTTGATACCTGTTGAAATTGAGCTGTTTTATTCACCTCCGTCACTCCTGAATCGTTATTCTCACTGACTTCCTGGTTTGCAGTGCGCATTCATTTTTGCTACATCACGGCCTAATGGGAACTACAGTTCCCATTAGGCGTAGCCTCCATGCCTGTGAGGGATAAGAGAGCATCTTCACGCAGGGCTGTAGTCATAGGGAGGGGGTGAGCACGTCTGCTTTCCACCATGCAAAACAGCTCAGGTGCTGGTGGAAAGCAAGAAGGGTAGAGACAGGAAATGGCATTTTCAAACCTGGATTACTGTATTTTGGAGGTCAAAAGGAAAAACGGTGTAAGTGATATTTAAATGCTCTAGCTTACAGCAATCAATTGAACTAATAAAAAACGAACCTTTAGTGTTCCTTTAACTAAACAGGGCTGCACTCCAAAGTATAGCTGAACAACTAGAGGCCACTTCACAAATGACTTTATAAAATCGTATGGCCCTAGACATGATTTTAGATAACAAGGGGGGTGTATTTAGAATGTTACCTGGGGACAGTATTTTGGGTGATAACACATTTGTACTCAGGTATAGCAATTTTGTTTTTGCTTATATTGGTTACGATAATGTTTTGTTATATTGACCGTATCCTCCATTACAGTCCTTACCTGTTAAAAAAACACATACCACATTCTCAAGTGAGGGAAAGAATAGTGTTTGACCGCCTCCTGAAGTTCGTTGAAGAAGAACTACGGATAAGCCCTGTCTGGAAGCTATGCGAAACATAAAAGAGTTGCCAGTAGGGAGGCCAAACACAGGGACAAAGAGAGCATAGAGACAGTACTGATAAAATAGTGATTTTAAGGGGGGACTGTGATGAGGTTAAAATAAAATGATTATTTTGTGTGTGTTACTTTTCTCCCAAACTACTCAAGTGTTGTTTTTATTTCTTAAATTGTTTTATTTCTTTTATTGCTTGATAAATATATATGTATGTGTTGGTGTATTAGAATACTGTTACTTTCCTTAAAAGTCATCGACTGAAGCAAATATGGCAACTGTGGAAGGAACAAGTGTGCCACGAGGACTCCCTTATATGGACTAAGCCAATCAAATGTGCTCATGTGAATGATGTCAATTTGTCTATAAAGCTGTAGTAGCAATAAAGGCTCCTCCTCTTTACACTTGGACACAGAAGCAAGCAGATTGTCTCCCTCGCTCTCTGCATGTTTTCATAATTTGGGTCAGAGGCAGAGTGGGTTATGACCTATAGTTGTGTCAGGGGTTATCAATCCTTATCACAGGTAATACAGGCCCAGATTTCACAGTGACCATATATCTAAGCTGAAGATCATCGGATTTGGCAGATGAAATTCCTCTTTTAGATCTGAAAAGGATTTGAGTAGCCCACCAGTTAAGATCTGAGAAAGCTGTAAAGCCAAGAAGTATCAATTAAAGTCTGGCAGAGCCAGGCCTCCTAAATCCTTGGGATGTTTCTTAGTGGATCAATTTGGTTTGTGTCTGCTGGAACCCTATAGACAAGGTTTAAAGCCACCCAAAAAAAACTTTTAAGAAATCAACAGCATTATGCATCAGCAAAAACATTTGGAATTTTTTCACCCCTTCAGCACTGTTGCTATGGGGTCCTTTGCATTCTGCCACTTCTTGCTCCTGGGAGATGTGTGTCATCATTTTCCAGGAGTCAGTGAGCAGCGCAGAGGGCTTCATTGCCATCACAATGGGGCGGGCACTTCCGACGCTGCCACCCGTTGTGATGGCAACGTCTGAAGTGTACAACGCTGCAAAACCGTACCTACTGCGCATGCGCGAGAACAGGAATGCTGGTCAATCAGCTGCTCTGTGTCCCGGAAGATAGTCCTTGTGGGCTTTCATATGAACACAAGCAAGATTGAAAATACCAGCAAAGCAGAATATAAGTTATTTTAACTCTGTGATACCGAATATCGAGCGGCGATCCATCCGTAAATCGCGAAGTGCTATAAATAAGTTTATTAAAACCAAAGAATTTAAACGATTTTGGGAAGAAGAATCCTTATAACACAATTAAAGGAGTTGTAAAGGAAAAAAAATTTTTTGCCTAAAATTAATGTCTGCAGGTTAGACAGACAGAATAGTGTAATGATTCTGTTAAAAAACGAGTAAATACTTATTAAATTCATATATCTATATCACCTTCGGCATTCTAGTTTCTGTTCTCTCATTCACTTCCTGGTTTGCGGCGCTCGTTCATGTAAGTATGAAACTACATTTCCCAGTATGCATTGCGGCACGCCCAGTAATACACACCTCCTTGAAGTCTCTAACACATAGAGAGCGTCCTGCTGCACAGATGTAGTTCCCATTAGGGGGCGAGCACGTCACTGACCACCGCAGTAAAGCCTCCCTTCACGGTGGTGAGTAACAATCATACAAACAGGAAGTGAACAGAACAGAGAAGAAATAGAGCAACTTCTGAGCAAAAACTAACAATGTGGAAGTGAAAAGAGGAATGTCTGCAGGTAAAGGATGCTTATTATGACATTTTTTTTCCCTTTACAACTACTTTAATATATCCCATAACACTAATGAGCAGATTAGACCATATGCCAATATTAATATAAACAGTACCAAGCAAACGGTTCAACATTTAAATGGATACAATCTTGAAAATATCAAAGTAAACTCTAGTTTAGACTCAATTTTTTATTGCAGAGGTTTTTGAATGATTGTTTCTAGTGACTCCCTTGTGCTTTTTTCTCTGTGCCAATTTCATATTTATTTATTTTTTTGTGATATTTAAAAAAAAAAAAAATCTTATGCAATCGAGTTGAGAGGTCGATTTGATCTCTCAACTCGATTCAAGATTCAAATCAATTGCTTGCTGCGATCCTGGGAAAAGGCCGGACACATCGGACTAGCCTGGAGCCACGGCCTCACAGCCTTTTTCCAGGATCGCGGCGAGCTGCAGGCAGGATTTTTTAGGCCTAGTCCACAGCCTTTTCCCAGGATCGCGGTGAGCAGGATTTTTTAGGCCAAGCCGCGGCTTCGGCCTAGTCCGCTGCCTTTTCCCAAGATTGCGGCGGACTAGGCAGAAAAACTCCTGCTGCCCGCAGCTCCTTAGGACCGTCATGCTGTCCATCAAAAAAAAAAAACTTGATTCGAATCGTGAATCAAGTTTTTTTTTTTAGATCGCAGATTTTTTGGGGGGCCAAAATCACCCAGCTCTAATCACCAGCCTGCAATCCATGTGCTGCCATGTGGATACTGCAATAATATATCATTTATGTCAATCAAAAGGAAAGTTTAGTATACATGAGAGAATTTAAAGGTTGTATGAATGAGTGGAGAAATTATAGTTTTTTAATGAGTTTAATATAAATCATTTTGGGGTCAATCTGTGACATGGCAAACTAGGAGAATGGCATTATTTGGGTGATAAACAATATGGTAAAATGCCAAAAGATCATTCATCCTTTACAAGCTCTAGGCTCTGTTCTCACATGCCAGACTTGGTATTTCCATGAAGGAAAAAAATAATAATATTGTAAGCCTGGATGAAGATTACTGTTAAAGGGGTTGTAACGTGTTTTTTTTAAAATAACAAACATGTTATACTTACAACCACTGTGCAAGGGTTTTACACAGAGCAGCCCCGATCCTCCTCTTCTGGGCTCCTCCAGTGGCGCTCTTGGCTCCTCCCCGCACCAAGTTCCCCCACAGAGAGCCGCATTCCATGGGGGCACTCGTGTGGGAGTGCTCCCGAGTCTTGCTGCTGCGTCTATTGACACAGACAGCAGGACTCAGCCCCGCCCCCAACTATACATATGCCCTAATGGAGCCATATATACAATTCTGCCCCCCACAGCAACTGATACACCCCAGGACTCAATACAGAAAATCCACCCCACAGCATCCATTTAAACAAAACTAGTCCCAGCGGCATACAGTATATAAAGCCCCCTTCCCCCAGTAGCCATATTTCCAATTTTCTCCATATAGCAAGGTGTACCTAATAAAGAGACGATGAGTGTACATCTCAAACTGGTCACCAATACACACATTATAAGGCATATGACTCGGCTTCCCACGTGCTGTGCATCATCTAAATGAAAGTAGGTCTTTGGGGGGATCTTTGAAATTAAAATTAAACATTATGCCCTTTAAGGCAATTAATTAAGCATAATGGGGTTGGTTTACTAAAGACAAATAGGCTGCAAGGACATTTTTATCTTAGCCCACTGAATGTGGTGAATATTCACTTTGAAAAAATAACCAATAATCAAGCCTATTTGCCTTTAGCCAAGCCCAAAAGTGAAATACTTCAGAGAAAGCAGGAGAAATGTATCCCATGAACTGGGGCCAGTGCTAGTTCAAGGTGTTTTGACACCCTAGGCGAAACCTCTTTTTGAAACCCCCCTGGCTCCACCCCTGATCAAACCCCTTTCCCCTGCCCATGTATACCCCCACCTTTCTTATGAAGCGCCCAAATGCAGCCCACCAGCACCCATCAATTCAGCCTCACCAGCACCCATCAATGTAGCCTCACCAGCTTCAATTAAATGTAGCCTCACCAGCGCCCATCAATGCATCCTCACCAGCGCCCATCAAATGCAGCCTCACCAGCGCTCATCAATGAATGTTTGTTTGCTCCTATTCATTCAGGAGTTGGGACACAGACACAGACCTCCGCCTCCACTGCGCCTCTGACACTATGTGCAAACGGAGTGGCTGCTGCCTGCTGATGCTGAGACTTAGTTGCTTGCTGCAGAGAGAACAGAGTAGTAACACCAGCTCTGTGAGTGTGACCACGGGTCCCGCGGACTCGATGTCCGCCGGGAGTCCCACGATCGTCTTGAGGAGAGAAAGAACTGGGAAATGCTAATGTAAACAAGCATTTCCCAGTTCTGCCTAGTGATAGGACACTGATCACAGCTCCCTGTGATCAGGAGCAGTAATCAGTGTTGTGTCACACGTAACCCATCCCACCTACAGTTAGAACACATGCCTAGAACACACTTAACACCTTCAGCGCCCCCTACTGGTTAACCCCATTCATTGCCAGTGTCACTTACACAGTAATCAATGCACTTTATATAGCACTGATCGCTGTATAAATAACAATGGTCCCAAAATGGCATCAAAAGTGTCCGATGTGTCCGCCATAATGTCGCTGCCATTACTAGTACAAAAAAAATATTGATGAAAATGCTATAATTCTATCCCCTATTTTGTAGACGCTATAACTTTTGCGCAAACCAATCGATAAACGCATATTGCAATTTTTTTACCAAAAATATGTACAAGAATACGTATCGGCCTAAACTGATGAAAAAATATGTTTTTTTATATATTTTTTGGGGATATTTATTATAGCATAAAGTAAAAAATATAGCTTTTTTTTAAATTGTCGCTCTTTTTTTGTTTATAGAGCAAAACATAAAAACCACCAAATAAAGCTCTATTTGTGGGGAAAAAAAAGGACGTAAATTTTTCGCACAACTGTACAATTGTCACTTAAAGCGACACAAAAAGTGCTCTGGTCTTTGGCCAGCCAAATGGTCTGAGGCTGAAGTGGTTAATGGGGACACATCAATAAAATCCTCCCCCTCTGAACCTGAAGCAATAACAAAAGTAAATAAAATAAAAGCTTAAGGCCTTCCGAACAAGTTCATCTTAGGGTGTGCATGCTTTTATAAGTTTGCTAAAGATTTGGGGTCATAAACTGGGATTGGTGCGGATGGTTCCTTGAACTCTATCCCACACATAATAAATGTGGTTGCATTATATCATATAACAAAATGTAATAAATATCTGTGAGCATAACTAGCAGGTAAAATATGAAACACACATCAAACATTACTTCCAAGGACACTTTGCACTCATTTCCAATAGGTGTACATGGTGGTATATATTAGATTCATCCTTGAAATGCAGGTCTTCCAGTCTGGTACATAGCATAATGAATACTGCCTCGATGTTGCTTGTTCTATTGCTGCTACTAAGATTGACAGCCCAGCTCCTAACCAGGAATGAATAGGGAAATGCTTCAAGGAGAGGAACTCGCTGTTATTTCACTGGAAACAATTCACTTCTTGACCTTCAAATGCCTGATGGTTGTTTATGCCTTGACTCTACTAACTATCTCATAGTGCTACAACCCACTCCAAAGTATTGAACATGAGTATGAATCAATTGCACAAGTTTATGAGGTCTATCCCTAACAACCTTACTCCAGGCTATCAGATATAGGACTTCTAGTCTCTTTTTTTAGATAGCAATATTTCTTCTGACACAACTGCAAGCCATTGGTAATACTGCATATCCAACGAACAATTGTTAAAGTCATGTTATTCAACTGTGCCAGGTAAAGCTTTTTTATAACACTTAGTTAAAAAATCCACATTACATCATCTGAGATGTCTTTTAATGTGGCTGTATGTGCTGCTGAAATGAGGATGAAGAGTGTAACGGTCAGGGGTTAACACCGTTTACGATTTTCCCATTCCACCAACCCACGACAGCTTATCTGTCATGATAAGAGATACAGGAATCTTACCAATACTGACAGCGCCAGGAGAAGTCTGTTTCAGCGCATGCGTGGGGGCGCGCGGGTGCGCGCGCGTGATGTGCGCGGCGCAAGCGTGCATGCGGCACGCGCGGCGGGAGCGCGCGCGCGCGCTGACGTCATTTTGGCGCCAAGAACTGCTATTTAAACCATCTGATCCCACTGTATCTTGCTGACCAGTCTGCAGCAATCCCTGACTGAATCTGAACCTGTTACCTGTCTGCCTGATTACCGAATACCTGACCCGGCTTCCGTTGACCCTTCTCTGCCTGCAGCCTGCCTCTGACCCCGGCCTGATCCGACTACCGACTCTGCTTAAACCCGCCTTGCTGTCTGCTTACCTGATTCACCGACCCGGTCTGAACCTGATTCAACCCTCGGACCTGTCTCCGTCTCCTGATTGGTGCCTGATCCAGTGTCTGACAATCCCTTGGCTCCTATTCACAAGTGCTACAACACCGTTCCTGTGTTTGCTGGATTTCTGCTAGGACCTCGTCAACACCTGTTCACTTCCTCTTCCGGTCCATCTCCAGCTTCCCACCAGGCGCTTGTGTCCCTCCAGACTCCGTACCCCCTGTTTGCTCTACCAGGGGTTCCTGAGTCAGAGGCTTACGAGAGGCCGCTCCCTGCACATTGGGCTCCATAACCAGGTACGTGACAGTACTGGTCAGCCATGTCCGAGCCCACGCAGGGGGCGTCTCCCATGGAGGACTTATGCCGCCATCTAGATGGCCTCACCGCGGCCGTACGGACTTTACAAGAAGGATATACCCGCCTAGAAGGACGTGTCCAAACTCTGGCCACAACAGCACCTGCAGCATCTGGAACCGCAGCTGCCCCTTCCGTAGTGATGTTACCACCGGAACCCAGAGTTCCCACCCCGGAGACATTTTCTGGAGATCGCAGCAAATATAGAGCTTTCCGCAACGCCTGTGAACTTTTTTTTGCTTTACAACCCAGGACCTTCTCACTTGAGGCCACAAAAGTAGGTTTCGTTATCTCGTTATTGTCTGGCGAACCTCAGACCTGGGCGCATCGTCTTCTAGAACGCAAGGAAGAAAGTCTTAACCTACTCAGCACTTTCTTCCAAGCCATGGACCTTATCTATGAGGATTCCCAACTAGCAGCTACCGCTGAAGCAGCATTATGTGCCTTACAGCAGGGACGCAGAGCAGTGGAGGAATATGTAGCTGAATTAAGGCAGTGGAGTTCCGATACCAACTGGAATGATGCTGCTCTGCGTCACCAATTTCGTATGGGACTTTCAGAATCTCTAAAAGACGAATTAGCCCGAGTGGGCATCCCCGCAACACTTGAAGCCCTCATCCTCCTCTCTGTTCAGATCGACAGACGGTTGAGGGAACGGCGTGCTGAACGCACATCCGGACCCACACGTCCCATATGGATGATGCCACGTGTACCTGGCCCACCGCATCTGCCTCCTTCAGGTCCCAGACCAAACCCCATCGATCATCCAGAACCAATGCAAATAGGCCTACTTCGGCCATCCCTGACTCCGGAGGAGCGTCAAAGGCGTCGATCCCATAACCTTTGCATGTACTGTGGAGGATCCGGGCACTATGTAAACACCTGCCCCGTCAAGTTCCGTAAGTGTTCAGTCCCCTCACCGGCTCTCTTCTCTGTCTTACGTAACAATAATACTCACCTGGCTGTTTCAATCTCTCTACAGCTTCCAGGAAGGAACCTCCAAGTCCCCGCAATTATTGACTCTGGTGCTTGCAGCGGTTTTATGGACGCCTCCCTTGCCTTTCGACATGGAGTCCCTCTACGACCACGACACCAGAAACTTACCGTCCATTTAGCCGACGGATCGGCTATCAAATCCGGCCCGGTTACCCAAGAGACAATTCCCCTATACGCACTCACCTCCCAGGACCACCGGGAACTACTCTGTCTGGACATTATTGAATCCCCAATGTTTCCGGTCATTCTGGGTATGCCTTGGCTGAAAGCCCATAATCCCCAGATTGACTGGGGATCTGGAACAATCCACTTTTCTTCCTCTTACTGTCGACAACACTGCCTTCAGAAACCTGCCAGTTCCCCTCCTTCTTTGATGTGTTTAGAATCCGAAGAGGAGAACCGTCAATTAATCCCAGAAGTCTATCATAGTTTCTTAGATGTGTTCAGTAAAAGAGGAGCAGAGACGTTACCTCCACACCGGTCCTACGACTGCCCTATTGAACTTTTACCTGGAGCAGAAATTCCGTTTGGAAGAATATTTCCTTTGACTGGGCTAGAGTTGGTCACTCTCAAGTCTTATATTGATGAGAATCTCGAGAAGGGGTTCATCCGCCCTTCCACATCCCCTGCGGGGGCCGGTATATTCTTCGTGGAAAAGAAGGATCACTCTCTACGCCCCTGCGTAGACTACAGGGACTTAAATAAAATCACGATTAAGAACAGGTATCCTCTCCCTCTCGTTCCTGAACTATTTCAGAGACTCGGAGCAGCCACCATCTTTACTAAACTTGACCTCCGTGGGGCTTACAACCTCGTCCACATAAGGGATGGCGACGAGTGGAAAACCGCATTTCGTACTCGTTTTGGGCATTTTGAATACCTGGTGATGCCCTTTGGCCTTTGCAATGCCCCAGCCACATTCCAGCATTTTGTAAATGACATTTTCAGAGACTATCTTGATTTATTCGTTATTGTTTACCTAGATGACATCCTGATCTTCTCTTCCTCCCTGTCAGATCATGAAAGACATGTCCAAAAGGTCCTAGCCCGGCTCCGTCAACACAGTCTGTATGCTAAAGCGGAGAAATGTGAGTTTGAAAGAGAGAGCATCCAGTTCCTAGGTCTCATCATTTCAATAGACGGTGTCAAGATGGACCCTCAGAAGGTCACCGCCATTACAGATTGGCCCGCTCCCACCGATAAGAAATCAGTCCAGCGTTTTGTGGGATTTGCAAATTTTTATCGAAAATTTATCAAGAACTTCTCTTCCATAATTGCTCCCATCACAGGTCTGACCAAACAGGGTATCCGGTTCCAGTGGTCCCCAGAGGCTCAAGCGGCTTTTTCTACCCTGAAAAACCTTTTCATTTCAGCATCCATCCTAAAACATCCTGATCCAGTTCTACCTTTCATCCTGGAAGTGGACGCCTCCGAGGTGGCGGTCGGAGCAGTGCTCTCCCAGAGACAAGGACCCAAATCCCTTCTGCATCCAGTTGCGTTCTTCTCCCGCAAACTCTCCGAAGCTGAAAGAAACTATGACGTTGGGGACAGGGAACTTTTAGCAATCAAGGCAGCTCTCGAGGAATGGCGTTATCTCCTGGAGGGTGCAGCTCACCCCATCTTGATCTATACAGATCACAAGAACTTGGAATACTTAAAAGTTGCTAAGAGACTGAGGCCACGGCAGGCCAGGTGGGCATTGTTCTTTACTCGGTTTTCCTTCCATATAACCTACAGACCCGGATCAAAAAACACCTTCTGCTGCCGAAACAGCAAAAAATTTTATTAAAGAAGTAGTGAGACTCCATGGTATACCTGCTAATATTGTATCTGACCGTGGGGTGCAATTCACCTCGAGGTTCTGGAAAGCGTTATGTGGGGCGCTGAAGATTGAACTTTCCTTTTCATCTGCGTACCACCCACAGACCAACGGCCAGACCGAGCGCACTAACCAGACGCTCGAGCAATACCTGCGCTGTTTCTCCAGTTTTTCACAGGATGATTGGGCTTCTCTGTTGCCCCTTGCAGAGTTTGCCTACAACAACTCAATCCATTCAGCTACCCAACAGTCCCCATTCTTTGCCAACTACGGCTTTCATCCTCTGTTTTTATCCAACCATATGCCGGAATGCTCAGTACCAGCTGTTCAGGAAACCTTGGATTTTTTTTCCACCAATAACAAAATACTCCAGGAAACAATGGCAAGAACCCAGGAGTATAATAAGGAGGTCTTTGACAGAAAGAGGAGAGGACAACTTAATTTGGTACCAGGGGACCAAGTTTATTTATCCACTTTGAACTTAAAACTAGCTTGCCCAACCAAGAAACTTGGTCCTAAGTTTGTTGGTCCCTTCCAGGTACTCAGAAGGGTTAATGAAGTGGCCTACGAATTGAAATGACCTGCTTCTTTTAGGATTCATCCAGTCTTTCATGTGGCACTGCTCAAACCCACAGTCCCGGATTCCTTTTCCCAACCGGAATGCTGGTCCGCCCACACCGGTACTTATCGACGGCGAGGAGGAGTTTGAGGTGGAATCCATCCTGGATTGTCGGAAGAGATGTAACCAGGTTCAATACCAGGTGAAATGGAAAGGCTACGGCCCAGAAGAAAATTCCTGGGAACCAGAGGCCAACATTCACGCTCAGAGACTGGTCCAGGCCTATAAAAGGGCACACCCAAGTAGGTTGGCCCAGTTGGGCATCCGGAGGCTGCCCGTAGGGGGGGGGCAATGTCATGATAAGAGATACAGGAATCTTACCAATACTGACAGCGCCAGGAGAAGTCTGTTTCAGCGCATGCGCGGGGGCGCGCGGGTGCGCGCGCGTGATGTGCGCGTCGCGAGCGTGCACGCGGCGCGCGCGGCGGGAGCGCGCGCGCGCGCTGACGTCATTTCGGCGCCAAGAACTGCTATTTAAACCATCTGATCCCACTGTATCTTGCTGACCAGTCTGCAGCAATCCCTGACTGAATCTGAACCTGTTACCTGTCTGCCTGATTACCGAATACCTGACCCGGCTTCCGTTGACCCTTCTCTGCCTGCAGCCTGCCTCTGACCCCGGCCTGATCCGACTACCGACTCTGCTTAAACCCGCCTTGCTGTCTGCTTACCTGATTCACCGACCCGGTCTGAACCTGATTCAACCCTCGGACCTGTCTCCGTCTCCTGATTGGTGCCTGATCCAGTGTCTGACAATCCCTTGGCTCCTATTCACAAGTGCTACAACACCGTTCCTGTGTTTGCTGGATTTCTGCTAGGACCTCGTCAACACCTGTTCACTTCCTCTTCCGGTCCATCTCCAGCTTCCCACCAGGCGCTTGTGTCCCTCCAGACTCCGTACCCCCTGTTTGCTCTACCAGGGGTTCCTGAGTCAGAGGCTTACGAGAGGCCGCTCCCTGCACATTGGGCTCCATAACCAGGTACGTGACATTATCTGACACTCCAACAATCCAGCAGACTCGACCCATTCCATTCCCCAGAATAAACAAGACACAAGCTCTGTTCTTTGGTTCCAAAATGAATGAATCCTTTAATGGTAACTCAGCCTTGTAATATACAGTTAGAAAACCAAATATGGACAATGACTCAACTCCACCCACAACATCACACAATGGGGAGCTAACAAGCCTCCAATACACATCCTTTAGTCAGACGTTTCGGCACTGGTCTGACATCATTAACGTGAACTGATTACTACAGCTGACAAGTCAGACGTTTTGACTCTGCAATAAGTTATTCACCTGCTACATAATGCACATTCCTTTGTAGCATCAATAGAACGTTCACACAATACAGTGCCATTAGCATACACAATGAAATATCTTAGGAACAGACTTAATTAGCACAATAGACAACATAATGCAATCACAGCAAGCCCCATCACTACAGCCAGGTAGTTGGAGGGAATTAACATCTTTAAATTAACCTGTTGAGTTCAGAACAACTTGTAATATTTCAAGATATCCTGCAATACCTGAATTATCATTAATGTCCCATCTCATGTTATCCGAGATATAATTTCTTAGTCATCCTATGCCCAAAAGGGACTCCCGTTACAAAGAGGTACAGTGGAAGGGAGTGGCAATCATACATTTTCAGAGCCAATACCATAGTTGCCAACATTTCAACAAAATTTTAGGGAAAAACATTTTTTACAATGCATCCAGCAAGCCACTGTAGGCAGAGAATTTATGTGGCAGAGCCTGAAGTGGAAGAAGTGTACAGACCCATCATGGAGAGCATGTACGTAAAACACCAGGTATGTCTCGTTACTCCTTCTAGTGGCGGCAAACAGGTAAGACATGCAACTACTCAGAAGAGAACCCCAAGAATTTCCCAGGGTTGTCTTCGCTTACCTTATCCCCACCGCAGCATACTGCTAAAGACCAGACAGTTCCAACCTTCACCCATCACGGCGGGCTGTGTTGTGCCAACCTTCATGGTTCTAGGTTCCTACTTAAAGGAGGCCTCTTTCCTGGACCTGTATGGCACTCTGCCAGAAACCTTTTGCCATTTTTTAATACGGGCCACAAAGTGTTGGATCCCAGAGTCCAGTCCTTAAAAAAGAGACTTTACAGGCAAAACCTTGCTCTTCTGCGAGGCCCGCGTACCATCCACTTTGGCGTTATGTTGGCCTTCTTGGATGGATCCGGATTGTGCCAACAAGCAACAAAATCCATCAACAGTTGCTTTAAAGGATACCGGCTGGCCATTAGGCTCCACACCCTGGGGATTCCTGTGTTACCGGGATTCACCAGGGAACATCTGCCTACTTTTGTGAATCCCACTTCCAAATCTGATCTTCCCTGTGGTGCCCTACTTTACTGTGAACCAGCTGTTGGCCTTCTCTTTTTGGGTAAGCCTACTATGTCTAATTGTGGTATCCCTTATAGTTTACTGCATATAGGGGGTCCTTTATGGCACAGCCGCTGCCTTTACAATCTACTGCTTACATTATGGCTTCTTCTCACCTAACATATAGTTTTATACTAGTTTTATACTAGTTTTATACTAGTAAACTATTGTGTAAAGCAAGCCACCTGGTCCTTCAACTACTTTATGGACTTCTTTTGCACCTAAGTATATTTCTATCAGATTTGTGAGTATGTGTTACACATTGTACACCAGTTTCTTTCCTACCACATCCACAGGCACAAGGAATTTGTGTTCTGATGCTCTCTAGGTGGGAGTTCCAGCCCAGAGACCTAGGTGCCTGGGCCCAGAAGTACCACTGATGATAGATTTATTTATCAGATCTCTATAGAAGAATTTAGAATTTAGATTTCTCTCTTTGTCTCTAATTTGCCAGCAGCAGGAGATACAAGCCAACAATAAAATGGGAAGTGAGGGAATTTCAGCAATGGCTGACATTACACATTGAACTGAATGTGTTTCATTTAAAATCTGTTGTCATTTCTTTATTGCCTTGAAGACGCTGGGGCAGTGCAAGTTCATCCCACTAATTAAACCTCTAGACAGTGTCTAGCCACATTAGGATAGAAAAGTATTGACAAAGAGTGGAGCAAAGCATGGCAGTGAAGCACATTTGGGAATGAGCACATCTTGTGGACAGTAACATATGCATCTTTAATCTAAATCCTGGCCAAATCTGTAATCAGGTCCCTGGCTGGTTTCGCTGCAGACAGAGCCGAGGGCAAGGCTCAGCTGTGATTCTGAATAACAACCAGCCAGGATTTCCCCTAGAAATATATCTGTCTGACAGCTGAACATCACTGGAGTACAGTCACAGTGACAGAGAGGACAGGGGCATGTGTCTTGTGACCATGTCATTTACCCATGCCTCTGGTGCCAAATCCGCAAAAGTCAAATAAGGCTGTGAGACACATTAGTCCTATTTCCTGTGTAATTGTCAAATGTCAGAATAGGCATTGTATCACACTGACTCTATTAACTTCATGCTACGCTTGAGCAAGAAAGCCTTTCTCCTATTAATGCTACTGATGGTTTTCTTTTTCTCTATCGTGTGCTTGCTCTTAGCTTCTTTATTGTAGCTATAGTTATATAAAGGTACATTGGATCAAAGCTTCTTATGTTGCACTGTAACCAGAGGTGTATCCAGGGTATGGCAGTTATGGGCCCTGGGCAGCACTTGAAGGGGGGGTTGCAAGCAAGTTGTCTAACTTCACTTCTCTGAAGGGAAGGCCTCTTGATGTAACAGAGGGACTCCTGATGTGATGGGGGCATGCTGAAGGCGATAAAGTGGAACCTCGGATTGCGAGTAACGCGGTTAATGAGCCTTTCGCAAAACGAGCACTGTATTTAAAAAATGCTAACTCAGTTTGCGAGTGTTGTCTCGCAAAACGAGCAGGATTCAGGCCAAAGCGGTGTGCAGTACCGCGTTTGGCCTGAGGTGGGGGGCGCCGGAGCTGAACGCAGCCGATCGGTGCCATTGGGAAATGCACAAAAGGCCCAAGAACAGCTCGGCTGACCTTGGCAAACCTCAGGAACAGAGTTTTTTTCAAGGTTTCCCAAGGTCAGCCGAGGTGTCCTTGGGCCTTTCTGGCCGTTTCTGAGGCTCTTCGGCACCCCCCCACCTCTGGCCACATGCGGTATTGCGTGCCATTGAAGTCAATGCGGAACTAATTATTTTTGTTTCCATTTACTTTAATGGGAAAACTTGCTTTAATACTTTGGATTACGAGCATTCTCCTGGAACAGATTATGCTCGTAATCCGAGGTTCCACTGTACTTCAATGTGAAAGAGGGAGGACTCTGACGTGAAAGGGGTTTCTGATGAAAATGGGGGACAATGGGGGAAAATGGGGAGACAATGACAGAATCATTCAGTGTAGATGTCAGTGTCCTTCAGCCCATTAAATATAGTGCCAAATGTATGGACAGGTACAATCCATGATCCAGCAATGTAGTCACCTGAACCCTAGGTTCTCTCCCTCTCCTCTCCCCAGAGGCAGCATCACAAATGTGGACACCCGGCTGTGATAGCTTGCAGCTTCACAGCCGGGTGTGCACTGTGCATGTGTGAGTCGTGCTGCGGCCCCTTAATGGCTTAGCAATACTCTGGGACCTGTGATGTGTCCTAGAAGATTGCAGGGAGGGTGTAACCGCACTGGTGAACGGAGTGAACCACAACTGCGGTTAGCAAGGGTTTCAATGCATTACAACATGCGACCATAGCTTAGCGTTTAAAAATATAGTTCAAAGGTCAATATTCCAATACACCTCTGCATGCAGGTGATTATCAGTAAGGAACCCCAGGCGTCTCTCCTCGCGACAGGAGTTTGGGGGTTCTCTACATCATATTACCTTGAGCATGTAGGGATGTATTAGGCCACTAGGGGAGATGCTATGAAATAGCATTAACCCCTAGCATAGAAAAGTTAGAGCGAACATGTTCAAACAGTTAGGACAAGGCCTATAAGTATTTATACTTCTGTCAAGCACGTAGAGAATAGGACTTGTAGTAATAAGTAATAGTAGCATACAGTATGAGAGGCAATATAGCTCAGGTACCTTGAAAGGTTACGTAGTAATACACAAGTTGTATCGGAAATGAATAGTAACGTATGAGAGGCAATGAATAGTAATGTATGAGAGGCAATATAGCTCAGGTACTTTGAAAGTACATATAATAGCAGGTTACGTAGTAATACACAAGTTGTATCGGCAATGAAAAGTAACATATGAGGAGAGGCAATATAGCTCAGGTACTTTGAGAGTACATATAATAGCTAGGGAGCTGTAGTAACAACTAATGGTTATACTTGAGTGGTGTATATAGTTCAGGTACTTTGAGAGTACATATAATGATTAGGGGCTGTAGTAATAACCATTAGTTATACATGAGAGGTGAATATAGCTCAGAGTATTTGAGTACAGATGTGCCTCTAACATATTCCTTAGCAGACAGTCCTATAACACAACAGTATCCTAGATGTTGAGCAGTAGAAGATATGCTAGGCAATAGCAATTGTATAGCTGGTAAACAAGTAGCAGATATTGCTAGCACTACAAGTAACAGAAATATAACTTATCCGTTTTGCAGGCTTCAGTGTAGATACTAGGGATCCTGTGGTGTAGGATATTCAATAGGGAAGTCTGTAAGGTTGTTCCCAGCAAAGGCTCCAGGTAGCAGTAGCTGTAGATGATATCAAAGAAGTAGCTGAGGCTGAAGCGGTGTTCCGGCATGGGAAGCAATGGCATCCATGTCTGTAGCGTAGGCCAAGCTACGGCTTACAATAATAGAACGCCAGCGGTATCTCCATTGAATGCCTTTATAGGCAGGAGATCAGCTGGAGTGCATTGCAATTATTCAAATAGGGTGCCGTGTGCCGCGCACTTCCGCTTTCCACGCTGGAACGCATCACGGCACCGGGCGATGACGTCATCACGCATGCGCCGTATGCGTTCCAGCATGGAACACAATACGACGCTTAAAGCACCTATTCACAGAGAAGAGCTGGCACAACGGCGCCTGGTTCTTGAGGACAGCTGGCGCAACAGCGCCTGTTACGTGGGAGGGGGAGAGGAGAATTTTCGCTCTAGTCACCTGGGCAGCCCAAACGGAAGTGGGATCTGGATAGCTGTCAAGACTAGGTGCCCAATCCCCCCCCAAAAAAAGTTACATGCCAATAGTGGCATGTCAGGGGGTTAGGAGTCCTTAAAGCGGAACTTTTTTTTTCCACTTTTGGGTGGAACTTCGTTTTAAGAGGAGATATGATAGCAATATACAAATATCTAAATGGTGATTTTAGTATAGGGAGAAAACTATTCAGTCTCAGGTTGCTTAAGAAGACACGTGGTCAGTCAGTAAAGTTGGATGAGAATCTGTTTAATCTTAAACCGTGTAAAGGGTTCTTTGCTGTTAGAGCTGTAAGGATGCGGATCTTTGTCAGCGGGGGAATGTTGATATTTAAAAAAAAAATACTTTTAAATGGGCATCTCAGCAAACATGATATACAGGGATATGGGAATAGGTACAGACACAAGCGCATATGCGAACATACTGTATGTTGAACTGATGGACTGTTGTCTTTTTTGCAACCTTCCCATTTTATAACTATCTAACAGTGGCGGCTGGTGCTCAAAATTTTTGGGGGGGCGCAAACGGAAAAAAAAATGCAGCCTCACTGTGCCCATCACATGCAGCCACTGTGCCATCAATTGTCACCACTGTGCCATGCCATCAAACGCATCCACTGTGCCCTCAATTGTCACCACTGTGCCATGCCACCAAATGCAGCCACTGTGCCATAAATTGTCACCACTGTGCCATGCAACACAGCAACTGTACCATCAAATCACCACTGTGCCATGCCATCAAATGCACTCACTGTGCCATCAATTGTCACCACTGTGCCATGCCATCAAATGCAGTCACTTTGCCATCAATTGTCACCACTGTGCCATGCCAAACACAGCAACTGTGCCATCAATTGTCACCACTGTGCCATGCCATCAAATGCAGTCACTGTGCCATGCCATCAAACGCAGCCACTGTGCCATCAATTGTCACCACTGTGCCATGCCATCAAACGCAGCCACTGTGCCATCAATCGTCACTACTATGCCATGCCATCAAACGCAGCTACTGTGCCAAACGCAGCCAATGTGCCATCAATTGTCACCACTGTGCCATGCCATCAAACGCAGTCACTGTGCCATGCCGTCAAACACAGCCACTGTGCCATCAATTGTCACCATTGTGCCATGCCATCAAACGCAGCCACTGTGCCCCTCAATTGTTTCCACTGTGCCAATTGTCCTCACTGTGCCCATTGATGCCACTGTGCATGTCACTGTGCCCTTTAATTGTCACCACTGTGACCCATGATGCCACTGTGCCCATTGTCACCACTGTGCCCCATGATGCCACTGTGCCCATTGTCACTACTGTGCCCCATGATGCCACTGTGCCCATTGTCACCACTGTGCCCATTGTCATCACTGTGCCCCATGATGTCACTGTGCCCATTGTCATCACTGTGCCCCATGATGTCACTGTGCCCATTGTCACCACTGTGCCCCATGATGCCACTGTGCCTATTGTCACCACTGTGCCCCATGCCACTGTGCCCATTGTCGCCTCTGTGCCCTTTGTCACCACTGTGCCCCATGTCTTATGCAAGGAACACAGAGAGGCTGCGCTCCGAGTATAGACTTCTGAGAGTCGGAGGGCTGTAATTGAAAAGCCTATCAGAGCTAGCAGCTCTGATAGGCACTTCTTTACAGCCAATCAGCTGCCGCTTTTCAGGTAACCGGCGCCCTATGTCCGGTTATATGAATAGACCAGCGGCAGCTGGCAACAATGATAACACACATTCATTGCATAGCATTGCATTGAATGTGTGTTATTTGCGATAGGGGGGTGGCGCTGCAGCGCCCTCTATTGACGGCTGCCAGAACTGCAGGTAAAACAAAAAATTACATTTTAAGCAAAGTAAAATGTCTTAAAGGGCCCGTTTTTTTTTTGTTTTTGTTTTTATTACAGGAGGGGGGCGGCGCCCGGGCGCCCCCTATGGACGGGCTGCCACTGCTATCTAACCTATATGTATATCCTGGAATAGAAACCATGAAGGACAATGTTCCTGCTGATCCTTTAGTATAATATACAGGTGCATCTCATAAAATTTGAATATCATCAAAAAGTTTATTTATTTCAGTAATTCAATTGAAAAAGTGAAAGTCATATATTTTATATGGATGCGTTACACATAGAGTGATACATTTCAAGGATTTCTTTCTTTTAATTTTCATGTTCATGGCTTTACAGCTAGTGAAAACCCAAAATTCAGTATTTCAGAAAATTTGAATATTACATAAGACCAATAAAATAAAAGATTTTTAATACAGAAATGTTGACTTATTAAAACATATGTCCATGTACAGTATAGCATGCACTCAATACTTGGTCAGGGCTCCTTTTGCATGAATTACTGCATCAATGTGGTGTGGCATGGAGGCGATCAGCCTGTGGCACTGCTGAGGTGTTATGGAAGACCAGGTTGCTTTTATAGAGGCTTTAAGCTCATCTGCATTGTTGGGTCTGGTGTCTCTCATCTTCCTCTTGACAACACTCCACAGATTCTTAATGGGGTTTAGGTCAGGCGAGTTTGCTGGCCAGTCAAGCACAGTGATACCAAAATCATTAACCTCCCTGGCGGTATTCCCGAGTCTGACTCGGGGTTACATTTCTGTGCTGCGATCGGTAACCCCCGAGTCAGACTCGGGCTTGCCTCTCATTGTCCATAGGCAGGGTTTACTTACCTTGTCCCTGGATCCAGCGATGCCTCCCCGCTGTGTGAGCGAGCGGGTGCTCGCTCGATTCTGACAGTGCCTCTGTGTGCCGCCGATCTCCGTTCCCTGTTAAGTTACGACGCAGGGGGGGCGGAGAACGGCGCCATATTCAAAAAGGTAAACAAACACATTACATACAGTATACTGTAATCTTATAGATTACAGTACTATATGTAAAAAATACACACCCCCTTTGTCCCTAGTGCTCTGCCCGGTGCCCTGCATGTCCTTTTATATAATAAAAACTGTTATTTCTCCCTGCAAACTGTAGATTGCCCATAGCAACCAAAAGTGTCCCTTTATGTCAAAAATGGTTGAAAACAGCGATAATAAATTATAATCACGTGCAGAATTGAGCGATAGCGATTTGTGGGGAAATTCGTCATAAAAAAATAAAAGTAATGACAGCGACAATTCTGCAACTGAGCAAATTTCAGTGATTTTGATTTGATTACATTATTGAATAATTTTTATTTGAATTATATTATTATTTTTATAATTATTTATAATTATTTATTATATTATAATTTATAATTTTGTTTTTTTTTAAAAATCATACCCGGGATGCCTACTAGACTCTTGTTTGGTCAGATTTAAGTGAGTTATTCCTAAGAATTACAGGCCTACAGTATAAAACGCCAAATTTCCTTGCAAATAATAGTACTGCTTTCAGCACTTAAAACCAGAAAGAATCATACCGCCAGGGAGGTTAAACCAGGTATTGGTACTTTTGGCAGTGAGGACAGGTGCCAAGCTCTGCTGGAAAATGAAATCAGCGGGGTAGATTCATGTAGATCAGCGGATCTTTTGATCCGCGTGATCTATCTTGTTTACGATCCGCCTGCGCCAGTTTTTGAGGCAAGTGCTGTATTCAGAAAGCACTTGCCTCGTAATTAGCCCTGGTGGATCGTAAATCCCCCGGCGGAATGCAAATTCCGCGGCTAGGGGGAGTTTACTATTTAAATCACGCGCGTCCCCGCGCCGATCGTACTGCGCATGCGCCGCCGGCAAAATTTCCCGACGTGCATTGCTTTAAATGACGTCGCAAGGACGTCATTGTTTTCGATGTTAACGCAATTAACGTATGGCCGTATTCCCGGACGACTTACGTAAACGACGTAAAAAATTCAAAACTCGACGCGGGAACGACGGCCATACTTAACATAGGATCCGCCGCACTTACCCTGCATATAGCAGGGGTAACCATCCGCCGGAAAAAGACGAACGCAAACGACGTAAAAAAAAAGCGACGGCCGGGCGTTCGGTTCTGAATCGGCGGTTCTCCTCATTTGCATATTCGTCGCGTAGAAAAAAAGAAGCGCCACCTAGCGGACGGCGGGAGAATGCAGCCTAAGAACCGACAGTGTAACTCACTTACACCAGTCGGCTCTAAGGGAGATCTATGCGGAACCTGATTCGAGGAATCAGCCGCATAGATCCGAGCGTCGGATCTCACAGATCCGACGGTGTATCAGTAGATACACCGTCGGATCTGTACATGAATCTACCCCAGCATCTCCATAAAGCTCGTCAGCAGAGTGCTCTAAAAATTCCTGGTAGACGGCTGCGCTTACTTTGGACTTGATAGAACACATTGGACCAACACTGACTGTGGATGTTTGCATTTCGTTAGGAAGTCAAGGTCCCAGAGTCTGGAGGAAGATCGAAGGGGCACAGAATCCAAGTTGCATGAGTTCCAGTGTGAAGTTTCCACAGTCAATGATGATTTGGGGAGCCATGGCATCTGCTGGTGTTAACCACTTCAGCCCCGAGCCTGTTTTTCAGATTCGGTGCTTACGAGACTAAAACAGTTTTTTTTGCTAGAAAATTATTTAAAACCCCCAAACATTATATATATATTTTTTTCTAACACCCTAGAGAATAAAATGGCGGTCATTGCAATACTTTTTCTCACACCGTATTTGCGCAGCGGTCTTACAAGCGCACTTTTTTTGGAAAAAATTCACTTTCTTGAAATAAAAAATAAGACAACAATAAATTTGGCCCAATTTTTTTATATATTGTGAAAGATGATGTTACGCCGAGTAAAATGATACCCAACATGTCATGCTTAAAAATTGCGCCCGCTCGTGGCATGGCGTCAAACTTTTACCCTTAAAAATCTCGATAGGCGACGTTTAAAAAATTCTACAGGTTGCATTTTTTGAGATGCAGAGGAGGTCTAGGGCTAGAATTATTGCTCTCGGTCTAACGATCGCGGCGATACCTCACTTGTGTGGTTTGAACACCGTTTTCATATGCGGGCGCTACTCGCATATGCGTTTGCTTCTGCGCGCGAGCTCGTCGGGACGGGGCGCTTTAAAAAAATTTTTTGGGGGTTTTCGTTTTTATTTCTATTTATTTTATAATGTTTAACACTGAAAAAAAAAAATTATCACTTTTAATCCCTTTTACAAGGAATGTAAACATCCCTTGTAATAGAAAAAAGCATGACAGGTCCTCTTATATATGAGATCTGGGGTCAAAAAGACCTCAGATCTCATATTCAGGCTTAAATGCAAAAAAAAAAAAAGAAAAAAAAAAAGTCAAAATGTAAACAAATTAAATGTCTCTTTAAGAGGCTGGGCGGAAATGACGTTTTGACGTCACTTCCGCCCAGCAGAGGTATGGGGACGGCTGAGGGACATTTTTTCCCTCAGTCGCATCCCCGGACAGCCAGCAAGAGGACCCGATCGCCTCCGCCGCTACCAACGGCTACGGTAAGCGGCGGAGGGCACGGGAGAGCGGCGGGAGGGGGGGCACCCTCTCCCGCCGCCGGTAACGGCGATCTCGCGGCGAATCTGCCGCGATGACCGCCGTTATCGTTAACAGGACCGCCCCACGAAGAGATGGATACCTCGGTTGTGGCAGCAGCTGCTGCCGTTACCGAGATATCCATCTTCAAAAAAATGACGTCTTTGGACGTGGGGCCGGTCAGAAGTGGTTAAATCATGGAATCACTGTGCTTGATTGGCCAACAAACTCGCCTGACCTAAGCCCCATAGAGAATTTGTGGGGTATTATCAAAAAGAAGATGAGAGACAACAGACACAACAAATTTGTATTGGTCTTATGTAATATTCCAGTTTTCTGAGATACAGAATTTGGGGTTTTCACTAGCTGTAAGCCATAATCATCAAAATTAAAAGCAAGAAATGATTACAATATATCACTCTGTGTGTAATGCAGCTATATAAGATTTGAGTTTCACTTTTTGAATTGAATGACTGAAATAAATTTACTTTTTCCGCCATCAGGAATGATGGGGCCCCTTACATAGCTTTAGGCATGGGCCTGGGGGGTGCTGCCGCGAATTGATAAAGACAAAATAAAGAAAAATATAAATAAAAAAAGGAACTTAAAAGAATAAAAAAATAAATTAATATTTTTTTTGTTTGTTTAAATTTGACAAAAGGGGCTTGCCATCTGGGATCCTGTGCTCACACACACCACATCCACCTCACATTGGATTAGCCCAAGTCCACCATGCAGGACTTGGGAGAAGCAACGCCACGGCAAGGCCCCAATGATGTCCATTCATACCACATTCACACGGTCGTGGGGATAACCTCTACCCGACGACCCAGGGTGTCACACCTTACTGCCAGGAATGTCACCCACATTCACACACCAGTCACACTGTAGCCTGCACTACTGGCTGTGTGCAGTCACTACCAAAGAAAAAAGCTCATAACCTGAGCAATAAAACAAAAGAAAAAAGCTCATAACCTGAGCAATAAAACAAAAGAAAAAAGCTCATAACCTGAGCAATAAAACAAAAAAGGCACTCATTTGCCCTGTCGTGGGCCAGGCCAGGCATGGTGCCATGGCTCTGGCTCCTGAGTTGTCTGCACCTCCCCAAAGCAGGTGACTAGAGCTGCACAGTTGCCACTGACAACCTGCACGCTGTCAGGTATCTGGGCCAAGGAGGGCAGGCTGTCTGTCACACGCCGCAGCTCCCCGGCTATCGCACCCATATGGCGGGTTTGGCGGGCCTTTTCCCCTCAAAAGATTTTCCCGGAGGGAATCAGGAACACCCCTCGTCTTCCGCGTAGCCTTCCTGGGGGCAGGCAGAAGAGGCTTGGGGCCGTCTGCACGGGGATGCCCTTGAGGGGCTTTCCCTGATGGGGGATGCCCTTGAGGGGCTTTCCCTGATGAAGGAGGAGGATGAGGGGCTTTCCCTGATGGGGGAGGAGGATGAGGGGCATTCCATGATGGGGGAGGAGAGTGAGTAGCTTTCCCTGATGGGGGAGGAGGTTTGGGAGGGTCCAGGGATGAGGTTCTCCTCCTGAAGGTAGACACCTTCCTCAAGGCCCACTTGCTTCTCCTCAACTTCCTCTAGAGGTGAGGTGTGGGCACTCTCCTCCTGGGATGGCATGGGGCGTCCAGCAGATGACGATGGCCCCCGCTGCCTCCTGCACATCTGTGGATGACACAAAGCATTCACATGTTGGTGGACCCACACACTTGTCACATGTCACCTTGCACCCCCTCACATGCTACACACCAGATAGGAGATAAAACACACTTACCTGTCCTCAAGGCCTGGTCAATGGAGTCATAGCCCTCCAGGCCCTCTACTTGGTCCCTCTGCAGACACCTGGCAATCACCTCCTCATCAGGAGTGAGCCTGATCTCAGTTGCAGGTCCACCTCCAGTGCCACCTATTAATTTAATAAGGATTAGAGATTATACCCTGTCCAAATTTCCTAACAACTAGCTTCCTGACACTACTACTCAACAAGACAATACACAGGTACTCGCAGACCTACGTGCACTCGCAGACCAACAGACCCGCGTGCACTCACAGACCAATAGACCTGCGTGCACTCGCAGACCAACCGACCCGCGTGCACTCGCAGACCAACAGACCTACGTGCACTCGCAGACCAACAGACCTACGTGCACTCGCAGACCAACAGACCTGCGTGCACTCGCAGACCAACAGACCCGCGTGCACTCGCAGACCAATAGACCCACGTGCACTCGCAGACCAACAGACCCGCGTGCACTCGCAGACTAACCGACCTACGTGCACTTGCAGACCAACAGACCTACGTGCACTCGCAGACCAACAGACCTATGTGCACTCGCAGACCAACAGATCTACGTGCACTCGCAGACCAACAGACCTACGTGCACTCGCAGACCAACAGACCCGTGTGCACTCGCAGACCTTAGGAGATGACAGATCGTGGTTCCCAGCTTATAGGAGTTCACAATCTGCATCTCCTCTCAGATCAGAGATCAGATCACACACGTCCCTGTTCTGCCTTTCGTGGCACGAGCATCCGCATTGCAGCGAGCGCGTGCGTGCACCTGCTGTCCTGCTTAAACGGCTGCCGCGCTACCACTTAAGTGTAAAAAGACCGTGAATAATTAACTGAAAATAAATGCTGCTCAATCTAAATAGCAAATAAATGAATAAATACCTACAGTGAGTGAATGGGGAAGGTGATGCATATATTATAATGTAGGTAATGAAAGACTAAATGTGTGGAACAAAGTAGGTGATGTGTGGCAATATGTGCAATAAATGCTAATAATACCAAGGTGCAAACATGAATGAGGCAGAAAAAGACAAATAAATAAATAAATAATAAGTGTCCTTGTGCATCTCAAAGTTTATAAAATCTTCTCTGTCTTCTGGTGTAACTCTTCTAGATACTGTGCTCACAGAGCGCTTACCTTAAGGCAGGTATATGTAGGCTTGGATGGGTATGGGTAGGTCCAGGGATGGCTCCTCCGCATTAATCCCCAGCTGTTGTCCGTCACCACGGGTGCAGATGGCCTCACAGAATCTTTCCTCAGTATGAGCCCCAGTAAAATCAAAAGAGACACTCCATCGTGAAGTACATCAAGGGATTTTAATGAATAAAATGTAGAAACTTACATAAAGTAAAAGCAAAGCAGCAACAATGACAGCAGTGCGGTATTCAAACTTTTTATGTTTCCTGGTCCATCAGGTCCTTACCTGTTACGCCACATCACGTGGCTTCATCAGAGGTCTATGAAGCCACGTAATGTGGCGTAACCGTTTTTTTTTTAAATGTCCTATTCAAAAACATTAGGTGAACTCTGTAAATACGAATATCATAATAAAACCTTTCAGGAATCACTATCCTCTGGGGATCACCTGTAAAAGTGTTGCTCCTTCAAGGACATGTGCATGCAGGGAATTCTTGGAAATGGTATATGGTATTCAGCTCATAATAATCCCCCCCCCCCCCCCCGTTACATCATATCATTGGTGTCAGCAGAATCATTAGTAATCCCCCCCTTCTATATTGGTGTCAGCAATAGCAATAATATATATACATCTGAGCTCCCAGGTACTCAAAGTTCATTGTTAAGTGTCCTCATTCTACCTTCTGGATGCAGCAGATGGTAATCTAGTTGGAAGGTCTAACCATTGAAGATATCCTAATATATATATAAATGAAAAACCCCACAAATCTCATCTCTAATAAAATAAAAGATCAGGGTGGCCTGGTGCTTTAGTGAAACAAGTCAGACACGAAAGACTATACACTCCTATGATTAGGTGTAAATTGCCTTCCTGGATTTCCATCACCTAAAATGCTAGCTATTAGGATTTTGCTCCATTTAAGTACAATACCTTTTAATACTCAGAGCTGTTTCTGCAATTAGGAAGCAAAAATATATGTGTGAGAATTACTGTTATCAGAACTGCAATTAGTAGGACCGCATAATTATAAGCCTCTCTGATTTAATGAGTCTCATTTAATGAGAGCAGTACACATTCAATAGGAGCATATAGCAGGGAGGGTGAGGAGGTGAAGAGTTTTATAGTATGGCAGTAATACTGAGGTCACAAAGGACCGGATGGTGCATCTTAAATGAGATCTTTATTAGTAAACCTGTCGGTGCTTATATTGTTTTTAGGTTAACGAGTCAACATGCTATTAAAGTGTATGAGCAAAATTGAAAAGAGCCAGTGCATCCCCAGCAGCATTTACTCACCTTTTCTTTATTCCAATGCTGCTTTGCCTGTGCATCGGAACTAAATTAAGGATTACTTACCTCCTCCAACAGTCCCACATCTGTGAGGTCCCTTACCAGCAACCTCCCCCCGTGTCCTTCTAGGCAGGGTCAGGACAAGGGGTGGCTGCCCTGGGCGTTATGGTTTATTGCAGGTATGGAGACACCCTTACCCTAACCCTAAGAGAAGGGGGGGCAGTGTGTCCTCTTTGTCCTGGATGGGGACCTGTCTATATTTCTCACTGGCTTTGATGGTGGTATGATTCATGACCTGATACATAGAGGGCTTTTTACCAGTTTAGCTGTTGTAATGTGATGCCCAGGGCCTGTTACTATGGTTAGTGTCCCTTCATTTCCCTCATGTTCTGCCCAAATGTATGCTGAACAATGCCCCTGCTATCCTGGAAGCATGGGCCCCGCCCGGATGCTCATCTTTGCTGGAGGCCTTGCTCCAACCTGCCCCGTCCCGCCCTGTGAAAGCAGTTGGTGTCCTTTCCTGCCCGCTGCCCATACTGGATTCTGTGCTCTGCGATCACCGGCTCTTCTTCTCTTCTTTGTTTTGTCCAGGGGGGGGGGGTGTATTATAATGCCATTTCATTGGACAAACATGGAAGAAAGAGAGTGATGTAGAGCTGCAGACCTACCTGGAGGTAGAATCCGCTCATTTTCTGTCCTGGATGCCCTGATCCCAGAGCCTCAACTCACCCTGTATGCTGATGGCTCCATGGGGTAGCTGAGGTGGTAGAGAGAGAGTAAATCCTTGCGTTCATTGCTACAGTTCTTGCGTTCACAGTCACAAATGAAGGATGAAGGGCTCTGGGTACCACATTAGGACGCTTTACATATCACATTTAAACGGTTTATTCACATATCATGCCGCCCTCAGGGTTAGTGGGAAAGTGTACGGTACTCCCCGGGAGGGAAGCATTTTTTATCCCCTTTTGAAGTCTTGTTTGAGACAGTCTCTAGATTAGGTTGTTATAAGCGATGACAGTTGCAATTACAGTCTGATACTTTGAAAAATGATGTGACCGCTCTTGAAAAATAATTAACTAATATCCGTGTACAAGTTTTTTTCTTGCATTTCTGATGTAGGTACCGATATGATTGAGTGATGGTTGAAAGGTTCCTTCGCAAAAACATTCTCTGGAGATGAGATACAATGGACTGTGCCACCCACATCAGAATGAACTATATATCTTTTTCATATATGTGTGTTTGGGACCACTGGGAATCTGTGGGTTGGAATATAGTTGATATAGGTTTTGATATATATATATCATATATCGGATAAGTTTAAAGTAACTACAGGTTTTGAGTCCCATAATCACTGTGATATATTTCATAGGATAATTAGTTAATTAATGTCAGAGTGTAAAGAAGTTCTTTAATGAGAAAGTATGATATGTCATTCAAAGCACTAACATGGGATCAGAACAAAGGTTTGAGAGAAAATTATTGATTGAGATTGTGTAAAGAATTGTTTAAAACTCAGATGATGTTAAACAGCATGGTATTTAGTATTTAAACAGAAAATCCTACAGATCTGGTTGCAAACAATGTTTACAACGGATTCTAAAACAGGAAAAATATTAAAGTATGAAAGTTATGTTTAATCTAACAATTATAAAAATAGTAAAAAAAAAAAAAAAAACAATTGTTAAAAGTCTTTGTAATGTGATATTTCTGATAAAAGTGGAAATTCTGGTTGGGAAGAGGAGTTTCTCGTGAAAATGGGCACTTCACAGTTCATTAGGCTGGAGCTAGTCTGTGAATTTCACGAGTTTGTCTTCTATACTTGTCTTTGTCGCTGCTGTAGTCAAGCAATTTCATATTATAATGTAATGTACATAATTTTTGGCTTATGTACAAACCAAATATGTTTAAAATTTTAAAAAAAGGGTTAAAAATTAGAAAAACAAGACAATTTGATTGTAGTCACATTGTATGGTGCATGGTATCAATATAATGCTTTCACAATCTGCTCTAAGCAGTGGGGGGGGGGGGGGGGGCGACAGATGTGTTTCCTTTAGAGAAGCACTAAGGAAATGTTATCTTAGCTGTTAGAGATCAGGTTACACAGCCTGACTTTCTAGTGATGGGTTTAAATGACTTTGAGAGTTCATTGAGATTTTTTTGAAGGCAAAAATATCAGAGTTTATGTTAAGTGGGCTATAAAGGTTTATTATAGGGTAAATCTTTCTTTAGTAATCGGTGATTGGTACACAATCATTTGGAGATCTGAAGGAAAGCCCTTATTAATTTAGTAGTTTTTGTTTGATATCTCTTTCTCTCTCTCTTTCGTTATCTCTCTCTCTTTCTCTATTTCTCTCTCTCTCTTTCTCTCTCTCTCTCTCTCTTTTTCTTTCTTTCTCTTTCTCTCTCTCTCTCTCTCTCTCTCATATTTTACTAAAATGTGTGTTTTTGCACCATTTGTTTTGAAGAACATCTTACTTTAAGGGTGTCGTTTCAAAGAGAATGAAATATGGTGTCAATCTGCATAGCTTAAGAAAGTTCAGTTAAAATAGTGAAAATTAAAGATACAATATGAACAGATGATGCAGTATGATAGAGCCATATTTATGGAACAAAAGGTCACTTTCCAGGCTTTGGATTGACGAATGTGATCAGTGGGAAAGAATATTGTGCTTTTATAACTGGATCCATATGGAGGAACGTTTAAACAGTCATGTGACAAGAGTTTTCATACTGTCTGATTGGTTCTGATAACTAGTGTAATTTAATGAATAGGTTTCTTTAGGAAATAAAATATTTAGGAAAAAGCCCAATATAAAATTAATGTTCTTTCTGCAAAATTAAAATGTGTATGATTGGAAATATAGTTAGTTGGAAAAAAAATACAGTAATTAGGTGAAACGGATGCTTTTATGAAATTTAATTTAATAATGGGAATGTAGATTGGATTAATTATGTTTGCTACGGTCAACAGAGATTCGTTAACTATAAACAGAGATACACTCCAAGGTTTAACTGAACACCAAGGCCACTTCACAATGACTTAGTAAATCATATGGCCTACATGATATTAGCTGACAAGGGGGGTGCA
The DNA here is from genome assembly GCA_029574335.1 of Rana kukunoris. NCBI lineage: Eukaryota > Metazoa > Chordata > Amphibia > Anura > Ranidae > Rana > Rana kukunoris. The sequence goes on along the minus strand of CM056060.1, from coordinate 38,315,231 downwards.
TTTAGAATGTTACCTGGGGACAGTATTTTGGGTGATAACACATTTGTACTCAGGTATAGTGATTTTGTTTCTGCTTATATCAGTTACGATAATGTTTTGTTATATTGACTGTATCCTCCATTACTGTCCTTACCTGTTAAGAAAAACACATACCACATTTTCAAGTGAGGGAAAGAATAGTGTTTGAGTGCCTCCTGAAGTTTCGTTGAAGAAGGACTACGGATAAGCCCTGTCTGGACGTTATGCGAAAAATAAAGAGTTGACAGTAGGGAGGCCAGGCCAGGGACAAAGAGAGCATGGGGACAGTACTGATAAAATAGTCATTTTAAGGGGGGACTGTGGTGGAAGTTAATAAGATGAATAAAATGAATAATTTTGTGTTATGAATGGAGCTGCTCAAATGTTGATGGAGTTATTATATATGGATATCACAATAGTGTATATTTTCCTTGAAAAGATTTGTCAGATATTGTTTTAATGACACAGTATATTTCAACTTGGATGGACATACAGAGAGCTATTGGGATCGGGAGCAGCTCCATTCCCCCCAACTCACTCTTCGCTCTCACTTCCAGATGCCATTCCCTCCCTTTTACTACATTCCTAAATGGACTTCGACCTCCCCCTCCCCCTCCTCCTCACTCGGAGCTTGTGTGACTTTTGGAAGGAAACTCTTGCAGAACTGAAGGAACTTTTTATGCCTGTATCTGAATAGTGCACAAAAGAACTTACATGTGCTTTGGAATTATGAGCCTGTGCAAAGGACAAACGTCACAAGGGGGTGGGTGAGTGGGTGGGTACATGGGAGTGAACTGTATGAACTAGCCAATCTGTGTGCATGTATTTGTGATGTCATGTTGTTAATAAAGGAGCCCCACAGGCTCCACCTCTTCCTCTTTGAGTTGGATGCTGGAAAAGGTGAGATGTAGATTTCTTTGTCTGGACTACATATTTCACCTTATAAATTGAATCAAACGGCAGAATGGGTTAGCCCTAAGATTGTCAGGAATTTAATCGTTATCAATCTTGTCCTGGCACTGCTTCTAGGTACTGGCTTTTGGCCACCTTGAACAGCTGGCATAGGATGACATCACTCCTACCCATGCATCCCTGCTGTCAGAACCTAGGCTTGAACCTGGGACCTCTTTTGTGTCTGGTATTGGCTCTTTACACTGAAGCATTAGGAATGCTGGAAAGCTCCTTGCTTGATCTATTGGCAAATCCTATCTGATCCATTGGACAACCCTGCCTTGTCTTGATTGCTGTTGAACCTTGAACTCCTTGCTCCTTCCATGAACTTCCTATATAAGCCTTGTCTCAGCACTTCCTCTTTGCCAGGTTATTGTGCCTTCTCGGCCAGTGCCCTGCCCTTGATGTCTATGCCCTTGATATCCCTGCCCTTGACGTCCCTGCCATTGACGTCCCTGCTCTTGACGTCCCTGCTCTTGACGTCCCTGCTGCCGTCGTCTGTATTTTTCTACCGCTACTGTACCCCTGCTTGCTCACACCCTGGTGGGGCAAACCTGAGCACCGCAACCTGTACTAGCATGCAGCTTAATCCATCTCCACCATCAGGAGCTCTGGTGAACACTGGCTAGTACTTAGACTCCACACCTCAGATGAGCCTGTGCCATCTGCCAGAGTGACATTTTCCATTATTACACCCCTTGTAAATCTATAAACAACATCTCAACCACGGAAGGTGAGTGGGTGGATGTTTGAGGGGGTACAGCGGGGGACATGGGATTTCCTGGGTTTCCTAGATTGAGTGCCGGTGTCTGCCCTTTCCCCCTCTTTGATCTATTACTCAAACCTGCTATCATGGATTGTCTCTTGTAATAGAGAGGGGAGAGGCAATATGGCTGGAGTATTAATATTTCCAGTATGTCCTTCTCTGGCCAAGCGTTAGGAATTTTGTTGCCAGTGGTGTAGCTGGAGAAAGGCATACATATTTGGGTCACCTTGGAGGAGCAGTCCTTTGCCCTCAGGCTTAGGTTAGGGGAAGAGTGTAGTCAGTTGCCTGTCCTTCTAGGCTGGCTAGGGAGGGCACAGGATGTGCTCCTAAGTGAAGGCCTGGATTTGGGTCAGAAGCTCTCCTGCCTTGCACCCAAGAAGGAATGCCAGTGAGAGACTCTGATGGCATGAAAAGCTGGGAAGGACCTGGATCTTCGCATAGGCCTTGTAAATCAATTGGGAGGATACAATGAGAAGGCTTGAGGAAAGAAGAAATGGCTGCACATCCAAAGTTTCCAAAAGTGCATTTTATTGCAGATGGTCAAAATACACCAGGGACACCAGGTGTTAGTTATGTAAACGCGTTTCACACATCCGATCTGTGCTTAATCATTACTTGGGTTGCTGGATAGATCCCTGCTTGATCTATTGACCAATTGATTGCTGTTGAACCTTGAACTTCTTGCTTCTCCCATGAACTTCCTATATAAGCCTTGTCTCAGCACTTCCTCTTTGCCAGGTTATTGTGCCTTCTCAGCCAGTGCCCTGCCCTTGACATCCCTGCCCTTGATGTCCCTGCTCTTGATGTCCCTGCTCTTGACGTCCCTGCCCTTGATGTCCCTGCTCTTGACGTCCCTGCCCTTGGCGTACCTGCCCTTGATGTCCCTGCTCTTTATGTCCCTGCTCTTGACGTCCCTGCCCTTGACGTCCCTGATCTGTATTTTGCTACCACTTGTGATTGACCCTTGGCATGTTCTTTGACTACTCTACTGCAGGGACACCAGGTGTTAGTTATGTAGACGCGTTTCACACATCTGATCTGTGCTTAACCACTTAAGGACCGGACCAATATGCTGCTAAATGACCCAAGGGGTTTTTACAATTCGGCACTGCTTCGCTTTAACAGACAATTGTGCGGTCGTGCGACGTGGCTCCCAAACAAAATTTGCGTCCTTTTCCTCCCACAAATAGAGCTTTCTTTTGGTGGTATTTGATTGCCTCTGTAATTTTTATTTTTTGCGCTATATACAAAAATAGAGCAACATTTTTGAAAAAAAATCAATATTTTTTAATTTTTGTTATAAGAAAAATAAAATAAACTAAATTTTAGTCAAACATTTAGGCCAAAATGTATTCAGCCACATGTCTTTAGTAAAAAAAAATCACAATAAAAAAAAATAGCTACCTAGCGGGAACAGCGACACTAATACAGCGATCAGAAAAATGATCGCTTAGTGACACTGGCAATAGGGAGTGAAAGGGTTAACTAGGGCGGTGATCAAGGGGTTAAAACTTTATTAGGGGGGTAAGGGGGCTACCCTGGACCTAACACTAACTGCTTGTCACAGTAACTGTCACACTGACACTAAATGCAGTGATCAGTACATATATGATCACTGCATTCAGTGACAGTGTGACAGGGGGGTGGGGGGGTGATCGCAAGGGGTTAATGTGCCTGTGTGTACTGGTGTCAGTGTATTGTTGTGCAGACTCACTGTGTGATGTCTTCTCTCCTCAGCGGCGGTTGAAAATACCGCCGAGAGCAGAGATTACATCACTTCCCCCTTCCTGTGTTTACACAGGCAGAGGAAGTGACACACGGGGGAGCGCGCGGATTGGCTGGGAGCGATCCGGGGGGGCGAACAAAAACCAACAGCCGCCCCCTCATCTAGGATCGCTCCTGAAGCCTACGGAACCGCCGCATGTACCTGGGGGGTCCCGATCGTCTAGGCAGGGACGTACAGGTAAGCCAATGTGCCTGTACGTGCCATTCTGCCGACGTATATGTAGATGCGGCGGTCCGCAAGTGGTTAATCATTACTCGGGTAATGATTAAGCACAGATCAGATGTGGGAAACGCGTCTACGTGACTAACAACTGGTGTCCCTGGTGTATTTTTACCATCTGCAATAAAAGGCACTTTTGGAAACTTTGGATGTGCAGCCATTTCTTCTTACCTCTCAAGCCTTCTCATTGTATTGTATTCTCATTAAAGTGCCTGGTACCCAATGTCTTACATTCCCCCATGACTAGCTATGGACTCAGCTATGGAATAAATGCCGACCCACTCTGCAACTAGAGGCCCCAGACATGCCTACAGCGGTCAGGGGGTGCTACATTTGTAATTTGGGGATTGAGGATATGATTTATCTATGAATTATTGGATGTTTTTTTCTTTCTGTCCCCTATTAAAGCCTAGCTCCACCCAAAACATTTTTTTTAGGGGGGGGGGGGGGAGCGGGTACCTAGTCTTGACAGGTACCCAGCTCCTGCCTAGGTGACTCCTTCTCTGCCCTTCCCTCCCTGCAATCTTCTAGAATAGTCACAGGTCCCAGGAGATTGACCAGCCATTCAAGACATGCAGCGCGACTCGTGCTGGTGCAGTGCAGACCCAGCTTGCCTGGAGCCCACACTTGCAATACCGGCTCCGCGGACAGACAGGGTAGAGAACTGAGGCTTCGGGCGGCTTCATCGCTGCACACTGGACAGGTGTGGACAGTTTTTGTAGCTGCTGACTTTTAATAAGCATGGGTCCAGTTGAAACTCCGCTTTAAGTGGCCTTGGCGTACTCCCTGGTAGATTCTTGAGTGCAGTGACTCCTATGTCTCCATGCAATCGAATAATATTTATTGCAAACAATGAGAATTTTGATATGATTTAGTATATGTTTTGATGTATTGTAATATGTATTGTTTTCTACTAAACCTAGATTTTTTCTTAACCCCTTATCTGACCTCCTGAAGAAGCAAACCTTTGCTCCGAGTAACGTGTTGAGAACTTGGGGTCTATCTCACCCACAGCCTTTACACTTTGGATACGACCAAATTTTTAACAGAAGCGGACACAAAATGATTATTTGTGCTTGTTGAGACACATTATATTGATGTAACATACATTTGGACTGGGAGCGTGACATAACTCCCTCTAGTGAGATCTAATCCTTTTGTATTATGGGTTATGGTTGCCTGTTTTTATGGACTACTTGAATTTTAATGCATACCAAGAAATATTTTTGATTTTTAAACAATTTTGTTTGGGTTCCTTAAAAGTGCGCTTTTTACTATGCTCTTTTTAAATTGTCTATTCATATACAAGATGTGGCACCCTGTTATACACTCACCGGCCAATTTATTAGGTACACCTTGCTAGTCCCGAGTTGAACCCCCTTTGCCTTTGGAACTGCCTCCATTCTTCATGAATTCAGATTTAAGAAGGTGTTGGAAACATTCCTCATCCCAAAGGTGTTCTATTGGATGAAATCTGGTGACTGTGGAGGCCATTGGAGTACAGTGACCTCATTGTCGTGCCAACCAGTGGTGAGATGATTGGATCTTTGTGACATGGTGCATTATCCTGCTGGAATGAGCCATCAGAAGATGGGGACACTGTAGTCATAAAGGGATGGACATTCTCAGCAACAATACTCAGGTAGACCGTGGTATTTAAATGATACTTAATTGGTACTAAAGGGGCCCAAAGTGTGCCAAGAAAATACCCCCACACCATTACAACACCACCACCAGCCTGAACCATTGATACAAGGCAAAAAATGGGGTAGTGGCGCTGAGAAGCAGTGGAACAAATGTAGCTAAAAATGATCGTTTTTTTCAAGAAAAACTTCCTGAAAACGGATAGAAATAAATAAATAAAACCTGGGGATGAACAGGAGCAATGAGAAGGTAGGAGGAGAATACTGTCCAATGTAAAGCAGATGATATCAGTCTGTAATCCGGGGCAAGCCTTCAAAAGCAGGGGAGATGAGAGCAGAACTCCAATATATGTAAAAGAAAAAGAGAGAAGGCGCCTCCAAGTTAACAAACAAAAAAGCTATTAGTCATAGGTTACAGCATCCACTTACATATGGGTAGGTGTATGAGGTGTGGAGCGCAGCGTGAGCCACGGTGACGTCACTGAAATGCTAGCATTACCCATATGTAAGTGGATGCTGTAAACTATGACTAATTAAAGCTTTTTTGTTTGTTAACTTGGAGGCCCCTTCTCTCTCTTTTTCTTTTACATTTATTGATACAAGGTAGGATGATCCATGCTTTCATGTTGTTTACACCAAATTCTGACCCTACCATCTGAATATCGCAGCTGAAATCGAGACTCATCAGACCAGGCAACATTTTTCTAATCTTGTCCAATTTACAGTAGGTGATTCTGTGCAGATTGTAGCCCTAGTTTCCTGTTCTTAACTGACAGGTGTGGCACCCGGTTTGGTCTTTTGCTGCTGTAACCCATCTGCTTCAAGGTTTGTTGTGTTGTGCATTCAGAGATGGTATTCTGCATACCTTGGATGTAATGAGTGGTTATTTAAGTTACTGTTGCCTTTCTATCATCTTGAACCCATCTGCCAATTCTCCTCTGACCTCTGAAATCAGCATGGCATTTCCGTCCACACAACAGCCATTCACTGGATATTTTCTCTTTTTCGGACCATTCTTTGTAAACCCGAGAGATGGTTGTGTGTGAAAATCCCAGTAGATCAGCAGTTTTTGAAATATTAAGACCAGCCACTTTCAAAGTCACTTAAATCTCCTTTCTTCCCCATTCAGATACTCAGTTTGAACTTCAGTATAGATGCCTAAATGCATTGAGTTGCTGCAATGTGATTGGCTGATTAGCAATTTGCTTTACCAAGCAATTAAACAGGTGTACTTAATAAGGTGGCCGGTTTATCCTTGTCCAATATTCCAAGTACTGCAAATTTTTCAAGGTAATTAGGCATTTGGTGGCGGTGCACATAAACTGCCTATTAACCACTTCAGCCCCGGAAGAATTTACTCCCTTCCTGACAAGAGCACGTTTTTTGATTCGGCACTGCGTCGCTTTAACTGACAATTGTCGTGCAACGTGGCTCCCAAACAAAATTGACGTCCTTTTTTTGCCACACATAGAGCTTTTGGTGGTATTTGATCACCTGTGCGATTTGTAGAGCTATAAACAAGAGAAGAGAGACCATTTTGAAAAAAAATGCAATACTTTTTACTTTTTGCTATAATAAATAACCCCCAAAAAACTCTTTTTATCATGACTGCGACATTATGGCGGACACATCGGACACTTTTGACGCTATTTTGGGACCATTGTCATTTATACAGCGATCAGTGCTATAAAAATGCGTAAATGACACTGACAGGAAAGGGGTTAACCTCTAGTGGGCGAGGAAGGGGTTAAGTGTCTCCTAGGGAGTGATTCTAACTGTGTGGGGGCTGGGATACCTGTGATGTGACAACGCTGCTCCCAATGACAGGGAGCAGACGATCAGTGTTCTGTCACTAGGCAGAACAGGGAGATGCCTTGTTTACACTGGTCCTCGGGTCCCATGGGCACAATCACATGTACATCCCTTTGCGCAGCCGCACCATTCTGCCGACGTATATCTACAGGCGGCGGTCGGCAAAGTGGTTAAGGAGTATATTAAAAAAAAAAAATAATACTTTGGCCCAGATTCACGTAACACTTACGCCAACGTATCTATAGATACGCCGTCTTGAGTACAAATGTGCGCCGCCGTATCTCTGCACCGATTCCCCAAGCTTGATACGTCGAAAAATTTGGCTTCAGCCACCCGACGTAACTTTCCTACGTTACGCTGGACGCATTCGACGTACCAATGTTAAATATGCAAATGAGTAAGATACGCCGATTCACAAATGTACTTGTGCCTGGCGCATGTTTTAAGCGATTTGCGTAAGGGTTACGTCCGGCGTAAAGTTATTCCTCATATAGGAGGCGCAACCCATGCAAAGGTATGGACCAGTGAACGAACGCCTTCGATTTTTACGCCGTTTACGTAGTACGTGAATAGGGCTGTGCGTAGGTTACGTTCACGTCATAGGCAGTGTTTTGTCGTATCTTAGCCAGTTATTTCGACGTGACTGTGAGCATGCGCACTGGGAATGCGTCCAAGATACGACGCATGCGCAGTTCGTTTTTTGAAGCTCAGACCATCATTTGCATGGGGTCACGCTTCATTTAAATATATCACACCCACTTCCACCTACTTTGACTTACGTCGGCTTACGCTGACGACTATACGCTACGCCGGCGCAACGTTGGAAGCATTTGCTTTGTGAATTCCATGCTTGCCTCTCAACGTTGTGCCGGCGTAGCATAAAGAAGATACGCTACACCCGTATAAAAATGCGCCGAGGTACGTGAATCTACCCCATAGGCCCGGATTCACGTAGGACTTACGCCGACATATCTGGAGATACGCCGTCGTAAGTACAAATGTGCGCTGACGTATCTCTGCGTCAAGCTACGTGAATCTACCCCTTTGTGCCTGGAGTTTAGCTTTAAGAAAAGTTGCACTTTAAGCAGGCTTTTTCAGGATTTATATAAATTGAGAACAGACTGTGAAAGTAATTTGCAATGCCGCTAAGAACAAGGTGATAAAATCAAGCCTGGCACAACAACATAACATTTTAAAAATAAAACCATCCACTTCATCATCTGATTTAAATTGGCTATATTCAGAAAGGACTCTACGCACACAATTACTACTGGAAGGTTATTCATACTACATGGCCTTATGCCCATTATCTAATGCCCCTTCACTAATGACACCAATCTTGCCACACAAACCATGCACAGCAGCAGGAGGCCTGGAGCATTGGTACAGAGAGGGAAAAAGCTTTAGTGCTTATTAGCAAGACTGACGGTCCTGTGCACAAAATTTCCGGCATATAGCTTCTTGTGTTGTGGCGGGAGATACTCTGAAGGCTTGACACATCTATAGCGATCACTTCCCGCTGACAAGGCCAGTCTCCTGAACCTGACAACTACATTTGTACATTGATATATATCTTCAGCTCCGCAGGGCTACAAGAAACATGCTTTGCACAAAAAGAAATACACACATTTTAACTCCATTATAACACTTGGATCAAAGGAAATATTTGGATGTTACACATAGCAGCCAACTTGGATAGAGCTGTGATATCTGCAGTGAAATCTAGAATATTAAAGGTTACCGTGTAAAGTAGAAGAAAAGCCTAAAGCCCCATACACACAGTTGGAATTTTTGACAACAAACTGTAGCGCCCATGTACTTCAAAGTACGGGTGCTAGTAAATTTAAGGGGAACGATCAGAGTGTAAAATTACTCTCAATTGTTTCAGTTTCAGCTCGGCTGTGCTGTGGACTCATTCTGCTGTGCCTGGGGTGTTGTTCAACCCCGGGACAGCAGATGGCAGCAGTGGAAGCTGAGGTTCGGGTGCTCTCTTCAAGCAGCCAATCCGGAGGCCTGGGCCTCGCTGGGCATGCTGGGAGAGGGTACTTATGAAGGAGACGCCATTTTGTCTGGTCTTCTCTTCTGGTTCCTGGTGCGGCACCCACCTTCAGGGTGACCGTAAATCACCACGCCCGTGCGTTATGGCCTACCTGGCCGGGGCGTGGGTGGTACACGGAGTTCCTGGTTCCGGAGCCAAGCTGGTCCGGAACACTCTGAGCACAATGGGGACCCAGTGACTGTCTGGGTTCCCACCATCGGAGATCCCAAGCGAGTTGAGCTGTTCAGTGGGGAGTCCAGTTGAGGGACACCAATGAGAGGCTGGTGGCCCAACAGCACTGGAATGAACCATCGGGATCGAGGTACTGGACACTGAGGGGTTGATTCCTCTCTCAGTCAGTACCCTGGCGACATTGGGGGAAGATTCAGGCAAACCTTTTACTCAGAAGGAGTTCCTCCACGTTTACACTCGGGCAAGGCCTGTGGCAGAGGCGCTTGTCTGACGGTCATTCAGAAGAGCCTGTGGCAGAGGCATCCTTCTAAAGTTCGAGTGATATTCTGGCTGCCAGGTCGGTGAGGGGGACTTGTCCAGGTACACTATACCCACTCAAGTTGGAGTGGCGCAAAAAGACTGATTGTTGTCGGAAGCAGGACTGCTTCAATATCCAAGGCCTGAGTCTTCTATTCTCCTTCAAACCCCTTTCTTCTGTCCTTCCTCACCAGTTGTTTGTTTTTACCCAGCTGGGTAATAAAGAGCACTTATAAAGAGACTTCCTATTTTGCGGACATTCCTTTATTGCCACTGTATTCATCATTCACCCTAAACACTTTACCGGAGCCACAAGATAACACGCCATCCCAAATCTAACCAGCAGCTCCTGCGGGGGTAGCGCTACAAAACTTGAGCACGTTTTCAAAAAAACCCTACCGTGTGTACGTTCCATCGGACAAACTTTTTCGGTTTTCATCGGACAAAAGTTCGCTCTGCAAACGGACAAACTTTTCGGCAACAAAAGTCCTACGGTGCAAAGTCCTATCGTGTGTACAGAAATCGATCGGACTTTAGTCCGAAGTACAAACACGCATGCCCAGAATTAATGTTAAAATCAATCAACAATAGCAGAAGTTGACCAAAGGGTGGCGGTAAAGAGCACAAAAGAGCAGAAAAACCATGTGATTTGGGGAAAGTTTGGGGAAAGTTTGTAGAAAAGTCCTGTTGTGTGTATGCTATGGGTGTTCCCGGCCAATGCCCTTCAAAAATCCACGGAAACGTTTGTTTGAAGTCCTACCGTGTGTATGAGGCTTTAGGCTAACTATTCTTAAAAACTTTCCCTGCCCTCTTCTCCTACCTATACTGCATATCCTGCATAAAAAAGATCTGCACACTTACCTCCAGTCCAGTGATATAATTCTGATTAAGGGGTAGCTCGACACCTGTGAATTCTGGGAGCCCTGATGTCACCCGTAGACTCCCACGGCACAGCTGTTGCTGATGCTCCCTACTCTCCCCTGCAGCAGCTGCTCTCTAACACAGGAGAGCTGGAGCTGCAGGATCATGTGACCAGATTAAAAATAAGTAATTTTTATGCAGGGTATGCAGGATAGGAAGTAGAAGGGGGAGAGAACGTTTTTAGGAATAGTGAACACTAGGCTTTTCCTCCACTTCAACATTGGCTGCTTTGGGAAACAGCTCCCTTTTTAGAGCTAAAACTTTTTTACCTTTGCACCATAAGTACATCCCTAAAGAGTCCCCCCCCCCCCCCCCTGTTCTCTATACAATATACCTGCACCTAATCCCCCTTACTGCCCAGACCAAGGAACACACCAGACAGGTCGAGGATAAAGTTGAGGAGATGTTTTGATGTCGACTCTTTGATTAATTTGAACATCTCACAGAGCACTGTTTAATCCATCATCCAAAAAAAGAAAGAGTATAGCACAACTGCAAACCTACCAAGACATGGCCGTCAACCTAAAATGACCGGTCGGGCAAGGAGAGCATCAATCAGAGAAGCAGCCAAAAGGTCCATGGTAACTCTGGAGGAGCTGCGGAGATCCACAGCTCAAGTGGGAAAATCTGTTTAAAGGACAACTATTAGGGTCCTTTCACACGTACAGACCTTTTGTCCATTTTTTACAAGTCCGTTCACGGACTTGTCATGCATCCCTATGATATCGCGTCTGTTAGCGGATGATGCATCCGCTAACGTCCGCAAAGATCCGCGTCCACAAAGATCCTTTTTTTTTCGGACGGAAGAAAACCCTATTTTTCTTACGTCTGGCGGATCGGATCGGATGAATACGGACACATGGTCCGTATTCATCCGATTCCCCATACGGGAGAGCAGAGGAAAGACAGGGTGGTCTCTGCACAGTGTGCGGGGACCGCCCTGTCCACCGACAGCTCAGTGGGGATTTACGGATGATCCCCGCTGAGCCGACGGACACACACGAGGCGGATCAAAAATGGTCTTTTTGACCTAAAAGTGTGGTGGAAAACTAAAGCCATGTACACACGATCGGACCAAACCGATAAAAATGGTCCGACGGACCGTTTTCATCGGTTCACAGACTGATGGCCTGATCGTCTGATGTGCGTACACACCATCGGTTCAAAATTCGACCGGGCCAGAACGCGGTGACGTAGAACATAACGACGTGCTAAAAAAAATGAAGTTCAATGCTTCCAAGCATGCGTCGACTTGATTCTGAGCATGCGTGGGTATTTGGTCCGATGCTTTTGTGTACTAACCATCTGTTTGGCCCGATAGTCAGGCGTCCATCGGTCAGATATTAAAACAAGTTTTAAAACATTGGTCCGACGGACGACGGTCCGATGGGCCATACACACGATCGGTTTGGACCGATGAAACTGGACAACGACCCTAAACATACAGCCAGAGCTTCACTGGAATGGTTTAGATCAAAGTCATGTGTTAGAATGTCCCAGTCAAAGTCCAGACCTAAATCCAATTAAAAAAACGGGGGCACGACTTGAAAATTGCTGTTTACAGACGCTCTCCATCCAATCTGACAGAGCTTGAGCTATTTTGCAAAGAAGAATGGGCAAAAATGTCACTCTCTAGATGTGCACAGTTGGTAGAGACATCCCCAAAAAAAACTTACAGCTGTAATTGCAATGAAAGGTGGTTCTACAAAGTATTGACTCAGGGGGGCTCAATACAAATGTACGCCACACTTTTCACATGTTTTTTTGTAAAAAAAATTGAAAACCATTTATCATTTTCCTTTCACTTTACAATTATGTGCCACTTTGTGATGGTCTATCACATAAAATCCCAATAAAATACATTTACGTTTTTATTGTAACATGACAAAATGTGGAAAATGGAAAGAGATATGAAAACCCTTTCAAGGCACGGTATTCATACACTTAAAACTGCTAAAACATAAGACAGCTATTTTCTTGCTCCTGCTCAATATTCAATGTATTCAGCTACTTAAAAATAGCTTTAGTGAAGCTTCAAGCGTGAAAATGTTCTTTATTGTTGGGAATGGTAAGAAAAAACATTTCATGTTGAGTTGTTTTTTTTTTTGCTCTGAAAGTGCCAAAAACAGATGCATTTTGGAAAAATAGAAATCCTGTTAAATATAACTACTGAAAAAAGAATTTCTGAGATTGTACACATCTGCTAAATACCACACATAGCATCCCCTAGCCTGCACACTGCCAATATCCCGGGATTGGAACAGGGAGTTGTAAATCAAGAGTTTGGCTGCAGTGCCACCTGGCTGTAAAATTTGGTACAGTTCCCTAATTGTATAGATAAGACACCCTGAATATATTTAATCACATGGATACTGGATAGACAGCACTGATGAGGAGCTACTGACGGACTTTACTGATTGGCATCTGAAGGGCACTGACAAGAATTATTGATGGGACACTTAATGGCACATTTGTGGGCACTGATTGCCATATTTATGGGCACTGATTGGCACTTTGATGGGCACTAACAGGCGTTACTGATGGGGCACAGACTGGCAGCTGATGGGCACTGATTGGCAGCTGATGGGCACCTCTCATGGGGGCTGTGCTGATAATTAATGTGCTGATTACCAGCACAGACCCCCCTCTGACAGGGAGAGCCGCCGATCGGCTCTCCCTATCAGTGCGAACCGTCAGAGGCTCCTTACCATGATTGGAGATACAGTGTGTCAGAGTGACACACTGCACCAACGATCGCCGTGCTGCGCACTACCGCGGGTCCGTGTCATCATGTTATCCTGCTGGACATCATATGACGCCCAGTCGGGATAACTGAACCACCACCCTGCCGTTATTCTGCTATAGGCTGGGCAGGAAGTGGGTAATAAAATATGGAGTTTTTACTCATAATTTTATCAAAAACAGGGTTGAAGGTTGACTTAAAGCGAACCTAAACCTGATTTGTGAAATTTGAGCTAAGTCCCGTAGCTTTGTCCTGCTCTGTGTGTCTGTTATTAGCATGATAACTTCTGACAAGGTATCCGGGATGGGAGCCTGAAGTTTGTGTCAGGGAGGAATCTATAAATAGATTAGCACAAAGCCGAACTAGTCACAGGCAAGCTCTGCCTGTGTGGGGAGGGGGAGTGTGCCTTTCCTCCAATCAGTTGTCTCACAGTGTATGGCAAGAATCCACACCCACAGGTGAATCAGTAATAGAACATTTTAACAGGATGTACACTTTCTAAACAGTAAATAAAGCTGAAGACAGCAGATCTACATGTAAAACTTACAGTGCTGCCTTGCAAAAGTATTCACCCCTTGGCATTTTTAGTGTTGCCTCACAACCTGGAATTAACATGGATTGTTTGAGGATTTGCATTCATTTACAGAACATGCCCACGACTTTGAAGATGTTTTTTTTTTTTTATTGTGAAGCAAACAACAAATAAGACAAAATAACAGAAAAAGTCAATGTGCATAACTATTCACCCCCCTAAAGTCAATACTTTGTAGAGCCACCTTTTGCGGGTATCACAGCTCCAAGTCGCTTTGGATAAGTCTCTATGAGCTTGCCACATCTTACCATTGGGATTTTTGCCCAATCCTCCTTGCAAAACTGCTCCAGCTCCTTCAAGTTGGATGGTTTGTGCTTGTGAACAGCAATTTTTAAGTCTGACCACAGATTTTCTATTGGATTGAGGTCTGAGCTTTGTCTAGGTGATTCCAATACATATACTGTACATGTCTCCCCTTAAATCACTCTAATGTGTTGCTTTAGCAGTGTGTTTCACTCTGGGGATGGTGTTCTTTGGGTAATGTGATCTGTTGGGTTTGCGCCAGACAAATGGCCAAAAAGTTAAATTTTAGTCTCATGAGACCAGAGCACCTTCCTCCATAAATTTTGGGAGTGTCCCACATGCCTTTTTCACAAACTCAAAATGTGCCATTTTGTTTTTTTACTAAAAGTAATGGCTTTCTTCTGGCCAATCTGCCATAAAGCCCAACTCTATGGAGCGTATGACTTATTGTTGTCCTATGTACAGATACTCCAGTCTCTGCTGTGGAACTCTGTAGCTCCTCCAGAGTTACCTTAGGTCTCCTCAGAGTTTTGGTATGCGGCCGTCTCTTGGCAGGTTTGCTGTTGTGCCATGTTCTTTCCATTTAATTATGATAGATTAGATGGTGCTCCTAGGGATCATCAAAGATTTGTTTTTTTTTATATAACCTAACCCTGACTTGTACTTCTCAACATTGTCCCTTACTTGTTTGGAGTGTTCCTTGGTCTTCATGGTAGTGTTTGGTTAGTGGTGCCTCTTGCTTAGGTGTTGCAGCCTCTGGGGCCTTTCAAAATGGTGTTTATATGTAATGACAGATCATGTGACACTTAGATTGCCAGGGCCGGATTAACATAGGGGCTATTGGAGCTGCAGCTCCAGGCCCCTTCCTCAAGATAGGCCCATTTGCCCAAAAAGAAAAAATCTATCACCTCAGAGACAATGAACAGTCATTTGCGTTGTTTTGTTTTTGTTTATTAGGGGATATAACTTGGATGAGGGAAAGGGATTATGGGATGCCCATAGAACGGAATACTTTGCCATCCTATTTTAAGAATTTGGTTGAATGAATTGAGCATTTGAAGAACTGATAGATACTAATAATCACATTCACTTCCACCTTCATTACTCCTGCAGACCGTTGCTCCTCCTCTGCATCAACTCCTGTAGACTGTTACTCCCAGGACTTCTCTCCTCCTGCACAAACTTCCACTGTGAACTATTAGTCTCTCCGCATCATCATCTTCATTGTACATAAAGGATTACTCTGAATAGACCTACATGCTTGCTGACTTGCTGAACTGTTAATAGGCCAGGGGAATGCAAGACCCGTTCTTGCGGCCTAGTTGATTAGCAGTGTACATTAGTTGGTGGACAACTGATCCCAGCTAGCCCAAATTGCAAATCCTGTGCCCACAGGCCACATCAATTTGACACAGAACCCCACAGTCTCTCTTCTGGCCTCGCACTAGGGTGACCACGTGTCCCAGATTACCCGGGACAGTCCCACATTTTGCAGGTCTGTCCCAGGCACCTTTATTCCAGGACAATACACTGTCCCGGAATGAAACTGACACAACTACCCCCCAAGCCAAACTAATGCCCCAAAAAAGGCTGCCACATCACCGCTTTACTCATTGACAGTACTTGTCCTGGCCGGGAGTGCCTAAAGGAGCACAGTCCCCGCCCCTGCTTGTGATTGGAGAAATCAAAAATCTCCCCTTTTGTGTCCAATCACTGTGATGTGATTTGTTACACCACAAGTTGATTTTTGGGAAGGGGCTGTCCCTGAATGGTAGTTTGGAAATGTGGTCACCCTACCTCGCACACAGATCCCCTGGCATGCCTCCTCCAGATATCCACTGTGTCACACTCACTGACCTTCTCCATGATGCAGAACTTAACAAGACATGCGTTCCAATCACTTCCCCAGCCCCTCTGTTCCGGGACACCTCCTCCATGCATGACTGTGTAAGGATGAGGTTCCCTCCCAGCTCTCTCGGGCTCTTTTGCTGAGGCGTGTACCCCCCCCCCCCCAGATGGGGATGGCTCTCCTGCTGTGATCTAGCACTCCATTATTTACGTCTCCCAGCCGACAATTTAAAATTAAGCTTATATGGGAGGCCTGTCCCCTGCTAATTCCAGTTGGGGATTGGTCAGGGCTCCTCACATGAGCTCCCTGTCGCTCCAGCTCTCAGCCCTGCCCCTCTTCCAGAACATTCTCCCTAGAAGCAGGGGAAGCGCCCAAGAACTAAAGCACAGGTGGTCACGCCTACTGCTACACTAACCACTCCCTGCCCCCAGGTCAAAACAAGCAGGCCTAGCCTGAGACATAGGCCTGCCTAAATTTACCTGCCTGGAAGCTTACCTCACAAAAATCCCCATCTCTAACATCTATCTATGGTAGAGGGTGCTACATTAGCAACACCCAACCCAAAAAAACAAAGGCACTCGACATGGACATATTGAAGTTTGGATGTGTACTAAGGAACGCCTGGTACAAAAGTTCACCTCACTTGAAGGACTTTTTGGAACATCTAATGGTTAGGCGCATTGAATACACTCAAGGCATTTCAGGTGAAAAAAGCCCCCCCTCTTCAGGGCTTGAGTAGTCAATGTTTATAAAATCACAACAGAATGCACTAAGGGCCCTGTGTTAAGGCTTGATGAACACTAGTGTTTCCTGACGACAGTCAAGTCTGACATCTAAATATCTAAATGCAATAAGCAGTATACAATTTCCAACTTGCCACAATTTTACTTACTGAAGCCTCTGATCTCTTATGTCAAAGCACACATGCTAATTTGCTGCCTATTTCAAGTTTTAATCATTGCGTGGGCGGCCGGCCTGCTCGGAAAATTTGGCTTTGGGCACAACAATAAGTTCATCCTCCGTGACATAAATAAGTCCCTTTGACAAATATGCCCCCAAGTGCCATTTGCTAAGGGGTTAAGAGAGTTCCACTGGAATATTAGCCTGCTCATTGAGTTCTTTACACTACAGGAATAAAGCCTTGTGTATATAATGAAAGCTCAGATGTGTCAACACAAATCACACCAGACTTACAATAGCAGACTTGGTGCACGGCTGGATCCCGGGGGCTCCGTTCAGGTCTGTTCTGTGCAGAAAGGCTTCAACTAATGCCAAATTGACCTTTTCTCAGAATATCTGAGTGAAAAAGGCATACTCTCTAGAGGAAGAACCTTTTTCTCTGTGGAGGACCCAGCAGGAGTTTCCTAGAGGCTCTTCTTTTTGTAGGTGACTCACAGGCCAGGATGCCTCAAGGTGTCAGTTTGTTGACCTCTGCGATAGATCTCTTGGCAAGAAAGCACAGCAGGAGCGCTACAAAAGGTATTGTTATATGGCTGATGGTAGCCTTCATACTGAAAATATTTTCAGTCATTTTCTGTAAGAGTCACTGGGTTGTGATTACTGTGGAATTACATCTTAAAGGGAATATACAGTGGTTTTGTACATATTGTCTTTTGTCATTAACCACTTCGGCCATTTGGCGCTGTACCCAAACAAAATCAGTGTCCTTTTTTTTCCAAAAATAGAACTTTCTTTTGGTGGTATTTGATCACCTCTGCAGTTTTTTATTTTTACGCTATAAACAATTTTTTTTTTAATAGTCATAACAAATTTTGTATTAAAAGGAACAATATAAAGTGTCAAATGAATATCAGACATTAAAAATACATCATGGAATAGGAAAATTAAAGTAACCATTAAAACAAGGTCAACAATAGCTTGGGTGATACCTTTTCTACTTGTTTGATCAGGATATCCTGCTCCTCAAGCATGGGCGTCCGCTCATAGGGGTAAGGGGGGGTGAGTGACCCCCCCCTGGAATCGGCAAGGTTCTGCCATGCTCGCATCTGTAGCTGTGCTAACTCTCTCTGTGTTTGTGCGAGTCGGCTCCACAGCTGTTGCAACATCAGTGTCACTGAGTTACAGAGCTCTTTACTGCCACCTCTGGCTGCTTCCTGTATGTGCACCCTCGTGTTTGCTTTGCTGCCTGTAATGTATTTTCAAAGGGACATGTGGAAACAGGACTTGGGAGAAGGAAGACCACAGTAACCTTACAAGTGGGGGCTGTGAGTACAAGTGAAGGGAGAAGGCTGTTTGTGTATGGGGGGGGGGGGCGGGCTGAAATATATACAGATGAGGGGGGCAGCTGAGTGAAAACAGGTATCATCAGTGAAGGGGGGTGCCAGATATAGGAAAGATCATATCATCTGTCCTGTCCTGTATACAGCTATATACACCCATCTTCCTTCCTGTACTCCTCCATCATCACTGACTAGAGATATACATCATCTGTCCTGTATATAGAGCTGTATATACCCACCTTCCTTCCTCTATATACCAATACCATCCACCCCTTCTATATACACATACTGTACACCCTCTGTACTATACATTTGATCAGCACAGTGAGGCTGCATATCATGGACACATGCCTGCGCTTTATGGGATAATGTCTAAGCCCCTCCCCTTCATAACATTGTCAAAGAAGCGAAGCATAGGTTACCGTAAAAAATTAAAATGCATGTGCCTTCATTGTGAGGACACTAACTGTTAGTGTTAGGACCACAGAATTATGGGGTGCCTTGGCGCGGCTCTGTGGCTCACGCATGCGTTTGCAAATGCGTGCGGACAAAACCCCTGTTTTTAACGCACATTGTTAGACAGGTTAATTGGTTGTTCTGCTAGCTGGTCGGTAAGTAGGCTTGGTTATTCCCTGGGCATTCCCCAGGTTCTTGTTGTTACCGTAAAATTATGCCCCCCTGGAAAAAGTTCAGCGGACGCCCATGTCCTCAAGTACATTAAAGTGGATGTAAACCCACTCCTATCCTTTCTAAACTCCTGTCATAGTGCTGATCTATAAGGATATACATGCCTCTTGCATGTATCCTTACCTGTCAAATGTCTCCCCTCTGTCTGTTATAAGAACTGAAAAACTGCAGATTCTGTGGGTGGGTCTGTTGTCTGGAGCTCTGTGGGTGGAGTCGTGATGTCAGTAGACTCCCAGCCCTCCCCTACACTCCCCTTGTCAACATGCATTTTTTCCTTTGTATTCCTTACACTTAATTCTGCTATGATCACTAACATCCAGTCAAAATCCAGAAAAGTAACCACATGACTTCAGAAAAGGAGTGGGGGTGGGAAGTAAAAAATAATGCCTCAGGCTAGTGAATGAGATATGTAAATAACCTGTCATTCACAGCAAGGGGGCGGAACGGACTAAGGTTTTTCTCTGTAAGTCCGTTTTATTTCACTGAACAATAAAAGAGGATTGTTCAGAGCTGGATTAACTCTGTGTGGCAAGACTGGGCACAGATGATAGGAAATCTTATACTCTACATTGTGACATCAAAAAAATAAAAACTTTTTTTTCGGGTTTACATCCACTTTAACTCCAAGTTACCTGTGAATCCTCTGAGTTATATTTGGAAGAATCCCATTTCCGCCCTTATGGTGTCAAAACTAGTTAGGGAGTCTTCAATTACAGCCGTAAGGCGTTCCATCCTATGAATGTCTGTAATGGCCACCAGAAATTGTGTAAAAGTAGGGGGAGTATTGGCAAGCCAGCACTTGGGTATAGCCCGTTTAGCAGCTAATAAGATAAAGGCCATCAATTTCCTGAGGGTTTAGGTGTTTTCGGAAGGGGTAATCCTAGGAGGAGGTGTATAGGATTAAGAGTTGCAGGGATACCCAGGACTTTTCCCAAAAGGGCATGAATCTGAGACCAATAGGGTGTGATCATAGGGCACTCCCAAAATATGTGGTAATGGGTGCCTAAGGAAGAGCCACATCTCCAGCATTGTCCGGAAAGTGTCAACTTTCTTGCCACAAAAAATTCCGGGGTCCTGTACCAAAACATTAATATTTTATAAGCAGTTTCCTTCAGGGCCACACATCTAGATACTTTAGAAGTAGCCTCCCAGATTTCCTTCCATTCATGTAAAGAGATGGGTCTGTTTAAAATATGGGGCTATTTCCACATATAAGAATGGGTTTGCTCCGTAATAGGGGGAGTAGCGTGTAAAATCTTATAAATGGTGGATTTTAGGTGAGGTTCATAAAGGCCTCTAAAAGATAACAGTTCAAATTCCGTGGGCCTACTAGTAATGGCGATCATCAGTGTTTTTTTTCAGGACTGCGACATTTCGGCGGACAGATCAGACTTTTTTGACACTTTTTTGTACGAGCCCAACGTCCACCTATGTGATTTGCGCAGCCGAGCAAACCTGCTGCAGTATAACTGCGTGGCCGGTCGGCAAGTGGTTAATTATGTTCAGACCTAAAAATATATTTTTTATTAACCAATTGCCAACCAGCACACGACGATGTACGTCGGCACAATGGCACAGCTGCGCAAATGGGCGTACAGGTATGTCCCCTTTAAATCGCGGCTTAGTGGGCGCATACTCTGTGACCAAGTCCCGTGGATTCAATGTCCGTCGGTGTCCCGCGATCGTGTCACAGAGTCGCAGAACGGGGAGATTCCTATGTAGACAAGGCATTTCCCTGTTTTGCCTAGAAACATGACAGAGATCTACTGCTCCCTGTCATCGGGAACAGTGATCTCTGTGATGTCAGTGGTAGCCCATAGACCCTACAGTAAGACGCACTCCCTAGGACACACTTAACCCCTTGATCGCCCCCTAGTGTTTAACTCCTTCCCTGCCAATGCCATTTACACAGTAATCAGTGCATTTTTATAGCACTGATCCCTGTATAAATGACAATGGTCCCAAAATAGTGTCAAAAGTGTCCGATGTGTCTGCCATAATGCCGCAGTCACGATAAAAATCACGGATCACCGTCATTACTAGTAAAAAAAAACGAATAAAAAAAATGCCATAAATCTATCCCCTATTTTGTAGATGCTATAACTTTTGCGCAAACCAATCAATATACACTTATTGCGATTTTCTTTTTAACCAAAAATGTAGAAGAATACGTATCGGCCTAAACTGAGAATTTTTTTTTTTTTTTATATATATATATATATTTTTGGGGGGGATATTTATTATAGCAAAAAGTAAAAAATTGCTTTTTTTCAAACTTGTCGCTTTTTTTTGTTTATAGCGCAAAAAATAAAAACCGCGGATGTGATAAAATATCACTAAAAGAAAGCTCTATTTGTGAGGGAAAAAAAGACGTCAATTTTGTTTGGGTGCAACGTCGCACGACTGCGCAATTGTCAGTTAAAGCGACGCAGTGCCGAATCACAAAAAATGCTCTGGTCAGGAAGGTTTGTAAATTATTCTGTGGCTAAAGTGGTTAAAAGGCAAAAAATAATTATGTTAGGTAAATAATAAACAGACAAAGGCACCTAAGATTTTTATAAAAATAAGAACATAAAACTCTCAAATTAAAAAGCTCCCAACTATCTTCTGCAGTGCCACCCCCAATGCCCTTATACTCACGTGACATGTTCTGTCCCACTGTTTTTCTGTATGGCAATGAACTACATCAGGTTATTATTGTTCTTTAGTATGTTGACATCTAGTGGCGGTTTAGAACCACTACATCTTGTTTACAGATGTGATTTGGTTTCTGTATCTGTTCCCCCCACCTTGTTTAGTGCTTATTCCTTTAGACCCAGCTAAACCCTTAGTCGATCACAGGCTGTTAAATTATATCTCCGAAACAGAAATTGGCATTATGACCATATCAGACCATGCCCCGATTACAGTGAAAATCAGGACGGCACATCAAGACAACAGACAGGGGCTGTGGCGACTTAATGATTATTTGATTCGGGATGAGGTGGGAGGAGGGAGGGTGGAGGAAGAATTAAAACAATTTTTTGAAGTCAATGATACAGAAGAGATCTCCAGAGCAACGTTGTGGGAATCACATAAGGCATATATTAGAGGCATTTTGATATCGGAGGGGGCACGAAGGAAAAAGGAGAGAAATAGGCAGCGGGACTTACTGGTTAAAGAAATAGTTTATTTAGAGCAAAATCATAAAGAACGGGGACAAAAAGCGACATACCTTAATTTAATAACAAAGAGAAATGAATTAAAAGAGATTATGGAACAAGCTAAACCCTCTCTGTTTCTTCCAGTATTTAACAGAGACAGGGCTTATTCTTACACTTCAAAAGACTGAAATAACATATTCTGTACTACAATTTAGCTGAAATAATGTGGTGTATACATTTTATGTATCTTATTGAAGAGTTAGGCTGTCTGTGGATGGTGACTAGTCAGCAGATTACCATACTGTCCAGACAGGCTTGGGTGAAGCAGCATTTGAAACCAAACACTTGTGCTCACTTGCTCTTCTGCAGCTGGGACCAAGACTCAGGACTTCTGGGTATATGGAAGTATGAAGCTGGGTTTTTTCTGCTCTCCCTGTTGTTGAGATTTCTCCTTGCTGTCTGTTATGACAGGAAATAAGGGAAAATCTTAACAATATAGACACAGACAAAAACATGGCATTTTAGTAGCATGGGGAAATATTAGAATATGTGAGAATTTTTCATTGCTGTCCGTGCATTCCTGTCCAAGGAACAAGCCGCAGCCCTTATTTATTTCATGGGCTGCACAAGGAACAGGACCTGGACATAAATCTTCCCAATGGGATCAATAAAAACTTGACGGAAATGTTAAGTCTTTCCCACTCTATCCAAAACTAAAAAAAAAAAAAAAAAAATTGGATGAGTAAGGCTTTAAGATAATCCAAATACACTTAAAATGGTTGTAAACCTCAGTCATGGAATCTGAGCAAAGCATTATTTTCAGTCTTCATTTCTCTCTAGATCAACTGTGGGTATAGGATTGTGTATATGGGATTGCAAGATTTTTAATTTATTTTATTTTATTGGTTGATCTAGATGGACTTTTTTCAACCTCACTAACTATGCAACTATGTAAAAAAAAAATATAAACATGCAAACATAATATGTATGGATCAAAAACATTCTAACTGTAGCAAACCCAGAGGGAGCTGCTTTTGTTTGAATGGTCCGCTACTCTGCCTTTTAACCCCAATGAACTGTCTCAGCCCCTCTGGCACACCTAGCAATGTGATTAATGGAATAACTCAGCAGGAATACACATCACAGCTCTTCTTGTAGTTTACTTGAAGAAAAGTAAAATTCAGGTTAACATTAGTTAGCCAGGGCCTGTGTAAGTACCCAGAACTTGGTTGAAACAGTTTAAAGAAAACAGTCAGGAACACTATGCAAACAATAAAAGCAATAGGTAACAATATGTACAGATTAAACAGACTCCCTAACAACTTGTGGTGTGTGTGGGATGCTGTGGCTAAAGGGGAACCCCAGGCCGGCCTACGATACCTCTAGTACACGACCAGTGAACTAATCTCAATACCCGTGGTGTGTCCCCTTTAAGAGCAACCGCGGCAATGTCCTGGAAGCGTTTTATTATCTTCACCGGCAATGTAGGAGCTCTGTGGACAATTTTTGGATGTGGCATTCTATGAAAAGCATTAAAGGTTCCTGGGCAAAGCCCCCTCACCAAATCCTGTACACAGTCAGCGGTCCTCCCCTGAGCGATTGATCTTAGATGCAGGTGTGTCACAGTGGCATTCAGTCCTTGAGCTGTTGCAGGGTGTCCTTCTTTAGCATGGACAGTCTGTTTCTCTGGGCTGGAGCTGCATGAACAATCTGTTCCTTTGGCCTGAAGCAGCATGAACAATCAGTTCCTCTGGGCTGGAGTTGCAGGCTGTGTGCCCCTTGGTAGGCCGCAATTCCACACACACATAGGGCCAGATTCTCATGCAAATTCGCCGGCGTAGCGTAACGCATTTACACTACGCCGCCGCATCGTACTAGAGCAAGTGCCGTATTCTCTAAACATTTGCTCCGTAGTTTGCGTTGGCGTAGCGAAAATGGCCCAGCGTAAGCCCGCGTAATTCAAAGGGGGCGGCTTCTATTTAAATGAAGCGCGCCCCGCGTCGAACGAACTGCGCATGCGCCGGCCGGGGAAAAAGCCCAGTGCGCATGCTCCAGCTCACGTCAGAAAGCGTCCTTGAAACCAACGTCAAAACTACGTGATCCTCACTACGCAATGCCCTATTCGCGAACGAGTTAGTAAAACGATGTAAGTGATGGAAAAGGCCGACGCTGACCCGACGCCATACTTAACATGGCATCCGACGGCACCCGACGGTACTTCGTAAGGTTACTCCTCATAGAAGCAGGGGTAACCTTACTCAAACGAAAACGACATACGCGACGACAGGGCAGCGTAAAAGTGATCGGGAATCGGCGTAGTAGCCTCATTTGCATAGGCAAATGAGAAAACAACGTAAAGGCCACCTAGTGGCCGGAGTTGTCATTACAACTACAATCCGCAAGTGTAATGGTATTACACTTGTCGGATGTTCAGGCGTATCTATGCCAAAGTGATTCTAGGAATCACTCGCATAGATACGAGGCAAAAAAAACGGCGATACGACAGGGTATCTGAAATACTCCGTCGTAGCGCCGCTGAGAATCTGGCCCATAGAGTGCAGGAGATGCTCTCCTGATGGGGTGCAGGCAAAAAGAGGCTCTGGCCTAGTTCCTCTGGCTTTTTTTCTCCTCCCCCACAGTCCTTTGCTGCTGTTCGATGATTGGCTCAGGCTCTTCCAATAGGGAGTTTACAGACAACCTCCAATAGGGAGTTTACAAACAAGCAGTTCTGAGAGTCTGTGTGTGAAGGGAGAAAGGGGAGAGGGGTGAAAAAGCCCACGCTGCTGCAGCAGACAGCTGTCTCCTAATAGATTAGATCAGTCTGGAGACGTACCTGCTACATAACTTTCCCCCTAAACTGTTTCTGTCACTAACGTTTTTAATGTAATAAAATGCATGCCTTTTCTGCAAATCTTGTAAACACACTTTTCTTCATAAGTGCTTTTTAAGAATATTTCGAAAAAATTAAATAAATAAATAAAATCCATGCAGGGCAGAAGACCAGTAATTGCTTTATAAGATATAAAAACTTGACAATTACACGAGATTCTCCCAGCCAAGCTGGAGCCAGCAGGACAGCAAACACGCTGCTACATGCGGAGATGTGACAGTGCCTGGCAGCATGCAAACAAATAGATGTAAGCGTAACTGGAAGGCTTGGGAAGCAAGATAATGTTTGGTCTTCGAGCCCTTCTCAGTTATTGGGTGATCTTAGAGCAAGGCTGATAAAATTCAATCTTCCTTCGCTGGTTATTTGGGATCCCGGCTGGGAGAGCAGCACTTTCCCTACAGTTAAATCATTTTTTCCACTTTGTCGCTGATAATAGACAACATGAAAAAATACATCAAGATGTCAGGAAGGCACCGTTTTATAATAAATAATCCTGCTCAAGCCCAAAGGGAGCACTGAAAAGAGGATTAGTTCGGAGCGATTTTTGTGCATTATAACCAAAAGTGACATAACTGATTATAAAAAAATAATGAATACGAGCTTGTGCTGGAAAGATGAAAATGCTCTTAACCACTTAAGGACCCCCGCACGCACATATACGGCCACAGAATGGCTCGTACAGGCACAAGGGCGTAAATTTACGTTCCCGCCTAAGTGCGGTTCGGGGGTCCCATCGGGACCCCCTCCGCGGCGTGCGGGGGTCCCCCTGGCTCCGGGAGCGATCCGGGACGAGCGGGCGGATGTCGGCATTTACCCGCCCCCCCGCGATCGCTCCCAGCCAATGCGCGCGCTCCCCCTTTGTGTCACTTCCTCCTCCTGTGTAAACACAGGAAGGGGGAAGTGATGTAATCTCCCATCGCAGCGGTATTTCCAACCGCTGCGATGGGAGAAACACCTCACAGTAAGTGTGCACCAACATTACACTGACACACACTCACATAGGCATACTTAACCCCTTGCGATCTGCCCCCCCACCCCCCCTGTCACAGTGTCACTGAATGCAGTGATCTAATCACTGCATTTAGTGTCAGTGTGACAGGCAGTGTAAAATCAGTTAGTGTTAGGTTCAGGATAGCCCCCCCACCCCCCCAATAAAGTTTTAACCCCCTGATCACTGCCCTAGTTAACCCTTTCACTCCCTATTGCCAGCGTCACTAAGCGATCATTTTTCTGATCGCTGTATTAGTGTCGCTGTTCCCGCTAGGTAGCTATTTTTTTTTATCGCGATTTTTTTTTTTTTTTTACTAAAGACATGTGGCTAAATAAATTTTGGCCTAAATGTTTGACTAAAATTTCGTTTATTTGATTTTTTTTTAACAAAAAGTAAAAAATAGTGTTTTTTTTTCAAAAATGTCGCTCTATTTTTGTATATAGCGCAAAAAATAAAAATCGCAGAGGTGATCAAATACCACCAAAAGAAAGCTCTATTTGTGGGAAGAAAAGGACGCAAATTTTGTTTGGGAGCCACGTCGCACGACCGCACAATTGTCTGTTAAAGCAACGCAGTGCCGAATCGCAAAAACACCTTGGGTCATTTACCAGCGTATTGGTCCGGGTCTTAAGTGGTTAAAGCAAAACAGCAATATGGATCTGTCATGGCAGCTCTTATGCCTCGTACACGCGATCAGTTTTCCTGACGGGAAAACCGTAAGGAGAGCTTTTGGCCTGGAATCCCGGGCGTGTCTATGCTCCTCGTAGTTTTTCCAAAGGGAAAACTGCCCAAAAAACGCGGATAAAAAAAAAAAGAGAACCAGTTCTCTTTTTTCCCGCCAGGAAAACCGATGGACTCTTGCCTGGTGTTTTTGGCAGTTTTCATATGGTAAAAACTGCGATGGAGCATACACACGGCTGGGATTCCCGACCATAGCTCCATCGCAGTTTTCCACTCAGGAAAACCGGTCGTGTGTAGAGGGAAAGACTGCCTTGAGCAAGTTCTCGGCTTTCCCCTTGGGATTTTTCCGACGGGAACTTTTCCCGTCGGAAATCCTGTACGTGTGTACAAATCATTACACATAGGTTTTCCCTCATCCACTGCTAACGCTTTCATTGTCACCATTGCTGCTCCATCTTCTCTGCCACTTCTAAGCAACTTTTCTTTACAGTAGGGATGAGAACCAGAACCTTCGAACGGACCGAACGTTCACTCGAACATTTAGAACCCCATTGACGTCTATGGGACTCGAACGTTCGAATTCAAAAGTGCTAATTTTAAAGCCTAATATGCAAGTTATTGTCATAAAACGTCTTTGAGAACCCCGGTCTTGCCCCAGGGAACATGTATCAATGGAAAAAACGTTTTAAAAATAGTAGTTTTTTTCAGGACTCCTGAAAAAAACGACCGTTTTTAAAACTTTTTTTCCATTGATACATGTTCCCTCGGGTAAGACAGGCATACTATAGACACCCAGCATGTACATAATTTAAAGTAATTTTTCCCTTTTTTTATTTTTTTTTATTTAAGCATCATTAAAATCACTGCTCCTGAATCAGGAGCAGTGATTTTAATAATGCTTAAATAAAAAATGAAAAATTCCTTTAAATATTGTACCTGCTGGGTGTCTATAGTATGCCTGTGCAAAGTGTTCTTGTGCTGGTGCCTGCTGTCATAGTGGAAATCTGAAGATCTCTGCCCTTCTCCCATACTCATAGCCACAATCTTCCAGTGCTGTGTGCAGGGCCACTGATTAAAATCATGGGGCCCCATACAGCCTACCTGATGGGGCCCCCTTCAGCCCTAACCCTGGACCTGCCCCTTATACCTTCTTCAGCCCCACCCCGGCCCTGCCCCTGGTTTCTCCATAGACCCGCCTTAAAAAAAAAGTGCAGATTTGTCTTTAAGTGATATTTATCACGACAGACAGTACCACCCATGCCACCAATGTCATATTGTGCTGCAGCCAGTGCCATTCATGCCACCAATGCCATAATGTGCTGCAGACAGTGCCACCCATGCTTCCAATGCCATAATCTGCTGCAGACAGTGCCACCCATGCCGCCAATGGCATAATGTACTGCAGACAGTGCCACCCATGCCGCCAATTGCTTAAAGGCATTGGCAGCATGGGTGGCAGTGTCTCTGCAGGCAGCATATGCGTTATGGCATTGGCAGCACGGCAGGCACTGTCTGCAGCACATTATGGCTTTGGCGGCATGGGTAACACTGTCTGCTGCACATTATAGCATTGGCGACATGGATGGCACTGTCTGCAGCACATTATGGCATTGGTGGCATGGGTGGCACGGGCTGCTGCCTTGCAGAGACAGTGCCACCAATGCCACCATGCCACCAATGCTGCTGCAGACAGATACAATGATATAGTAGATCTTGAATCACCCCCCAAGCAACCACACACCTGTGTTAGCTGAGCCCCACGAGGCACTTCCTCTCTGATCCTGCTGCTGCTGCCTGGAGTGTCAGTCACAAATTATTTTAGATGCCAGTTGCTTATTTCTGCCACAATTCGTCCTCACTGCTTCTACTACAGTCTCACTGTCTGTGGCCGAGAACAGAGCAGAGCACCATGAGCGGAGGGAGAGATTTCACTCCGCCAGGGAAAGCAATGTGCAGGCCGGGACTTGAACCACATGATGAGCAGGCGCAGAAGTCACATGCGCCCAAAACAGAAGAAATAGTCCCTCCCTCCCACACACAATAACATCATTATGGAGGTAACAAAAACTAGAAAAAAAATTAAAAGTCAGAGGGAGCGGGGGGATGAGGTCGGTTGAAGATGGTTGATTGGGTGTTGGCTGAAAGATATTTTTTTTATTATTCTGCATCAATTTGGTCTCTGTACAGATTGCCTGGCCCCCCCTGCTGACCGGGTCCGGTACAACAGGGCCATTTGTACTGGCCTATCAGCGGCCCTGGCTGTGTGGGTCAATATCATGCTTAAATTATGATTATCATCAAGACTGCTGACTCTGCCAGCCTTTTTTGCCTCCCTTCTCCATTCATAGGAGCTATACTATAGCTCCCATGAATAAAAAAAGGCTTCCATGAATGAAAAGCACTATATAAATAGAGGATGGGCAGATGAATAAAAGGTTTAACTTAAACCTAAATTAAGCTAATTCCAGCTAATCTCAAATCGCAAAACATTTTATTTTTATTTTTATTGTTGGATGTTATTATGGGTTCTCTCTCTAGGATGGCAATTTGATGGTCTGATCTAAAATTGCCTCATTATAGCCTTTTTCTAAGAAGCTAGTCTTTAAGACCTAAGCCTGTTGTATAAAGTATTGCTAAAGGTGCTTTTGACATTTACTTTTGACCACATGTCGATAACAACCAATACAATCCATACATACAAAGACACCAAAATAAATATGTTTAGAAATTAGGTGATGTGTAATAAAATGGAGTGATACAGGGAAAAAGTATTGAACACATTAAAAAAGGGAGATAATAATGGTGCATGGAAAGCCATCACACCAGCTGAAATTGATTAGTAATTAGAAATCAATGCTGTCCCCTGTCAGTGTAAATTATTATCAGCTGGTTCAGTCTCAACTGATGGCCTATAAAAAGGTATCTCGTTACCAAAGTGTCACACAAGAAACATCTCATGATGGGTAAAAGCTAAGAGCTCTCTTAAAACCTTCACAACCTTATTGTTGCAAAACATACTGATGTCATTGGTTACAAAAGGATTTCTAAACTTCTGAGTGTTCCAGTGAGCACTGGTGGGGCCATAATCTGGAATTGGAATGAACATAATTTCACCAGAAACCAGCCACGACCGGGTGCTCCGTGTAAGATTTCTGACAGAGGAGTGAAAATAATTATCAAAAGAGTTGTCCAAGAGGCAATACCCACTTGTGTAGAGCTTCAGAAAGACCTGGAATTAGCAGGTACAATTGTTTCAAAGAAAACAATAAGTAATGCACGCAACTGCCATTGCCTGTATGCACGCTCACTACAAAAGACTTAAGGAAAAGCATGTTGAAGCTCATTTAAAGTTTGCTGCACAACATTTAGACAAGGCTGTGAAATACTGGGTGACTATAGTCTAATCAGTTGAGACCGAAATTGAAGTCTTTGGGTGCCATAATACACACCATTTTTGGAGGTCAAATGGCACGGCACATCACTCCAAAAACACCCCCCATACCAACAGTGAAGTTTGGAGGTGGCAACATCATGGTGTGGGGCTGTTTTTCAGCATACAGTACTGACAAACTTCATATCATTGAGGGAAGGATGAATGGAAAAATGCAGCAAGACATTCTTGATAAAAATCTACTACCATCTACCAGGATGATGAAGATCCTTCTGCTATTCTATATATCCAGGTTTTCGAGGATCTTTGGGGTTCCCTGAGTCCTTCTGCTATTCTGGATGATGAAGATAAAACAAGGGTGGACATTTCAGCAAGACAATAATCTCAAACACAAGGCCAAGGAATCTCTCAATAGGTTTCAAAGGGAGAAAATAAAGCTGCTAGAATGGCCCAGCCAATCACCTGACTTGAATCCAATAGAGAATCTATGGAAATAACTAAAGATCAGAGTTTATAGAAGAGGCCCACGGAACCTTCAAGATTTGAAGACTGTGGAAGAATGGGCAAAAATCACACCTGAGCAATGCATGCGACTCGTTTCTCCATACAGGAGGTGTCTTGAAGTTGTCATTACCAACCAAGGATTTTGTACAAAGTATTACAATTTCATTTAGCGTGTTCAATAATTTTTCCCTGTGTCATTACATTTTATTACACAGAACTTCATTTCTGAACTTATTTGTTTTGCTTTATTTGTATGTATGGATTGCATGGGTTTTTACCGACATGTGGTTAAAATTTCATGTCCAAAATATAAAATAATATATATATATGTAGCACTGACCCCCGCAGGAGCTGCTGATTAAATTTTGGGCCTGCACTCTAACTACAACCCCAATGATAAGGCTCAGTCCCCTTTACACAGCTGTGGTGCAATACAATACAATACTGTACAATGTGATACCAGATACCTGTTTGTAACTTCAGGATCCACGAGCGGCACCTAGAGTGAATAAAGCAATACGCCACAACCCTGGTATGCTTAAACAGTAGTATTCTTTTACTGTTGATAATTGGCAAGTAAAGAAACACCAGTACATAAACTGTGCTATCCTCCTAACATGGGATGAGAGCACAATTAAATTAAATCTATACAGCAATCAAATGGCAAACAGTATACCTGCAGGTATATGAATAAGAAAATAAAACTAAGCCTAGGAGCTCCCCCTACTTTGTAAGGTAACCGTGAGATCTCACAAAAAAAAAAAAAACAGTCAGTTCTTGATCTTCTTTCTTCGCTAGCTAATAATGTTTCCCAAGTAATTTGTAATCCAAACAAAACGAGTAAACTTCCTGAAAAAGAAATGTCTCTGCAATAAGTGGGTTAACTGCCTTGGCCTTCTGGAGAGCGTCCCGAACAACTAGGCCTTCAGCCTTCTTAAAGGCAACCCCTCCGCTTCTTCTTGGAAGTATGTAGTGAGGCCTGTGTGTTAGTCTAATGGCGTGTGAGGCATAACAAACTGTGGGCCGTAACCCACTCACCTAACTGGACACAGGCTCCGTACAGTCTCGCGACCTCCTCCCGTTGCTCCGTCTGCTGGATCAAACACCAGGCCAACTCTGCTGGGGGACTCCCGTCCTCCGATGCTCAATGGAAATGTCCGTGGGCCTTGCTGTTCGGTCCCGTCTCCTCACAGATCCTCTCCGGCTGCCCATGCGGTTCCAAAAGGGACCTAAGATGGCTGCTCCCACTCCTTATATAGCAAATCCCAGCATGCACTGCCCAAGAAATTGTTCCTGGGTCTTTGATCAACTTCCTATTTACAAGGGTCAACTCTGAGAACCAATAGTCTTTCTTCTTTATTTCTCAGATAGTGGAATCCTCCTTGCATTAACAACAATTGGCCACTAGATGGCTCCAAACACTCAACAATCTCAATGTCCATGAATGCCCTCTAGGGAATGCAATATACACATTTATGTACTATATATATATACATCAGCGCTACACACTCCCCCTACTTTGTCTCTTTTGGTCCCCCAAAGAGGTCCAAATTGCTAATCCTATCTTGCATTCTAGTTTCTATACGTTCACACAAAACGGACAGAGGAGCTTCCCACCAATTGTCATACAGTGGGAAGCTATCCTGTGCACCCACAGCTGATACTACCATGTCTGGTACAGATGTGTCAAGGGGTGAGCTGGGGCTGTCCCTTACTAAATCAAGAGTAGAGGGACTAGGCAGTTCAAAGTTTCTTCTGCTCACAAACTGTGAGGCTTCAGAGCATTCGCCCAATGTGTCATAAGTCAGTCTGCGTGGTGGGCGAATGTCTCTCTTTGCTCTGGGCACTTTTGGAGTGTCCATTCCTTCTGGGCCAAGGTCATCATTCCGTTCAATGCTTAAGGGTGGGGAATGAATGGAAGCACTGGGCTCTCCTACAGAGTGAGTGGTCGGCACAAATTCCGGGGCCTCTGCCCTAAGAGTTCCATTATCATCCTCCTCTACCTCCGAAAGGACATCAGCATCTGTTTCTGAATCTTCAGGAAGCCACAGCCAGCTCATCTCCACTCCCTCATCCTCATCTATAGAAGGTGCAGGTTGGGACCTGGTTATTGGTCTACACACATCAGTGGGTGTGGATTCCTTCTCTGTGCTTGTCCTGACTGCCTCAGTGAGAGGTAAGAGGTGATTCCGGTGCCATGTTTTTACCGGCCCAGTTTTTCCTTCTGGCTTGATCTCATACACTGGGAGCCCTGGAAGTTTCCTGCACACAACAAATGGCTGTGATTTCCAGCGATCAGCCAACTTGTGTTTGCCTGGAATGCCTAAGTTCCTCAACAAGACCCGGTCACCTGGCTGAAGATCCTGGACTCTCACTTTCAGGTCAAAGTTCCTCTTGTTCCTCTCCCCCCTGGAATCCGAGGTGGCGTGAGCCTGCTCGTAAGCTGTCTTCAGGCTCCGCCGTAGTCTGTCCACATACCCTTTATGGGAGGCCTCGGAGGTGTGGTCCAAGGAGGAACCAAACGCCAGGTCCACTGGCAATCTTGCTTCACGGCCAAACATCAGTCGGTATGGGGAATATCCAGTGGCATCACTTTTGGTACTATTATAGGCATGGACTAATGCAGCAATGTGTTTACTCCAGTGAGGTTTTTGCTCGGCAGTCAAGGTCCCCAACATGTTCAAGAGAGTCCTGTTGAACCTTTCCGGTTGGGGGTCCCCTTGTGGGTGGTAAGGAGTAGTCCTGGACTTTTGTATGCCTAACAGATCCAACAGCCTTTTGATTAGTCTGCTCTCAAAGTCCCTTCCTTGGTCTGAATGTATGCGTTGAGGCAGGCCATAGTGTACGAAGAACTTTTCCACGAGAGTCTTTGCTACTGTGGTTGCTTGCTGATCCCTAGTAGGGAAAGCTTGAGCATAACGGGTGAAGTGATCTGTCACCACTAAGATGTCACCTTGCCCACTCAGATCGGATTCCAGACAAAGAAAGTCTATGCAAACCAGGTCCATTGGGCCCTGACTCTCTAAATGGCCCATTGGGGCAGCCCTCTGGGGCAATGTCTTCCGTTGGATGCATCTGAGGCAGGAGTGACAGTAGCTCTCCACTTCTTTTCTCATGTGAGGCCAGTAGAACCTATCCCTTACTAGTTGGAGAGTTCTCTCGGCTCCCAAGTGTCCATGGTGATCATGTAAAGCAATCAGTACCGTCTCTCTGTGCTTTTCAGGCAAGAGTAACTGCCACCTTGCTTCTGGATCATCAGAGGGGCCCCTTCGGTAGACCACCCCTTGCTGCAGCTGCAAATGATCCCATTCTCTCAATAACACCTGGGCTTCCCTCTCAGGACTCTTCCGCAGTACATCAGGCTGTCGACATTCCAATGCTTCAAGCACCAGCCCACACAGTGGATCTCCCTGCTGATCTCTCCTGAGATCCTTCCTGGATAACTTGGGTAGGCCCTCCTGTGTGACCTGGGAGACGTTACAGTAGCACCTGGGTACTGCCGCTGAGGATACTCCTACTTCTTCAGCTCTGGCTCCACCTCTCTGGTACTGACTTGTGCCCTCCCATAGGGCCCTCACTCCTTCTGGAGTAAGCTGGGTCCATTCTTCCAAGGGGTCATGGGGTCTTCTTGACAGGGCATCCGCATCTCGGTTACCAACTCCTGGTCTGTACTTCAGGCTGAAGGTAAAGGCTGAGAGAGCAGCTAACCACCTGTGACCGGTGGCATCCAGCTTTGCAGTGGTGAGTAGATATGTGAGGGGGTTGTTGTCCGTCTTGACCACAAATTCAGCCCCGTAAAGGTAGTCCTTCAACTTGTCCACCACTGCCCATTTTAAAGCCAGAAATTCAAGCTTGTGAGTTGGATAGTTTCTTTCAGCAGGGGTCAGACTTCTACTCACATAGGCAACTGGCCGTAAGTGCTCTTCATGCTCCTGGTAAAGCACTCCCCCCAGCCCGTCGCGGCTGGCATCCACATGTAACTCATATGGTTTGGCAGGGTCTGCATAGGCCAACACTGGGGCAGTAGTAAGACTCCACTTCAGCCTCCTGCAGGCCTCTTCACATTCTGGAGTCCACTGATCCTGGATGGACTCTTTCTTCCTTCTAGACCCCTCTTTAGGCTTTTTCGGCTGACCCGCGCTTTCACCAGCTTCTTCCTGCTTCTTTAAGAGTTCAGTGAGTGGGTGGGCTATTTTTGCGAATCCCTCTACGAATCTTCGGTAGTATGAGCAGAAACCCAAGAATGACCTGAGCTCAGTTACGTTGGTGGGCCTGGGCCAGGAAGTGACAGCTTCTAGTTTCTTGGGATCAGTTGCCACTCCTTCTTCAGACACAATGTGTCCCAGGTAACTCACCGAGGGTTGGTAGAACTGGCACTTCTCCATAGAGAGTTTCAGGCCTTCATCATGAAGTCTCTTCAAGACCTTCTCAAGGCGTTCTTCATGTTCCTCCAACGTCCTCCCAAAGACTATGACATCATCCAGGTATACCAGAACTTCAAGGAGATTCATGTCACCCACTGTCTTCTCCATCAACCTCTGGAAAGTTGCTGGGGCCCCAGTCAGGCCTTGCGGCATCCGGTTGAACTCAAAGAACCCAACTGGGGTGATGAAAGCGGTTTTCTCCTTGTCTTCAGGGCACATAGGAATCTGGTAATACCCACTCTTCAGGTCCAGTACGCTGAACCACTTTGCTCCTGACAGACTCTGTAAGGCATCCTCAATTCGGGGTGTGGTGTACTGGTCTGGGATGGTCCTCCGATTCAGGGTCCTGTAGTCAATGCACAGGCGTAGGGACCCATTCTTCTTCCTGACCACTACTATAGGGGAGGCGTAGGGACTCCTGGACTCTCGGATAATGCCCGTCCTCTTAAGTTCAGCCAATTGTTCCCTCAAGTCTTCCAGATCTCCTAGGGGGATCCGCCGGACCCTTTCCCGAAATGGCTTGTCTTCCTCCAGACGAATTCGATGGGTGGCACTCTTTGCCAATCCTACGTCAAATTCACTTTTCGAGAAGGCTGCTCTCCATCTCAGCAGTTGGGCTTTGGCCCTTTCCCGCCATGCAGGAGTAAGAGGCGTATTTTTTGGGCTGAACTCTTCTTCAGGGATTTCTGGGGCTGACCCTCCTTTCAAACCTCCTGGTTCGACTGGAACAGCCGGACTGACCTGTCCCAACAGTAGCCTGGCTGGCACTCTCACTGGCACTGTCGCTGTGTTGCGGACACTGACTGGAACTTTGCCGTGAGTTCTCTCCAATACTCTGGTGGGCAACACTTCAGTGATGAGTTCTAGTCCGTTTCTCCCCTCTTTGCGGTTTTCCAGGACAATGAAAGGGCCTGGTTTCTTCCAGCTCAATTTGACCGAGGCTTTTAGGCAGATTACTTCACCCGGCTGGACTATTTTCTCTCCTTTGTTCAGCAGCCAGATTTTTCCCACTCCCTCTTCAGGAGCCTTCTCCTCCTGTATAAGGTCTCGGTATGTCTGGGCCAACATGGGATGTATTTCAGTGGGGCGGGTATCCTTCTTAATTACCAGCGGTGCAAGTAGTCTCCTCACTAAGTCAGTGTTTGTCCCAATGATAAGAGAGCTCTTGTCAGCTCCTGGAGGACGAGGACACACTATGGCCAATGTGTCAAAGGTCTCCGTCTCTCCTACTGTACTTGGGTCGAAGGTGAGTCTGACTGGCAGGTAACCATCATATGGAAAGTTCTGAGTGCCCAAACCCCATATTTCCAACTCCTCCAATTTCCGTAGTGGCAGGTGCTTGAGATGCTTGTCATAGAAGTCCCTGTATAATAAGGTTACTTGGGCTCCAGTATCCAGCAGGGCTTTTGTGTAGATCCCTTCCACTTGGATGGGGACAATTGGGGAAGGTCCCACCAGCTTGGGAGGAAATCCACTGGTAGCTGTACCCTTAGCCTGCTTTGTGGCTCGGACTTTGGCCTTTGAGGGCCTCTTTTTCTTCTGCCCCGCCTTGTTGGTGGCTCCAGTGGGCCGTGGCACGTGAGTCGGTGTGGAGTTCGCTACTGCACCCGGGCGCCCAGTTGACTCCTTCACTGGGGCCCTCTGAAGTTTCCCTCCGACTGATGTGGGTTTTCCTCGGGTAGTGGGCTGGGGCACACTCGCCTGAAATGTCCCATCCCTCCGCATTTGAAACAGACTCTTTGTGTTTGTTTCGGAGGGCTGGTAATGGTGGTAGCTTTTGGGACCTTCCTTGGCATAACTCCTTCTGCCTTTAGTTTCACCAGCTCAGTCATCATCATGGCCATCATCTCCAGTATCTCCTTCTGGGTCTGCATAAGCCTCTCCAGCTCCGTCTGACTCGCGGGTGGGTGGTGTACAGATGAAAACCGTGATCCCTGGTCAACGGTTGCCGCCAGCACATTCAACTCCTGGGTGTCTGAGGGGACACCTACCTGCTGTATTTTAGCACTTGTGGTGTTTGAAGCTTGAAGCTTTCTCTGTTTCTGGTCTCTCTCAATCTCCATCTTATCCACTTCGTTCACTTTTTCAAGAAGGACCTCGTCTGGAGTTAAGGGATCTTCCAAGTACTGCTTCAAGTGGAGCTTGACATAGTCGCTCCTCAGCCCCGTGGTCACGGATCTCCGGAATTTCTTCTGTACCAGCTCAGCTCCAAATTGTTCCCCGCTCCCTCTCTCTCCTGAGGTAAACAGCAGGCGGTCCTTGAGTTCAATGGCCCGAAACAGAAAGTTCTGAGGAGTCTCTTTACTGTCCTGTGCAATATTTATCAGTTGGTGGAATAGCTCTGTGGCATCTTCCTCCTCATAGTAACTTTTTAGAATCCTCTTAAGCTGGTTCAAAGTCAAATCACTCTTTCTCTCTAACATGCCCCTAACACTTGAGCCTGGGCTGATGGCGTGGATCACAGCCTCTCTGATTTCCGATTCCAGATATCCTTTTTGTAGCCCCAGCTCTATTTGGTGTAGGAGGCCGGTGTAAGACAGTTTGCCCTTCTGTCCCTTTTCTCCTATCTGGCCATCAATGCGGAAATCCTTCCTAATAGTTACTTCTTGCAGATAGCCCCTGCTGCGTCTTCTTGGCTCCCTCCTTGGGTTTGGTGTCATCTGGCCAGCTCTCTTGTCTTCTGAGCCGACGCGCAGTCCATCCATGCGATCTGCTATGATGCTGGATGTCTCCTGAAACTTTTCCTGTATTTCACAGTATTGTCGCTGTAACTCAGCCAGTTGTTGTTCCGCCTGCCGCTGGGCGGCGGCTCCTGCGTTCCTGTCTAGGGGTTCTAACTGCTTTTTGCAGGGGTGTGTCAGGTGGAACACTGTCTTCTCGGACAATTTTATGGTGGCACCGTGGAAATTTTCAGGAACACCCCGTCCCCACTCTATCAGGGCATAGGTGCAATCAGTCCCAAAGTCTGGTTTCACTGCAACCACGTAGGCCTTTCTGTCTGGAGAAAATGTCTGTACCACCTCTTTGATTTGCTTCTTCTCCCAGTAGCTCCCTGGGAGTTCAATGGCCACGCTTGCTTCTGAGCGTGTCCCTTCTGCTTCGCACTAACGGACTACTGTGATGGGGTCCATGGTGACCTCAAGGGGGGGGGTGGGTTTCTTGTAGAGTGACAGGATCCCGGTCCGAGCCCCCACGTGTAGCACTGACCCCCGCAGGAGCTGCTGATTAAATTTTGGGCCTGCACTCTAACTACAACCCCAATGATAAGGCTCAGTCCCCTTTACACAGCTGTGGTGCAATACAATACAATACTGTACAATGTGATACCAGATACCTGTTTGTAACTTCAGGATCCACGAGCGGCACCTAGAGTGAATAAAGCAATACGCCACAACCCTGGTATGCTTAAACAGTAGTATTCTTTTACTGTTGATAATTGGCAAGTAAAGAAACACCAGTACATAAACTGTGCTATCCTCCTAACATGGGATGAGAGCACAATAAAATTAAATCTATACAGCAATCAAATGGCAAACAGTATACCTGCAGGTATATGAATAAGAAAATAAAACTAAGCCTAGGAGCTCCCCCTACTTTGTAAGGTAACCGTGAGATCTCACAAAAAAAAAAAAAACAGTCAGTTCTTGATCTTCTTTCTTCGCTAGCTAATAATGTTTCCCAAGTAATTTGTAATCCAAACAAAACGAGTAAACTTCCTGAAAAAGAAATGTCTCCGCAATAAGTGGGTTAACTGCCTTGGCCTTCTGGAGAGCGTCCCGAACAACTAGGCCTTCAGCCTTCTTAAAGGCAACCCCTCCGCTTCTTCTTGGAAGTATGTAGTGAGGCCTGTGTGTTAGTCTAATGGCGTGTGAGGCATAACAAACTGTGGGCCGTAACCCACTCACCTAACTGGACACAGGCTCCGTACAGTCTCGCGACCTCCTCCCGTTGCTCCGTCTGCTGGATCAAACACCAGGCCAACTCTGCTGGGGGACTCCCGTCCTCCGATGCTCAATGGAAATGTCCGTGGGCCTTGCTGTTCGGTCCCGTCTCCTCACAGATCCTCTCCGGCTGCCCATGCGGTTCCAAAAGGGACCTAAGATGGCTGCTCCCACTCCTTATATAGCAAATCCCAGCATGCACTGCCCAAGAAATTGTTCCTGGGTCTTTGATCAACTTCCTATTTACAAGGGTCAACTCTGAGAACCAATAGTCTTTCTTCTTTATTTCTCAGATAGTGGAATCCTCCTTGCATTAACAACAATTGGCCACTAGATGGCTCCAAACACTCAACAATCTCAATGTCCATGAATGCCCTCTAGGGAATGCAATATACACATTTATGTACTATATATATATACATCAGCGCTACATATATATAGAAATACATTAACCTAGAAAAATGGTGACGCGTTTAATACTTATTTTGCCCGCTGTATTCACCTTACCCATTTCTAGGGGGGCAGCCACCATAAGCATGCATTGCTAAGATCACAAAAACAGCTTCTCTTGAACTGGCCTATGTTTTACATGCAATAAACATGGCTATTAGGATAGCTGTTGGGGTTGCTTTTATTTACTACTATAAAAGGATTGTAAATTCCGAAATATCAGCAATACATAAACATTGGGAAAAAAGGCACAGAAAATTAGAATTTTAATAAGCAGTGCATTTTATGGTTACATATAACATGACTCAACCAGCTTTTAATCCACCATATCTTCTACATACAGAAATGCGTGATTAAACGGCAAGCTTTTAACACACTTATAACTAAAATGCAGCTGTCTCCATAGGGTTAACATATGGTTGTGCTGATAGAAGATTAAACCAGCAGCTGAAAAATTCATGATAGAGAGTTTGTACTGGGTGGAGCAGTGAACGGGGCATCACTGGGGAAAACTGAGCAAATTATTTACTAATCCTGATGGTAATAAATCTAACAGCATGCATACTATATTAGAGATTGGATATACAGACAGCAGCTCTCTCAGCACAGCAAACCACTGCCATTGCCTTTCACTTGTTCTTTTAATGTTCACCAATTGTTTTACAGCTTTTTCCACTTTCACACATCCAATGGTGGCCACACACTGCATGAGCATATACATTAAATTTAGCAGAAATCTACTGGATAGATAAAATTGTAGCATCCGCCTAAGTAGGCTGCTCGGTGATAGGTACATTTCGTTTTTCTTTTTTGGCCTCTCTGTGATCAGTGAATTGGCCTTCAATTGCTTTGAGCTGTTCTGAAATTCTCAAGCTGCAGATTTGATTATTCTTTCATTTTCTTAAATATTCAGGTTTGAGGTTTTTTAATATTTTGGATTGACCGAGAACACTGTAGTTGTTCAATAATTAAATTAAGCCTCAAAAATACAACTTGCCTGCACACAGTGTTCTTGTTTTTTCCCGGTTGGGGCATTCGTAAATTCAGTTTAATGTTTTTAACCACTTGCCGACCGCCGCCTGTAGATTTACGTTGGAAGAATGTGCGTGCCCCTGCCACGAGCTCCGTGAGTGTGCCCGTGGGTCCTTTGGACTCTATGTCCACCAGTGTCCCGTGATCTTGTCACGGAGCTGCAGAACGGGGAGATGCCTATATAAACAAGGCATTTCCCTGTTCTGCCTAGTGACAGGACAGTGATCTACTGCTCCCTGGGATCAGGAGAAGTGATCACTGTCATGTCATTTGTAGCCCAGCCCCCCCACAGTTAGAATCACTCCCTAGGAACCGCTTCCTCGCCCCCTAATGGTTAACTTCTTCCCTGCCAGTGACATTTTTACAGTAATCAGTGCATTTTTATTGCACTGGTCGCTGTATAAATGCTAATGGTTCCAAAAATGTGACAAAAGTGTCCGATATGTCCGTCTAAATGTTGCAATCCCGATAAAAATCGCATTTCGCCGTCATTACTAGTAAAAAAAATAACAATAATGAAAATGCTATAAATCTATCCCCTATTTTTTAGACGCTATAACTTTTGTGCAAACCAATCATTATACGCTTATTGTGATTTTTATTACCAAAAATATGTAGAAGAATAAATATCGGCCTAAAAAAAAACAGGCATTTTTATTATAGGAAACAGTACAAAATATTGTGTTTTTTTCAAAATTGTCGCTCTTTTTTTGTTTATAGTGCAAAAAAATCAAATTGCAGAGATGATCAAATACCACCAAAAGAAAGCTCTATTTGTGGGAAAAAGAGGACGTCCATTTTGTTTGGGTACCGCATTGCACGACCGCGTAATTATCAGTTAAAGCAACACAGTGCCGTATCGCAAAAAATGGTCCGGTCATTGGGCAGCCAATTCTTCCGGGGGTTAAGGGGTTAAAAAAGGTATTGGTAACAGTAAGTACTTGAACAAAGTATCAGTACTTGTATTCGGTCTTAAAAAAGTGGTATCGGTGCAACCCTAGTAAGTAACCTCTTCACTTTCGACATGAGACTAGCATGCAACAAAATGCGGATGAACGGTCGTCTGAAAATCTGATCATATGTACGAGGCTTAGGTCCAAATCTGATTTATCAAAGCCATTGATCTCATAAAAGTGACTCTTTTAGCACTTCCGATGTCAAACAAGAATCCAAAGCTACAAATGCAGCAATCTTTTCTGATCCCTGGTGAGGATGTTTGCAGAATTAAGGCACTCAAACAAAAAGTCTAAGTAGTGAGGTGAAGGTGTTTTAAAGCCTTTAATGCTTTAAAACACCTTTAATGCCCAAAATTCTGATTGAATCTATATTTTCTTATTACAAGGTTTTACAATCCAACAGATAACATTTTATTGAACACATGAAATTACAATTTGATAGAGATGAAATATAATATGGATCGTATGCACGTTTCATTTAAGAGGTCTAATTTGTACCATTAAATGTGCTATGTAATAAATTAAATTGTGATGAATCCAGTAATATATGCCTTTAACAAGCACATTACTGCACTTAAATATTTGCATAGCATGCATTAAGGTGAAAAACCTTAAGACTTTACAACCACTTTAACGCTGGGTAGTATGTCAGTA
Source organism: Rana kukunoris (assembly GCA_029574335.1). Classification (NCBI taxonomy): domain Eukaryota; kingdom Metazoa; phylum Chordata; class Amphibia; order Anura; family Ranidae; genus Rana; species Rana kukunoris. Next base: position 38,273,177 of record CM056060.1, on the reverse strand, counting down.
TAGGTAATTTCCCCCAGTCTGACAGCTGCGTATTCCTCAAACTAAGATTTTACATCAGGCTATTTATTATGACCAGACCCATTAAGAAACCTCTGCAGACTCTATTAGAGTAAGACTAGTTATATCTAACTTTCTCTGATTTCTTAATTTGTGTTTAAAGCTGTGTAACGGGAGGGCCCGTGGAACCCAGAAGCTCTTAGAAAACATGAGCCAGAAAATAATGGACATGCAGAATATGTCTTGGACTGATTTAACATGGGTCTGTAATTCACAATGTATTCCAGGATATCTGTAAAGAGCTATTTGCTGGTTGTTAATTAACCACTTAAGGACCGCCTCCTGCAGATTTACGTCGGCAGAATGGCACGGCTGGGCACATCAACGTATATATACGTTGGTTATAGTACCCAGCCGTGGGTCGCGGGCGCGCGCCCGCGACCCGGTCCGAAGCTCCAGGACCGGGACCGCGGGATTCGCGGACCCGATCGCCGCTGCAGTGCGGCGATCCGTCCCTGGAGCGGAAGAACGGGGAGAGCCGTGTGTACACACGGCTTCCCCGTGCTTCTCTGTGGCCGGAGCATCGATCGCGTCATCCCTGTAATAGGGGGACGCGATCGATGACGTCACACCTACAGCCACACCCCCCTACAGTAGTAAACACACACATTAGGTACACATCCCCTACAGCGCCACCTGTGGTTAACTCCCAAACTGCAACTGTCATTTCCACAGTAAACAATGCAATTTAAATGCATTTTTTGCTGTGAAAATGACAATTGTCCCAAAAATGTGTAAAAATTGTCCGAAGTGTCCGCCATATTGTCGCAGTCACGAAAAAAATCGCTGATCGCCGCTATTAGTAGTAAAAAAAAAAATAATTAATAAAAATGCAATAAAACTATCCCTTATTTTGTAAACGCTATAAATTTTGCGAAAACCAACCGATAAACGCTTATTGCGATTTTTTTTACCAAAAATATGTAGAAGAATACGTATCGGCCTAAACTGAGGAAAAAAAATGTTTTTTTATATATTTTTGGGGGATATTTATTATAGCAAAAAGTAAAAAATATTGCATTTTTTTTTAAATTGTCGCTCTATTTTTGTTTATAGCGCAAAAAATAAAAACCGCAGAGGTGATCAAATACCACCAAAAGAAAGCTCTATTTGTGGGAAAAAAAGGACGCAAATTTTGTTTGGGAGCCACGTCGCACGACCGCGCAATTGTCTGTTAAAGCGACGCAGTGCCGAATCGCAAAAACCCCTTGGGTCATTTGCCAGCGTATTGGTCCGGGTCTTAAGTGGTTAAAAGAGTGACTCATTCATAATGTGGGGACACATACTGGTAGATGCTAATGCCATCAGCCCACCTGTCTGTCTGTTGTGATGTAAATTAATCAGGGGAGGGCTGGCAGGGGGGGCAGGGTGGAAATCCCCCCCCGAGCTGGTGACACTATGCACAGCCACCGGCCGCCACTACCAAATGCTGTTTTTGCAGAGCAGGAATATGCCTGCTGGAGCTCTGTTAACACAGGTCACGGCCGCTGCTCACCTCCCACTGTGCAGCCGTGCCTGTGTCAGCTCTGAGGTAGATGGCTGCAGAGCTGAGCTATGTCTCGTCTCACACATAGCTCAGCCTCAGTGCACACCAGCGCTGACATCCCCTTCTCTCTCTGCACAGACAGGGAGAGAGATAGAGCTCATCTGCTCCTCCTACTTCTGAGTCTGCCCTGCCCAAACTCCCCGGGCATGTGTGGGCACTAGACATGTTCATTCGTTTTCGTTAGAATGCATTTTCGTCTGAAAATCCGTTTTTTTCGTTATCGTTTTAACAAACGATAACGAAAGTGCAAGAAGCGAAAACCGAAAGATCCGACATAAAAAATGCTTTATTTTCGTTTTCGTTGCGGTAAAAATTCGATATAGAGAGATTCGACATTATAGGGAAAAGATTCGACATTTTAGGGGAAAGATTCGACATTATAGAGAAAAGATTTGACACTATAGAAATAATAGATTCGACATTACAGAGATTAGATTTCGATTTATGAGAAAATAGATTCGACATTATTACTAGTCATACAACATTAGAATTCTTGTAGGCGGAATAAGTTAAATGGGAATGTACAATTCGACGTAAATATTCGACGTTCCGAGGAATATTCTTTTAGACAGAAACTAAGTATTATTGGATTTTCGGACAAAAGCTATTCCCCAACGAAAAACGAAATAAATCAAAACGATTTCCGGGAGTAACTAAATAAATTTATTTTCCAAAGAAAACGAAAAAGCGAAACAAAATATTCCAGTCTGCACATGTCTAGTGGGCACTGGACAGGAAGTTTGAACCTAAAAATCATCAGACAGCCTGCCTGCGCCTCAGCCTCCATCTTGGTAAGCTCACCCTCACTAGTCTCTCCTGCCTCCCAGTGTAAAAAAAAAAGGGGGAGCTCTGTGGACTTTGTTAAAGGGGAGGGGGGCAGGCTTTGGTGAGCAGAGACCCTCTTTACACAATAGTCCACAGCATGCACCCTTAAATCAAGTTTGCCAGAACAACCCTTACATCAGATCTGATGTATATGGGGTCTGTGCGGACTCTGATGTATATGGGGTCTGTGCAGACTCTGATGTATATGGGGGTCTGTGCGGACTCTGATGTAAGGGGAAGCTCTGTGCGGACTCTGATTTAAGGGGAGGCTTTGTGTGGACTCTGATGTAAGGGGAGGCTCTGTGCGGACTCTGATGTAAGGGGGACCTCTGTGCAGACTGTTTTCCTCGATCCATCATTTTTCCACGCTCTATGGGCCACTTGACTGACCTGCCCCCCAGGCCTAAGGCTGCCAGCCCTCCCCTGAAATTAATCTAGAATGGCTTCTGAGGACCTTTCATTGTGGCTTGTGCTAATTGACCCTGTATTGTGTGAAGGAGTCCTGTGATAATGTGTATTGTAAGTTAACAGGCAACCTAAAGGTCAGGTGTCTAAATCAGCTGTAGGTAATTAGCTCATGTAAATTAGGTCAGTTCCCAGAGCCAGGAAGTCTGCTAAAAGATGTATTAAGGATGATGTGTATTGGGGGGTGGGGCTCGTTAGCTACCAATGTGTGATGTTGTGGCTGGATTCGGGCCATATCTCCTGTGGTATCCTAAAGTGTATATAAAAGACTGTATTTCTCATTAAAGGCATTCCCTGTTTTGAACGTCATACAGAGCTGTGTCTCATATTATTCCTATGTGTCGCGTTTGCTTGATTGTGGAGTGTCGGTAGCTGCCTTGTGTTCGAAAAGGGAATATCCTAAACGGTGTTAACCCCTGTCGCATTTGTGGTGCCGTTACAAGCTGGTTCTGTCTCTGGCTACCTATCACAGGATGGCGATATAAATCTGAATGTTTTTGTCACTGACTTGCGCATTTTGTGAAAAACTAGGGGGGTGGCACTGTGTTCAGTACAATTATCCCATTCCCTCCATACAGTCTGGAATTCTTTAAAGTGGTTGTAAATCCCAGCAGAAACAACTTTCCACTGTAAGACAATGACATAATGTGCTAGCATACTAGCACTTTATGAAATACTTACCTTAGGACGAGACCCTCTAGTGGCACGCTTTCACCTCTGACAGGGTTTCCATCTTCTCCCGGTCTTCCTTCTGGGTTTGCGGACTCTGCCTGCCTGTCTGCAGCCACAATGATGACACTCCAGCGCATGTGCACGGGAGCGCATGCATCGGTGACGTCATTGGCTTCATCCAGTGTGAATGTCTTCTAAACAGTGACCGTTTAGGCGATATTCATTTTACCTACCGGTAAGCCCTTTTATAGGCTTACTGGTAGGTAAAAATCACAAAGCAAACTTTATTGACGCTTTAAGACCTCTTTATTGACACACAGTAGACTTGGATATTTTCAGGTTTATATCTTTTATGATGTTTCCTAGTAAACTGATCAGTTAATGTTCGCTCACCCTGATGAAATGCTTTTTTCGCTACTATGTGCATGTGATGAGCAAGCTTTCAGTAGTTCTGGGAATTACTGATTTTCATCTTTTCTTTATCACGATATGTTTTCTATATCAGAAATGGATGTTGTGGATGTTTATTTCCTTAGTCTGCTCACAGACTGTTGTGTGAACTTTATTTTCTCGTGATTTTAGAAGTCTCACCATGAGAGATGTGTAAACTCACTAATCAATGTCAGTTTCCACAGGCTTGTAATGTGTCAGCTGCCCAGGGAATAGCTATTTCTTTGGCTAGAACATTTCTCATTTTATAGTACTGATCTGTATTTTTACAGAAAATGCTTTTCAGAATCTAGAAAAAAAGCTTACATCAATCCACCAGAGTTTGCAGTAAATATTAGGTTAAATTTGTTTTTTTCGTTTGATAGTTTCGCATTGACTTTGGACCCTATTATTTACTCTGTTTATTTAATCTAATAAGTATAGTACTTCTTTATTAGAATAGTCATGTCACAGGGAGAATTGATTCTCCTCCGGTAATTGCCTGTGCCATATTAAGCATGATTTTCATTGGATATCCTTAATTTCTGTGATCATTGGGGGGTTACAGGTAAGGGTTAGCAAGACCACTCTCCAATAGAACATGAGTCCACGTTTCAAAAGAATGTGAGTGAACTGATCCTTAAGTCCATTTTACTAATTATCTGAGAGACTCGGATTAAAGATAGTTCACTCTTCTCTAAAGGGGCATTATGGTTACTTGAAATAGCTAAAAAAATATTTTTTTACTGTCTCACCATAATTAAAAGTGTTCTCTTTAAAGAGAATAAAAAAAATCTAAGTTGACTCCAAAAAATGGTTGGTGTGGATCTACTGTGGAGCATAAAAATATCTGTGGTTGCTTGTTCTGGTCCATTCCTTCCACTACTTTGCAATTGGTCAATGAGGTCACTTATTTCACTTTACTATGTACAAAAGGGAAAATGAAAAATGCAGCAATAATGAAAACTGATTGTTTTTTCAAATTCAGATATTTTATTGAGCAACACAAAAGCCTCACATGCAAAGTACCGTTCATGCATATGCATATTTGCTGTTGTAACACTAATCCTCCTCCTGGCCAATCAGGAAGAGAGGGGGGGTAAAAGAGAGGGGGCGGTGGGGGTGAGAGAGAGAGGGTGCCTTTGTGTAGTCTTAGTAGGGTAGTAATGTGGTGTGCAAAGCATGCCGCGTTGAATTGTGGGTGGAACCACATTGCGGTAAGAGTGGGAGGGGCTACCCTACATGCGATGCATGAGAACGTGCCCGCTCTAGCAACATTTAGCAAACGTGATGGTGGACCAGGGCTCAGGGAGTTTGACATACCTATGAATGCGCTAACAATTTACATATCGATGCCATCCACGATTCAATGCAACTCACAATTTACATATCAATGCCGCTGTTATTTACATACTGTACATGTGATTTACATCAGTCACACAGAGCAAGACTGGGCAGCATTAGTGGCTCACTCACACCACTGGGCTGGACCTAGCTTAAGGATGAGGCATGGAGCTCCGGCCCTGATCTGCAAGGCCCAGGATAACAAGCCTATTTCCAGAAACTGTGGTTTATATGAGAAGCAACTGTTCATAGGAGGACTACTGTGTCTGTACGAGAACAGAGTAGAAGGAGGAGGGTTTTTTCTTGTTTTTTTTTTATATTCCTTTTGGGAAGATTTTCAATTTCTGTTCTGGTGATGTAGAGAGAGCATGAGGTCTACTTGGTTAAACAGCATGAGGTCTACTTGGATAAACAGCATGAGGATGACTTGGATAAACAGTATGACGTCTACTTAGATAAACAGCATGAGGTCTACTTGATTGAACAGTTATGTACATGTAGAGCATATGAGAAGCGTAGGGGCCCATTCACGTATATGCATTGCAGTAATACATGGTAAATCAAAAATCTATGAATCTAAAAGTTATCAAAGCGCCAACACATGATGGAACTGTGGATGCTTGTAGGCAGCGTACACACGGAGGGACATATCCGATCGAAACGGTCCTCAGACCGTTTTCATTGGATATGTCCGCAGGGCTATTTTGGTCCGATGGCGTGTACACATCATCGGATCAAAATCCCCGCCGGCAGACAGCCCAGTGACGTGGCGGTGACGTTGACCATTTCCAGCGGACAAATTCAATCGTGTGTACGCTGCCGTAGTAGTGTTTAACAGTGCTTAAACGTTAATTAGTCAAATGTTAAAGGTGGAAAAAATTTACTTTTTAGGCACCAATTACATAAAATTAATCAATTAATTTTATTGACAATTTAGTACATAATTTCATTAATAAAACAAAAAGGAAAAACAATATTTTAAAAACTGCAGTATGGATACAGGTGACTAAAAACTCTCCAATATTGGTCAAAGATGTCAACACATTTTGCAACGAACATGTATGACTAATGACTAAACTAAGTTGTAGCAATGTTTAAGATCTACATGTTTCTAGATCGCTTCTTCAGGAGCTAATGCAATTTCATGTCTAGAAACGTTAAATGTTTGAGAGCTGAGGATGATTTAATTATAGTATGTGGCTATAGCCTTCAACTATGACCTTAAAGTGTGCTATCAAGTTGCCATCTAGCAAATAGCCTAGGGTTGTGTAAATAATAGCGTTGGTTAGGTCACATATACAATTATCCGTAAGAAAGGGCTGAACATATAAAGCTTCCTTATTTGAGACCACACTGAGATTTAGGGCACAACAAGCGTCAGAAAAGGGGGTAAATTGTAACAACCAACGTAAAACAGGGTTCATCCGGTTAAGGGAGTCCACGGATGGAGATGGTGCCCCAGTTCTCAAACACTTAACGTTTCTAGACATGAAATTACATTAGCTCCTGAAGAAGTGATCTTTGCGAAACATGTACAGCTTAAACATTGCTACAACTTAGTTTAGTCATAGACGTTCGTTGCAGCGTGTGTTGACATCTTTGACCAATATTGGAGAGTTTTTAGTCGCCTGTAGCCATACTGCAGTTTTCCTTTTTTGGTTTTTAATGAAATTATGTATTAAATTGTCAATGAAAGTATTGTTTACTTTCATGTAATTGGTGTCTAAAAAGTACATTTTTTCCACTTTCAACATTTGATAAATCAAAAATCTAACCATGTGTTTCCATAACATAAGTCATTCTTAATGGCACCTTAACCTATTAGTGGGCAATGTAACCTTACTGCAACCCACTAAAAAATACCTGATGTGCGCTGTGGTGCACTCCATTGCAAAAGCAGTGCTTTTTTTGTAGGTTGAGTGACATTAATTGCCCATTCAAAGTCAATGGGATGCCTTTTTACAACACACACCAAGACAGTGTGATCACACATGCAAGCACAGACAGGGTAACACCTGAGATGTAATCTGATTATGTTCTCCATTTTTTTATCCATTTCTATTTAAGGACATTGTTTTCAGTAAATAACAATTCGTGACTCGACAATACCTACTGCATCATTTCTCTTTTTCACATTTCTTCAGACATTACACTACCTTCCCAAACCTCACAACATCTGCATATACATGTCCATTAATGGTTGACTCTTTGACACTTTATTGAAGGGTGAATGCCTCTAAAATGCTTTGAAAGCATCTGAGCTGCAAGTATTGATCAGCAAAGTGTTAAGTGAGTATAGACTGACAACAAGATAAACTATTTTAAAATCTCTATAGATGATGCTTGTTAAAACCCTACCCAGGAGCCACTAACACAGACACATACTTAGGCTGGGGAGGATGCTGCAGAGAACACATGGGTTTATTGTTAAAAACATTGCAAAGCCAATTGCCCAGTGACAGTGCAGGTGCAAATAACAAATGCTGCTAGGCTGTGTTTGTGAAATGTAATTTATTGATTCTAAAAGGAAAATACCATGTTTGGCCACTAGATTAAACAAAAAATCATATGCATTACAGTTGAACCTCGGATTACGAGCATATTCCATTCCAGGAGTATGCTCGTAATCCAAAGTACTCTCAAAACGAGTTTTCCCATTGAAGTCAATGGAAACGAAAATAATTTGTTACGCATTGACTTCAATGGGATGCAATACCGAATGCGGCCAGAGGTGGGGGGCGCAAGAGAGAACCAAAAACATACAAAAAAGCCAGAGGACACTTTGGCTTGTTTCCTGCGCTCCTGTACATCAGGCCAAATGAGGTACTGCAGGCCTATTTTCGGCTCTGTTCGGCTTCTCTGCCCCTGTACCTCAGGCCAAATTAGGTACTGCAGGCCTATTTTTGGCTCTGTTCGGCTTCTCCGCCCCTGTACCTCAGGCCAAATGAGGTACTGCAGGCCTATTTAGCTTGAATTCTGCTCGTCTTGCGAGTCAACACTCGCAAACCGAGTCAGAATTAAAAAAAAAAGTTGCTCGCAAATCAAAACGCTCTTAAACCAAGTTACTCTTTAACCGAGGTTCCACTGTACCTATAATATTTAGCACCATCTAGTGGCCAAATTAGCTATTTTGCGTTTTAAATCAATGAAAAATATTTGACCAGCACAGAAAATAGCCTAATAAATTTTTTTATTTTTTTTTGCCCTATTTTCATAGAACAAATGTCCATGCACGTTCGCTGGGCAAATTCTTTATAAAGCAATCCCTTTATGTGTATGAGATCCTACATTTTTTACTATGAAGTGAGCAGTCCTAACTAGCATTTTTTTCTATTTATTTTGGTAACCGCAAGTGGATGCTGCTGCTATCTTTGTAGCGGTAATTGAACTGAATCTATCATTTTACTGTGCACCAAGCATATAATGAACCCCATTTCTAACTTCATGTACAAAGCAGGATCAGATATAATTAATTTTCCAAGGTATAGGCCGGAAAAACACAGGCTTCAGCTAGTTCACCAGCAATTAAAGGGTCCATTGGGTCAGTACAATATGATATACAGAGTGAATCCCTTCAGCATTACATCCATTAGTTCTATTCGGTCCAACAGTCATTTATCTGTCAGCAGCACACTGCTAATGCAGCATACGATGTAACCCCCCTCCCTCCCATTGGTGAAGAGGTTAATGGACAGAAGACAGTGCCAAAAAGAAGGCAGATGATGCAGAGCAGACAATTAATGCTCAGTCTGCTGGTAATAGACTCAAAGCCAACATTATTTTGAACACTGATGTGATTCATATCACTTAAGTGTTATTATATGTGCTTTTAAAGTGCTTGTGTCACCTACATTGCAAGGTGGATATTTTGTAAGCTGAACTACAATTAAACCCACGAATTTACTTACTATTATCAATGCAACGTGGGGTATAGTGAATAGGCTCCACACTTGTAAAGTTTCAGTTAATTCAACAGTATCTCAGCTCTTTGTTGTATTAAACAGCATTTAGGTTCAATGCCTGCCATGTGATCTGTTGGGATATTTCATATTTTAGCCCGCAGAAGTATCGTGCTGTCATGTACGTGACAGGAGAATAAAATAACAAGGTTAGTCTCTCTTGTATCTTCTGGAAGTAGAAGAGACAGTGCCAAAGGACAGAGTGAGCACAAATGCCTGTAGATGTTGATGACGGAACCTTAGACTGAAGACCCTGGAAGATCAAGCAGAACATCAAGCCTGGAACATCAGTCGAGGGAACAGCAGCACCACAAGGGGAACCACCAGCCGTTACGGCGTAACTCCAGTTAAGCGGGAGATTCAGGAAGGCAGTGTCTAAAAGCAATTCCAGCAAGCAAGTGACAGGAGTTTACATATATTACTGGATGTAAGGAATCAGCAGCAGGGATAGCCAGATTGTATACACTTTAAATTTAAGAGAATAAAACAGGGTAATACCGGAGATGCAAGAAGAATGAGGGAACCAGGACTGGGATCAGGAATAAGGGCCGGCCCTACCATGGCCCATCGTCCCAGGCAGCATTTACAGAGGTGCGGCAGCTGGTAGTGACAAGTGGGCAGCGTGAAGGTATACAGTAGTGGAGTCGCCATAGTGACCCGCTCCCTGCTCCAGGGGGGGGCGGTGCAGGCTCCCTCTCACATTAGATCCGATGTCAATGCATCTCTGTGTGGGCAGCAGGCATCACCTAGTATACCAGTATGTGACAGGCAGACCACTCCCCTTCCCTTCACACAGGTGAGATGGGGCTGCTGAGCTGAGTGGAGGAGACGGGTCATGTACTTTCCTGGTGCACAGACCCGCCTTCTCCGCACTGCCTCCGAACTCCACGTCCTCCCTGTTTCTGCGCATCTTGGGCTCAGAAACAGGCTGGCCCCACCCCCTCTTCCCTTGTCTCCTCCTTTGTCTCTTCCCCTGTATCCTCCCCTCACCTCTTCATTCAAGTCATACGCCGCTTGTATCTTTTCACCTCCCTCTTCGCTTACAACCGCCTCTCCCATCACCGGTCCTCAGTCATGGTGGGGCCCGCTGGGGATAAACACGCTCTGTAGCTGGAGCCGAAGAAGTGTGACTTAGTAAGAGTGGAGCGGGCGGAAGCGGGAATGTTAGATGACACTCAACTGTATTTTCGCATCTGCAACAAAAAGGATCATTATCTCGATCTAGAGAAATGCTTCTCTTTGATAGAAAACTGGATGACAAAGAGTTATCTTAAACTCAACAGTTCGAAAACAGAACTTCTCCTGTTTCACGCCAGTCGAAAGAATCAACTTGCAACAACTTGGACAACCCACCCATTATGCGTGAAATCATCACCCCTAGCGCCAAAGTCAAAAGTCTTGGAGTCATCTTCGACACCTACATGACAATGGATGCACAAATAGGGTCAGTAGTCAGCGGATCTCACCATCTGCTGCGCCTACTACGCAGACTCACTCCCTAAATTCCAAAAGAAGACATAGCAGTCGTGGTGGGAACCATTGTCAACTTCAGACTGGACTATGCCAATGCCCTCTATCTTGGACTCCCAAAGTACCAAATCACTCGTCTGCAAGTCGTTCAAAATACGGCCTGACTGGGAAAAAACATGGGAATCAATCACACCTTTTTTTTTTTTTTCTTTTTTTTTTTTTAGGTGTATTTTTGTGCGTGTACTCGGGAGAGGAGCCGGACTGCAGGAGTTGGGAGTAGGCAGACCTCCCCCAGAGGCAGTCTGCCATCTTTCTCCATGCCCCCGGGTGGCAATGGCGGGTGTGAGGGGGTCCTCCCACACAGCCTGCCCTACCTGCTCCGCTTTGAAGCCCAACAGGGCAGAGGGACTCCCCTATGAGGGAGTGAGAGAATCTAGCCCGCTCAGCCAGCCCCGTTAGTCCTTCGCCTCTCTTTTTTTAGAGACCTCGTGGCCAAAGTGCGTGCATGTTAGCCCAATTTCGAGTGTGTGTAAGTGTGGTGGTTTTGTGGGAGGGGGGTGGGCGTACTAAGCGCAGGCTTACCTCGCATAGCACATCCTCCGGGAGCCGGGCTGAGACCACCAAACTTAATTCACATGCAGCTGAGACCGGGATCCGAACCCTTAGCTGCAGAGGTGAACGGATTGTCAGCGCAGTGCCAATCGCGTTGAGCCACCGCAGCTTCTGAATCAATCTCACCTTCACTGAGAAGCCTTCACTGGTTGCCAGTAAAAGACAGAATTGCTTTTAAAGCACTCTGTCTAACACATAAGTGTATTCAAGGAAATGCCCCCCAATATCTATGTGAAAAACTAAAAGCTCACAACCCCAATCGCGTTCTGCGATCCACCAACCAAAATCTACTCCAGATACCCAAAGCCAGATTCAAGTCCAAAGGAGAAAGAAGATTTGCGGTCCAAGGCCCCAGACTATGGAACGCTTTACCAACCAGCATTCGGTTGGAGGAGAACCACTTGGCCTTTAGAAGAAAGATCAAAACCCATCTCTTTTGATGACAAAGGAGAAATGGACAATAAGCGCCCAGAAGGCGATTTGGTTCGCATGGGCTGCGCTATATAAGTTTTTCACTCACTCACTCACTCGGAACATTCTGCAGTGCGTGACACAGGGCTGGTTGGTCTTCTGCACACTGAGGGAGAATGAATCTTCTCCTGACTCCACCTGTCTTGGGAACATCCTATATTTGGGGTTGTGACAGGAGCCAGTATGGGGGACGGGTGAGTTCTGGACATGCTGGCTCTTGTAGTGTACAAGCAGTAGAGGGACCCCTGTGTTCATTCAGAGACCTAAAACCAAAGCCCCCCAACAGGCCTAATAAAAAAATATGGTAAAAAAAACAACACTAACACCCTCCACTGTGCTCTACTGACACCCTCCATTGCGCTGTACTGACACCCTCCACTGCCCCACTCTGCGGTTTTTATTTTTTGCGCTATATACAACAAAAAAATACGAAAATTTTGAAAAAAAAAAAAGATTTTTAACTTTTTGCTATAATAAATATCCCCCCAAAAATGTCTTAAGTTTAGGCCAATACTGTATGTATTCTGCTTCATATTGGTGGAAAGCTCACGGAGGGGAAACAGGAAGTGAGAAATTCAGACAAAGGGGAAAAAAAATTTAGAAGGGAAATTGAAGGAAAAGGTAAGCGAACCAACAATGCACTAGCTTAAAGGAACCTATTTAGAAAATAAAAAACAAACCTCTACAACCCTTTTAATAAGATTTTTTGATAAATGTAATTTTAATTGTCATGATATAAAATAATGAATGTGGGGGGCCTTTTGGTGGGCGTGATTATTTTTATTTTTTGGGGGGAGCAGCATTTCTTTCTTAGGCCCAGGCAGTACAATGTCTTAGGCCGGCCCTGGTAGATATAAGGCAGCAGAATGCAGGGCAAGAGCAAGATCAGTGGCAGAATAAATGGCAAGTAGTATCTAGCTAGCAAAGCAAAACAATTAAATGAAGTGTAATAGTAGAGTGGGGACTAAATACCTTCCCAGCAGCCAGCAACAGGTGGAGACAGATTACTGGAATCTGCTGGTTGCTGGGACACACCCACTGGTGGACACTGGTACTACTGGGACTGGCACTGGGAAGCACAGTGTCAGCAGAAGGTGATCCTGGCCCTGACACTGGAGCTGATTCTAGATGCATCCAGAGCTGGCATTTATTAATAGTGTGAAGCCAAACAGTAGCAGAGTCACAAAGATAGCGACAGTCAGCTGTGAGTGGGCAGCAAGGTACAGAATCACAAGCTTAATCTGAGCCATGGATGAAGCCGAGATCATGAACTGCTAACAGTATGGAGCAGAATCTAAGATCAGATCAGGGGACAGCCAGGTCAGTAACAGGAATAAGACGCAGGACACAAGTCAGAACACAAAGCACAAGCTGAAGACCAGTCAGCACTGATGCTAAGTTAGAGCCTACAAAAAATAATAAATAATTAACCCCTTCATGATCAAGGTCATAACAAATTTTAACACCCAAACCCAATTATGTACAGTAAAATTGTACATATCATTACAACTAATAAATAAAAAAAAGTAGGCTGCTGTAATATAATCATCTCTGTGCTGAATTGTGGCACAAATCACGTCCTTGTGGAGGTAGGGTGTTACACCTGAACACAGAACAAAAGAGTTTTTCACTTATGGAAGTTCATTATTTGTCTTATTTTTTTAAAGGACTGAGGCTGGGTTCACACTTGAGCATGCAGCAGCTCCCAGCAAGAGTCCAGTGTGTCTCCATTCACTGTTTCAGGTCTGATTTCAGCACTAATTTTTGGCTGAATTCGGACCTGAAACGGACCAAATGACGCACAGGACTCCTTTGCAATTCACACCAGATCAGCTGCAGAGATGTGTGAAGCAGCTATATAGAGAGCTGGTCACAGTCTCTGGCTATGCAAATTGGATGCGGAACAAGCTGCATCCAGTTTGCGAACCCAGACTTACTGTATATTCATGGACATGGCATTAAGCCTGCAGAGACAAAACATTTACCTACTAGTGAAAAAAAGGAAATAACTGCGCAAAAAAAATACAGAGGAAAAAAAAGGGAGCTAAAACATAATAAAATGTGCTACCCCAGGTGCTGCAATCTACATGTAAACAATAAATACAAGAAATGAACATAAGAAAAAATTAAATCGCGCTACCACAAATAGAATAAAAATATAAATATATAAATGACCACAAATCAATAAGTGAGTAAACACAAAATGAAGAAGGGTGACCTATGATGGCGGCTGGACAATAAACGATCACCTAATGCATATTATTAATAACGCAAACATATGGTGATGAAAATAAATGTCCCTCTGCTGAATTTCCAATTAATATATAAGAGAAAAAGTCTGTGAAAAAGTAAACACCGGTGCTCCTGAGTCACAACAAGTTGATAGAAGTGGTCAAAAAACAAAACAAGTGTATCCTCCACCAAGCTTATAGATTAGTCTCTTACCAGAAACCAATGATCCCTAGTGACAAAGGATCAGATACAGCATATACGGAGTTTCACTCGCGTGATGTCAGACCGTCACTCCCGGTGCCCCTGGAAGACGATAGTTTATATCGAAACGGACGTAGGGCGAGCGACGCACTGTTGTCACCCAGTTCCCATATGTTCCACCAGTGGACGAGTGCCTGAAGTTTTTTCTTGTGTTCCGGCCGGCACATTAATTCTTAAGGCGTCTTTTCATTGCATAATTGTAAGTGCATTTTATTCCCTTTTTTAATAAATTTTATTAAGTTTAATACACTATGTGGAGCATTTGATTGTTTTTGCATGGTGGGCATCCATACTGCTGCACGTTCCTGGCTACCAGCTCTTACCGGGAGTGACGGTCTGACATCACGCAAGTGAAACTCCGTATATGCTGTATCTGATCCTTTGTCACTAGGGATCATTGGTTTCTGGTAAGAGACTATTCTATAAGCTTGGTGGAGGATACACTTGTTTTGTTTTTTGACCACTTCTATCAACTTGTTGTGACTCAGGAGCACCGTTGTTTACTTTTTCACGGACTTTTTCTCTTATATATTAATTGGAAATTCAGCAGAGGGACATTTATTTTCATCACCATATGTTTGCGTTATTAATAATATTCATTAGGTGATCATTTATTGTCCAGCCGCCATCATAGGTCACCCTTCTTCATTTTGTGTTTACTCACTTATTGATTTGTGGTCATTTATATATTTATATTTTTATTCTATTTGTGGTAGCGCGATTAAATTTTTTCTTATTTACCTACTAGTAGCTAGTGTTGAGCGGAATACGCCATATTCGATTTCGTGATATTTCACGAATATATAGAAGAATATTCGTGAAATATTTGTTAATATCGAATATTCGTGATATTTAATCAAAAAAAAATGTTTGCAAAATTTCGCTAATGCAAATGCGAAATTGATTGCGAAATTCTCGTCCGCGCATGCACATGCACGCGAACAACACGCGAAAACGGAGATCATTTCCTGGATCTTTGCAGTCTATTTTCGGATCGCTATTCAAATTGTGACATGTTTTTGGGGCGTTTTTGATTCATTTCAGTAAGGACCTCTGTTTTTGGTGTACTTTTAAAAACCGCACTATTGGTGCTACAAGTAGGACTTTTCATCGCAATACACAGGAAAAACGCACAGAAACACTCCACTCTCTCTAGCCACCTTGTGAATCTGAACTGAAATACTGCTAGGAGTGATCTTATATAATGGTCGTGCAGGCAGGTTCCTATTGGTTGCTATGGAGGTTGCTAACCTCTGACAACTGTGGTAGGAGAACTCTGATTGACTCTGATGCAAAAGAAGGGCAGAGAAAGTATTCGCGAATATTCGTAATACGAATATTCGCATTGCGAATATTCGGCAAAATAAAAGGATCGCCTCAGCTACTCGGCCCAGGGTCTCTAATCATACCAGCAATGCTTTTAGATGTCGATGGAGATCACTAAGATGTGATCTGTTTTAAAAATAAATTTGAAAAAATACGAATATTCGCAATAGCGAATATTCACCGCGATATTCGAGTTATTCGTGAATACTCGAATATGCAATATTCGTAACGAATATTCGCAATGCGAATATTCTTGATCAACACTACTAGTAGCACCTATAACAACATTTTTAACTTCATACAATTTTACACTCAGAAAAGTACATTGTACCATTAAACAAAAAAATAATAATAATAATAATAATAAAGATGTAAATGTATCCAAAGAAATTGCATATACAAAATAGAAAAAAGTGGAAAAAGCTAGCGTTTAATATATACACTATGGTCCAGATTCACAGAAAGTTGGGCGCACATTACGCTGCCGTAGCGCAAACGCCGTACGCCACGCTGACACAGCGCGGAGAGGCATGCACTGTATTCTGCAAACGCTGCGTCGGCGTGGCGTATTTTTCGAAGGCGCAGGCCGGCGTAGATAGAAGTGGACGTGACCCCATGCAAATAATAGTCCGAGCATGCTGCTGTTTTTTACGCCCGGCGTATCACGAACTGTGCATGCGCCGTGATGTTGCTGTGACATGGACGCATGAAACTGCACCCTTATACGTTATGCTCACAACTACGCCGGCACAACTGCCTAAGCTACGCCGGATCACCACGTTCGCCATTAACGTAACGTACGCCCAATAAGCCGGCCTGTGTTTTCTGGTGCAGACCTTTGCATGTCTGTTGCCAGGTTGCGCCTCATCTACAATTTACGCGCACCTCGCGCAGCATGCGTCGGGCGCACGTACGTTCGTGAATCGCCGTATTTCCCTCATTTGCATGTTTGAATGCCTAATCAATGGGAGCAGCAACATGCGTCCAGACGAAAAGTACGCCCACGCTACGCCGGGGTAAGCTACGTCAGCTTAAGGTGGCCAGTTTTTGGGCGTATGTTGGTTTGTGACTCTGGCGCACGGTTACCCTGTCGCAAATTTGCACTTACCGGCTCACATTTGCACTTACGTCAGCGTAAGTGCTTTGTGAATCTGGGCCTTTGTTGCCAAAAGTATTGGGACACCTGCCTTTACAAGCACATAAACTTTAATGGCATCCCAGTCTTAGTCCATAGGGTTCAATATTGAGTTGGCCCACCCTTTGCAGCTATAACAGCTTCAACTCTTCTGGGAAGGCTGTCCACGAGGTTTAGGAGTGTGTCTACGGGAATTTTTAACCATTCTTCAAGAAGCGCATTTGTGAGGTCGGGCAGTGATGCTGGACTCACAGTCTCCACTTTAATTCATCCCAAAAGATGTTCTATCAGGTTTAGGTCAGGAGTCTGTGCAGGCCAGTCAAGTTCCTCCACCCCAAACCCGCTCATCCATGTCTTTATGGACCTTGCTTTGTACACTGGTGCCCAGTCATGTTGGAACAGGAAGGGGCCATCCCCAAACTGCTCCCACAAATTTGTGAGCATGACATTTCCCAAAATGTCTTGGTATGCTGACACCTTAAGAGTTCCCTTCACTGGAACTAAGGGGGCAAACTCAACCCCTGAAAAAAAAAAAAAAATCCCCCTCCATCAAACCCAGAAGAGTTGAAGCTGTTATAGCTGCAAAGGGTAGGCCAACTCTATACTGAAACCTACTGACTAAGACTGGGTTGTATTATAGTTCATGTGTATGTAAACGCAGGCGTCCCAATACTTTTGTCAATAAAGTATATATATATATCTGTATAACAGAATTGACATAACTCAGTAAGGGCTCGTCTACACATGCATCGCTTTGTGAAGAGCGATCAGCAGTGGATCATTCTCAGAGCGGTACAGGTGTGGCTGACAGGCATTCAGGAGGCAATAATGCCTACAAAGGCATTTGTTTTTAACATTCACACGCAATTTCCCAGATAATAATGATATACACCATTAGAAATCTGTTTGGGAAAAAAAATCCATTTTGCTGCCACCACCATGGTCAAAAAAGAATGTCAGTTTGACCCCACTAATCATTAGAAAACTTAAGGAAAGTTCTCAATATAAAACGTTTTGTTTTGAATAAAATTCAATATATTACCCCTGGCTTCTGCCCACTGCACCTAGGCGATGGCGACGTCACAATTTTTCCAGTAAGTTCCTGAAACTAAGAAGGATCCCAAATCATTCCAAATCTCTTGCGTTGACTCTGTGTTAATCAATGCAGGTTATTGCAGCTCAACGCACCTGGTGTGAACGAGCCCTTAGGCCGTGTACACACGTCCAGTTTCCTCGGCAGAATACAGCAAGAAACTTGTTGGGAGACATGTTTTGCCGAGGAAACCGGTCGTGTGTACGTTTTTCATCGAGTGAACTGTCGAGGAACTCGACGAGCCAAAAAGAGAGCATGTTCTCTTTTATTCTCGACGGTAGTCGAATTTGGCTCGTCGAGTTCCTCGTCGGGCTGGTTTCCGACGAGAAACTTGAGCGTGTGTATGCTAAAAAACCCGCGCATGCTCAGATAAAAGTAGGAGACGGGAGTAAAAGTAGCATTTGTAATGGAGATAACACATTTTTCAAGCTGTAACAGACTAAAAAGTGCAAATAGTCTTTTACCAAACTTTTACTTAACACGCAAACACATTAGCAAAAACAGCCCCAAGAGTTGTGCCAGTGGAATCGAACTTCCCCTGCCGTCCTATGTGTTGAAGTCACCGCGTTTGAGAACGAGGAGATTTGGTTTTTAACGTGTGTACGCAAAGCAAGCTTGTCGAGTTCCTCGACAAGCCTAACAAGGAACTCGACGAGGAAAACGATGTGTTTCTCCCGACGAGTTCCTCGGTCGTGTGTACGCGGCCTTAGGGTACTCCTCGTTCAACGGGGATCTCACAGGAAGGCTGGTGATGTGCTTTTTTTCCCCACGGGTACGTTTTAGTACTACTCTAATACAGAGGGAGGGGGGCCTGATCGAGTGAGTGGACCTGGCATTTTTTTTGCCAGGTCCGCATTTTGAAAATTTATATTCAATCAAAAACTTAACTCTGAAGGTTATCATGCCTTTAGTAAGAAAATGCAGAAATTGTCTTGTTTTAATAACCTCTTGTGAAGATCTCAGCGTGTATTGATTTTATGTCTAGTGCACAATAAAGTTAGTTTTTATCTCCTATGGACAATGTAGTGCTGAATTTTACAACTTACTGAAAGGTTCACTTTAATATCTGTCCTGTGCAATTTCATTAGTAAGGAGTTATCTACAGATCACTGTCCCAGGCTTTCCTGTTCCTTGATTAGATTTCATATAAATAAATCTCCTGACAAGCCTGTACTAAAGTAGCTGCTAAATAGATGGATTGGAATTTGGCCAGTTTTAATGATTGACTTCTGTTGAAGCGAAGCGTTGAAAAACTTTTGACGATCAGTGGGATGCTCAGAGTATTCTGACAGCGGTGAAGTCCTTGCTGTTTGATAGCAATAGCACAGCAGTGAGGGTTCCCCTATCCACCTTGCATGTATAGAATAGGAAATCCATTTTTTTTGATCAGCCCTCTGGTTGATCAAAAATGAGTGGATCGTCTATTGCCAGCCTTATGGCGCGTACAGCCGATAGGACGTTCCGACAAGAAAACCATGGATTTTTTTCCGACAAATGTTGTCTCAAACTTGTCCTGCATACACACGGTCACACAAATGTTGACGGAAATTCCGGACATTAAGAACGCGGTGACGTACAACACCACTAGAAAAGGGACGTTCAATACCAGTCGTGTTAGTAGAAGTTTGGTGAGAGACGATTCGCGCTTTTCAGCCTCATGCTTTTCCGTCCATTACATGATGAATGTGCTATCACCATTACGGACGCTGGTTTTACCAGACCGGGCGCTTCTGTCTCGTACTTGATTCCGAGCATGTGTGGAATTTTGAGCGTTAGAATTGTCCACACACAATCGGAATTTACGAGAACGGATTTTGTTGTCGGAAAATTTGAGAACCAGCTCTCAAATTTTTGTTGTCGAAAATTCCAACAACAAATGTTCGATGGAGCCTGCACACGGTTGGAATTTCCGACCAAAAGCTCCCATCGAACATTTGTTGTCGGAAATTCCGAGTGTGTGCACGCGGCATAAGTCTCTGAGGTGGCAGAGTATGAGTACACAACATGGTTTTCAACAGATCATACAAGAGTAGAATTTAATTTGAAAAATTTGTATTTGTAAAATTAGTTCAATTTCGAAATGGTAAAAGGGACAAATTGACACTTATTTTTTGACCATAGTGATGAGTATGGAAAGTTAACATGGCCTCTGTCATACTTATTGTAACTAGTGCAATAAGGTTTTAACTCTTTATTAAATAGAGATAACCGAATGTACTCACAACAGTACCCAATCAAATTCATGTAGAAGGTCCAGTTCCGACACAGAAAAAATGCACAAATCCAAGGGGAACAGCTTATGCTTTTCAAGGGCAAAGCTCTCTTCCTGGCACTAGGCTGGTGTGCCTTCTTCCTTTGTTTCTATTTCAGTACTGGTTTCTCTTAACTGAAGTGGGCAACAAGGCCATTATACTGTGATGTGTGGGGTTTTCCAGTACTGAATGTCCTACTCGTATAGACAAGATTAAGGAGGAACCTATTCCAAACCCACATGTGGTTCTGTAGCCTTGAAGGCCTAGTCCTTTGTAGTGACTGTGTTATACTTATTATAATACACATGCGCTAGGAAAAGTTTAATCTGGACATAAAACTTTGGGCACTTGGTTCATGGTCATGAATATGAATATGCATTCTTTTAAAGGAGATGTCCAGCCTAAGCTTGTTTGGCTGGGCTTCTCCTATGGGTCACAGCAGTGCAATTTGTTTTGCACTCCTGTGACCCATTCTGTGAAGTCCGCTCTCTGCTGACATCACAGAAATCAGTCCATGCACTGCATCATCCCAACAATGGGAGTCTGGATCCGCCAGGGGCCTGGACTGATACCCGTCTCAGCCTCTCAGTGCTCCAGTGAGTGAGAAGGGGCAGAGTGGAGTGCTGCTGATTGACAGTCAACAGCTCTGGGAGCTGTGAAAACTGAGCCATCGGCGGTGTTCGATTACTCGGTTCTCAGTGTAGAGGCAGTGGGGGACCGATGCTGCATCTACCTAGGTCAGTATGATGGAGGAAAAAACCCCAAATCATTACTTTTATTTTAAAGAATTATGTATTTATCTCTACTCTTGCAGGAGCATCTGGTTACTGGTTCCCCCTATTCCTGCACAGCCAGGCAACACACATTTCCAACTTACATACAGACACAAGAAATCAGTCAATGGGCTTGTTTTTGATGTTTTATTGGGGAAATTAACTTGGATAGAGTATAGGGATTATGGGATGCCCAATGTGACTTGAAGAACAACGGATGACAAACCTCCCTCTCTATGTACAAAAAGAGATGAAAATCCTGGACTGTACTCCCTCAGGAATAAACGCAGTCTCTATGGATCAGTGACAAGATGCTTTATGGACCAGGAGCTCTCTGACCACTTTAAAGAATTAGCACAAAGCTACAGACTATATGCAGAAGTATATTGCTTCCTCTGTAGAACTTCACCCTGTTCTGATGCTTGCCTTATTATCAGACCACCTGGCTGCCTTGACTACCAGTTTGCCTGGCTGCTCTGAAGAACTCCCCAGGACAAGGGATCAGGATTTAGCACAACACTGTTCATTCCAGTAGTATTCACCTGGGTGTGCTGAGGTACTCACACTGTCCTTTGCTCCCTGCTGCACTGGGCAAGACTCCTGTTCAGGCCTCTAACTGATCAGATCTTCCCATGCCAGCCCAGATGTCCAAAGGTAATGGAGACTCCACTCTTAGGCTTCTTCTCC
Source organism: Rana kukunoris (assembly GCA_029574335.1). Lineage (NCBI taxonomy): Eukaryota > Metazoa > Chordata > Amphibia > Anura > Ranidae > Rana > Rana kukunoris. Next base: position 38,251,568 of record CM056060.1, on the reverse strand, counting down.
TTTCTTTTCCTCAGCTCCTGACTGGAGGCAAAGCCCCAAATCCGGACTCCCCTCCCAGGCCACAAGACAGCAACCTCAGCACACCATCCTCCACCCAACTTCCCTGCTGACCAGGCTCCACTATATTTATGGACGAGTTCAGTCACCATGCCAGGCCCTCTGCCTGGAGATTAGCCCAAACTCCCATCAACATTCAGACTCAGCCTCTTTACCTCCACCCACTAGCTTCTAGAAGGTTCCAGGGACCTCCAGAACTAGGGGGAGATAATAGAGGACTGGTCTGCAGAACCTTTCAGCACCTTTCGAGTCACAAAATACATTTACCTACACTAGTTGCACATGTATCTTAAAGTAATTAAAAAAATGCTTTGGACACCCTACCTAGAAAAACACCGCTCAGTGCTTTGAAAAAGCAATACAAACTCGGGTTTCTGTATAGTGTATAACAAATGGGATGAATAAGTAGATCATAAAATATCAATGTACTGTAAGCAGTATAATGTGACAATGCTGCTTCTAGCCATGGTGTTAGAGGAGTTTGGGTGTCACCCAGGTTTCTCACCCATGCAGGCTGAGGTTTCCTAGATGTGTGCATCTTTAGGAGAGAATGGCCTTTAAATTTTCTCTAGTTTGGAAAATCCCAGAGGTTCTGGAGCCTGGAAGCTTTGTAGATGATTTGGTGGGATGAAGCTTTGAAACCCTGGTACATGATTTTTTGGCTATCCAAAGGAAAAGAACTCGCTGCTCCAGGTGAGACAGGAAGCCTGATAATTTCACGGATGCCCTACCCGGCTCGCCAATGAAAGAGATGGCTGCACTCCAAGATCTATCAAAATACTTTAATTTCCGAACATCCCCTGGATGTTCGGAAATTAAATAATTTTTTATTGATCTTGGAGTGCAGCCATCTCTTACATGATTTTTGGCAACTAGCATCCTGGTTATGTACTGTATCCTTCAAAATATGTAATAAACTTATGAACTGAAATAAAATTTGCTTTACATTATTCTTTCATTGAGTTCATAAGCTTTGAAAGAGACATGTTTACTGCATCAGGAAATTCAGCAGGTCTGTATAAAAAATTTAAGGGCCATCAAAAATTTGTTGACTCAATGATGGCATCATGGAATGCCCTGCCAACCTCTTTTTCAGAATTACCCATGAGCATTTGAAAGAAAATCTAACCATGTATGGCCAGCTTTAGAGCTTTAGTGGATGACTTCTGCAACAGCAAAACTGACAATGACTAAAGAACAGTTCTTAAAGGCCCCTTCACACTCGCAATTGAGGCGGTTAATGATTAGATGCAGGAGACCCAATGGGTGTTCCTGGAGATTAGCTGTGGGTGGAATCCCATTGAAAGCATTTGGAGGCTGACAACTCTCTTATAGAGAGATTACCTGTGAATAATCAGCCCTGGATACAGTCAGCATGCACACAATGTACAAGTTTTGACTGGCTCAATAGGAATCAAAATTATTTCACACTATGTCCAATCTATGAATATAATCTGAGGATTCCCGAAGCATCAGCCATAAAATAAGTTTTGCTAACATTAACGAGCTGCAGCAATTTCAGAAAAAAAACTGGTGTCTTCTAAGATCAGACTTTTTTTTACATTACTATCTCTAGATGAAGGCTAGAGGCTGTGATTTTAAAGATTCAAAAGATCTTATACGTAAAAATAAAAAATGTATTCAACATAAAAAAAAAAAAACATTTTTGAAAGAAGAGCTGCTAGCTGACCCTGATCTTAAACTAGACAAAACTGTGTGAATCTGGAGACCATTAAAGTAGAAGTGTAACCCAGTGCAGCCTCCTCTGTGTGCCCCCGCTCGCCCCCGCTGGCCCCCGCACCGGATGTGCTGTGGAAATATTTGCAGTGCTGGGATTCTGTGTTTGTGATGCATGGGTCAGCTTGTTCTCCCCCCCCCCCCCCCGCACTCCTTCCCTCCTGCCCATGCTGCATCTTCTCTCCATCTTTGTAAATGATCTGTGCAAATGGAAGGTTGTGTCTGCAGGCTACAGAGTTTCTTCTTACCCTGAACTTCCCTGCAGTAAGCGGCAGCTTTATGGGAAATTCTACCCCACTCCTGCTCTCCCCCTCCCTCCTGGCAGTCAGGTCAAATCCAATCAGAGGACAGGGAAGTGAGAGCTAATGGAAGCATCAAAAGAATTTGCTGGGCAGAATCCATGGATGATGGGAACTGTAGTTATTAAAGGGGCATGCACAATGCTTGTTAATGCAGACCAACCTATTAACATTCTATAAAGAAGTGAGCTGTCATCTAGATAAAGAAGGGGCTGTAGATGTGGTGTATCTGGATTTTGCAAAGGCATTTGATACAGTTCCCCACAAACATTTACTTTACAAGCTGAGGTCTGTTGGCATGGACCATAGGGCGAGTACCTGAATTGAAAACTGGCTACAGGGGCGGGTCCAAAGGGTGGTGATAAATAGCGAGTACTCAAAATGGTCCACCGTGGCAAGTTGGATGCACTGAGTATCTAACCTGGGACCAATTCTGTTTAACCACTTGAGAGCTGTGCTATAGACGAAAGACGTCCACAGTGCGGCTATTAGCTGCCAGGAGGATGTCCCCGGACATCCTGCTATTTACTTTCCCCCTGCTGCCGAGGACGCGCAGCGGGGGAAAAACTGTGCCCAGCGTGTCACGTGATGCCGATGCGCGTGCCTGGTGGCCACGATGTCCGCCAGGTACCTGTGATCGGCAGCGATAGAGCAAAAACGTGAAACTCTGTGTGTAAACACAGAGCTCCACGTCCTGTCAGGGAGAGAGGAGACCGATGGTGTGTCCCTTGTACATAGGGACACAGATCGGTCACCTCCCCCAGTCAGTCCCCTCCCCCCAAAGTAAGAATCTCTCCCAGGGAATACATTTAACCCCTTCCTCGTCCCCTAGTGTTAACCCTTCCCTGCCAGTCACATTTATACAGTAATCAGTGCATATTTATAGCACTGATCGCTGTATAAATGTGAATGGTCCCAAAATAGTTTTAAAAGTGTCTGATGTGTCTGCCGCAATATCGCAGTCCTGACAAAAATCTACCATTACTAGTAAAAAAAAAACATAAATCTATCCCCTATTTTGTAGGGGCTATAACTTTTGCGCAAACCAATCAATATACGGTTATTGCGATTTTTTTACCAAAAATGTGTAGAAGAATACGTATCGGCCTAAACTGAGAAAAATAATTTTTTTTCTAAATTTTCTGTCTTTTTTTTGTTTATAGCGCAAAAAATAAAAACAGCAGAGATGATCAAATACCACCAAAAGAAAGCTCTATTTGTGGGGAAAAAATTATAAAAATATAAGTGGGGAACAGTGTTGGTGTTGTATGACTGCACAATTGTCATTCAAAATGCGTCAGCGCTGAAAGCTGAAAATTGGATTGGGAGGGAAGAAGGTTTAAGTGCCCAGTAATGAAGTGGTAATTAATTCATAAACGATATAAAGGATGGGATAAACAGCTCAATCTCAATATTTGTGGATGATACTAATTTAAGCAGGGCAATAACTTTTGCACGGGATGTGGAAACCTTACAAGAACACATAAAAAATAATGGGGTGGGTGGAGGTTTAGAGTCGGTTCACACTGGGGCGACACGACTTCTAGCTCGACTTTAAGAGGCGACTCCGACACGACTTGAGCATGAACCACAGGGCGATCTGGGGCGATTTACAACACGACTTGAAGTCATCTCCAGGACAGGAGACATTCCAGTGGCCAATAAAACAACAATCATCTCTGGGAGAGGGAGGGGGAGAGAGAGGTTTGCCTGAGAAATGTACATTATCTTATCTGGAAAGTAATTTTCAGTTAAGACAGTGATCAGACTTGGAAGCGACTTCCATTGAAATCTATGGGTACAGGTCGCCTAGAAGTCGGATTGAAGTCGTACAGGAACCTTTTCTGAAGTCGGAGCGACTTGAGTAGTGTGTATTAACACCACTCCCATTCACTTACATTTTTTTTCTCTACAGCGCGACTTGGGACGACTTGAGGCGACCTCAAGTTGGATCCCAAGTCGCCCCAGTGTGAACCGACTCTTAATGTTGAAGTAATGCATTTGGGTGCTTAAAATACAAATGCAAGTTACTCTCTAAGAACCTCTGGGGGAATATAGGATGGAAAAGGACCTGGTGGTCCTAGTAGATGACAGGCCCAGCAACGGCATGCAATGCCAAGCTTCTGCAAGCAAAGCCAACAGAATATTGGCATGCATTAAAAAGGGGATTAACTCCAGAGATAAAGTGATAATTCTCCCGCTCTACAAGACTCTGGTCCGGCCGCATCTATGCTGTCCAGTTGCTGACCAGGAAGGATGTACTGGAACTGGAGAGAGTCCAGTTTAAAAAAACTAATAAATGGACACCTTAACGATCACAACATACAGGGATATACAACGTACTATTGAAATAAACACAAGTGCACTCACGCAGGTTGAACTGGATGGACTGGTGTCTTTATTAAACTTTACCAACTAAGCAACTATGCAATGGAGGCTAACAGGCTATGAACTCTAGATCCCACACATCTCTGCTCCTGGAAGAGGGAGAGTTCCACTGGGTTCCAGGGAAAATTGTTCCTGATTGCAGCCAGTCCATGGAAGAGAGCAACTGGTACAGACCTGCTGTGGTCATGGTCTATGCCTTACATCAGAGCTATTAAAGAGGGATCAGAGCCATTAAAGAAGGATCAGAGCCATTAAAGAGTGATCACAGCCAATAAAGATGAGCTAAGTAGATCTGCTGCTGTGCCAGTTCACCCACATCAGGACGAAGGAATGGACCTACACTTGAGCCTGCTAGATCTGCCTACAGAGACTGAGTTTGAGAGCGAGTCATTGCATCTTCAGGACTGGACTTAAGAGACTGAGGCCTGTGTGAGGGTCTAAGATCTGATCACTGGGGACTGCTGATTGACAAGCCATTGGGACAGGATTAACAAGAAAGTGGTGAGCTGAGCTAAGCATCCTAAATACCCGGAACATACTGTTAGTCCAGGAAGAGATTGCTCCTACTTGGCAGCCCACCTGTCAACCCATATTCACTACTTTACAGAAGGGCCCCACCAAAAGCCCCCATACTATACCCTTCCACTGTTGGGGTTGTATGCACCAAGATCCTTTGCTGAGGTTGTTTAGAGACTCTAGTTATCTGGTATTAGTTTAATTAAGTCTTGTTATTATTTTTGTGTTCTAGCCAGTGCGTAAATAACCATTTTAGCCTTCATAGCGTTCCTAAGTCTGTGTAATTACATGTTTATTGATTTTCCCTCTGTTTGTTGGCATTGTTTTATTAAATTTAATTCATTATTTCCAAGCTGTTTGTGGTCTTATTCTCGTTCATTCTTAGAATGGTAGCCTACTTACCCCTAAGTCATGTGTGCTCACCCTGTGGCCATCTAGCTGTTGCAGAACTACAAGTATGAGGCATTGCAAACCACTGGCAGTTGCAAGCATGACTCCCAAATGCAGAGGCATGATGGGACTTGTAGTTCCACAACAGCTAGAGGGCCACAGGCCCATGCCCTAAGTCCACAGGTATAAACGGATGACCAAGTGTGTCAGTGGGGACAAAGCAGTTAAGAGAATCATGGCAGAACAGATGACCCATCATCATCAGCAGCTCCTTTGGGAGTAAGTGCTACACAAGTCTAACCACTTGCCTAACATAGATATAAGTTGGCAGAATGGCATTGGCAGGCAAAGCAACGTACATGTACCTTGCTTTAAATCTGACACCTAGAGCGTGCACGCTGCAAGCTTCGTGACCGTTCCCACTGGACCCGTGGACTCTATGTCCGCCGATGTCCCGAGATCGTGTCATGAAGCGGTACAACGGGGAGATGCCTGTGTAAACAAGACATTTCCCTGTTCCAAAATACTGTCAAAAGTGTCCGCCACAATATCAGTCACGATAAAAATCGCAGATTGCCGTCATTATTAGTAAAAAGTAATTATAATAAAAATGCCATAAAACTATCCCCTATTTTGCAGACACTATGGGCCAGATTCACGTACATCTGCGCATTATTGGACTGGCGTAGCGCACCGCCTTTACGTTAGACTGGCGCAATGTAGCGGCGCAATCACCCTATCCTATTCGGTTTTACGCAGAAATTTGCGCCTGCGCAACGCTATTTCAGAGGCGCAAGGCGGAGTAATACAAATTGGGAAGGACGTGGGCGTGTTACATTGAAATGAGCCGTGACCCCATGCAAATGAAGAGCCGGCCGGCTCGCGCATGCGCGCTTGAAGCAGACCATGGTCAGCACCTCTGTGCGCATGCTCACATCTCGGGAACGGCGCAATCAGTGAAATTGGAAGTGGACTAGGGCAACTTAGTGAACTACGCAGACAGCATAAATAGACAGACACAAACGCACTTCCTTTGCAAAAGTACATCCCTTTGTATCCCTTCCTATACAGCAAGGTGCTTTTGTTCTGGTGTTTATTAGCGTTTGTTTGTTTGTTTGTGACGTGTCTTTGAAATATTTGGGGACTGTTTTGCAGAGTGATTTTTGTCTTTTATGTGTTTTCTTTGTTGTTATTTTTTGTAAATTATATTTTTGCTGGGCATTTTTTATTTTTGCTGGTCAATTTTTTTGTTTTTTTGGTTCTGTTTGTGTATGATTTGGGAATGTGGGGGTGACATTCCTGCCGGAAAAGGGGTGTCACCCTCATTTGTGGTGGAGAAGTGATCCCCAGGTCCGTGTGAATGGTGTATGAATGTACAGTGACATAATTGGAGCCGTGGCATGGCGTTGCTGCTCACAAGTCCTGCATGGTGGGCTTGTGCCAATCCAATATGATGAGGATGTGATGTGTCTGTGCTAGGGTCCACAGTGGTGTGCATGCATGCATTCTCATTGTGCCATGATTAATGTGTGTGTTTAACGTGCAAAGATGCCTAATGTGGGCTGTCTCCTGTTCTTCCCTCAGAAGACGGGGTAGCCTTGGTTAGGGGGGTTCCGTATAGGAGTCGTGAGATGGGGTCCCAGTGCATATGCAGAGTCACCCTGAAGGGATAAGACAGGAGGATGTTAGTAGTGCATGTGCCCCTTGTGATTTCAGCATCATGGGGGGAACAGTCATGCCTGCCACCCATGTCACTCACCAACCAGCCAGCTGTCCCCATACATGTTCTGTTCAAAATCTGTGGGGATGGGGCTATGATTGTATATGTAGCTGTCATGGGTGTCATGGGTGGTGTCATGTGTTGGGCTCCTGCAGGGTTGTGGTTAATTCCAGGATGGCATGAGGGGTGAATCTGAAGATGCGAGACACCTCACAATCACTCATGCCAAAGTTGTCTATGCGTGTGTGATATATCAAGTGAAGAGTGAGGGGCTTGTTTCAGATTAAATTATTATATCCATCAAGGTTTTAAAGGGCTATTGAAAGATAGTGAGACCGTGTTTGGAATTTGTATGTATGTTATGTATTGATGTATATATGTATGTATATTTTTTGTAAAAATGTTTCTTAAAGCAAAGAAAATTTTTTTGTAAAAAAAAATAAAAATCCTCTCCTGTGCCCTCCTCCGTGCCCTCCTCCTTCTTTGCTCATCTAAAGTCAGTAGTATAGCTATGAGCATGGATGCCACTGGCATGTTGGCATACAGATTGTTGTGCAACACGTGTGACTGCTCGGCTCCTCACTAACAGTGTTGCTTTCTCTGACATGTAGACGAATTGTCTAATTTTAGACCACCTTTTATATGGTCTAATTTTAGACAGGCCGTGCAGCTGTTGCGCACAGCGCGTAGCCTGCGCTGCACCAACATTCTTTTGTGGATCCCCGTAACTCCCTCATTAGCATATTTGAATAGCAAATCAATGGTGTGTCTAGCGCAGTTTTGCGCGGACGGATGCGCCTGTCTATCGAAATTACGCTGGACAAAAAAAAGTAGATTTCTTGCGTATCTCGTTTTGGGGATGCGGAGTATCGAAACGCAGGCGCAAATTTAGACTTACGCCGCGCATCTCCTGTTACGCTGGCGTAATCGCTCTGTGAATCTGGCCCAATAACTTTTGAGAAAACCAATCAATAAATGCTTATTGAGATTTTTTTTTACCAAAAATATGTAGAAGAATACACATCGGCCTAAACTGAGGAAAAAAATTAGTTTTTTTTTATATATTTTACATTACCTTTGAACTCTAGGAGCTCTGCACTGTATTTTGGCACAGAGCTCCCAAAAAAGAGTAATGTCACTAAAGCTGACCATAGATGGGTAACATTTTAAACAAGAATTCTTAGGGAAAGAATGTTTTAAGAAAGTGACAAGAAAATTTGAAGGAGCAGGATAAAAAAAAATCTTGAATGAACAAATTTCTAACAGTGTATGTAGTTTTCATCTGATAAAGTCCATTTACTCCAAAATCAAATGTGAAAAAAATAAAAAATCTTTCAACGACATTAGAATGTCCCTAAGTTCTAAGACCGAGAACTGAGCGATCACATGACTTCACTGAGCAGAGAGCGGTTACTGTCAGTGACTGGCTCTCTGTCCTGCCCCTCCAGTGCTTACTGGAGCGCTAGACTGTGGTGGGGGCGGGAGGCATGCTGAGAGGCTGAGCCAGCTGCTAATCAGTCATCTGGGTAGATTCCGACATTAAATTTGAGATCCTTGGAAAGCCTGGATTGGCTCTGTGACATCAGCAGACTTTATGAATCTGGGTCACAGGAGTGCAGAACTAAGTGCACTCCTGTGATCCACATGAGAAGTATGGCCAAACATTTGAACGTCACCGTTGCTCTGTGCCTAGCCTGATGTACATTTCGTCCAATGGGACTTCTTCTGTGAGGCAGAAGAAGTCCCATTGGACAAAATGTACGTCAGGCTAGGCACAGAGCAGCGTTGACGTCCGAACACTTGTGGAGGATGCTGGACAAACAAACGTTTCCATTTTGAACCTAATTTTATTGTTTTTATTGTAAGTACAACTTTTAATAAACTCTGTGGAAAATACACCTGTGGAATCCAATTAAGCAGGCTGGGCAGTGGATGCGGTTGAGCTAATAGTGAGGGGTGAAAGCTCACTAATGCGAAGATAGACCCTGAGTGGTCTTAAAATCTGGTAAGCAGATATACTCACCCTGTCTATCCTGTAGGGAGCACTGGGTGTCTTCACAAGTTGAACATTGGATCAGCACACGTTTTGAGATCACTTTAAGGATGTGGAATTGGGTCATTTGGACTATTAATAATATTTTTTTTTTTCCTTTTTCCTTTTTTCTCATTTTCATCTTTATTGCATTATATTAGATGTTTTTATTTTTTTTGCCCTTTGATCATTAAGGTCATGGTTTGAATTTTTGTTATGAAGTGTATCTTGTTGTGTGAGCTGCTGTCGGTCACGAATCATCGTGTCACTTACATAATCGAATTTACTCTATATGCACTTAGCGCAATATTGCTTATTTACTACATTGTGACGAGAGTCACTTTGCGTGGGGGATTAAAGGAACCCATCTTACCTTAGAGGGGTCAGGATACTTATTTTTCAGCTCCCTAGGCTCCTCTTATGTGTAAGTTACCCTGTGTCTATTAGGGACACAGGGTGACCTGAGAAGTCTAGTCTGGTCTGCCGTAACCAGACTCTTAGTACAACCACACTGGACTCAGAATTTCATTTTACCCCTGAACCAGCCAGGTTGTCTATGTTTACAGCAATGACATTGGACATAAGAGTTTCCAACTGACAAAGTTGACTGCATGCCAAGTTTCTGTTTATAAGATGTGTTGAAATGTTTGAATGTACCTATGCCTCATGTTATTGGATGTAAAGTTTAAGTCTCCATGCCAACAAGGAGGGGGGATTGTCCCCAGGGATATACTTGTGTCTGTTCTTTAATAAATGTCTATGCTTTTATCCACCCTACACTGAGTTATGGCTATTGACGGGGTGGGCTAAGGGATCTTGGATCGTGCTGGTACTGGACAAGGTAAGCTTATACGACAGACATACTCCTGAGGAGTACTGGGGTCTATCACAGCTGTACTTCTCTTTTAAAGCACAGTATAAGTGTAGACCAGAATAGGAGTGGGAAGGAGAGACAGTCGAACTTTGACATTGTTTGTTTGGTTTAGCGGTGTTCAGTTTGAGTAAACCCAACTTTGTAACTATGTAGTATGGTAGTCAGTAGGAAGAATAAAACCCTTACAGTGGTGGTCAGAATGCCTCATTGACAGATAGCTAAACATATCTTTGGTGTCATGCTGCAGGCTTTGCCAAGTGCCGTTGGTCCTGCAACTATGCAGACATCATCAAATGGGAGGTCAATCAGCCACAGCTCAAGGAAACACTAACAACTTTTGAAGGAACCCTAGTTAAGAATGGTTAGTATAACATGCCTGCACATATCTGCAGAAGGCTCCATAAGCCTTCTGTTATGACCAAATGGTAGCCTGTTCCAAAAGCCAAAGCATTTGTGTCCTGATAGTTCTAAAACTTGGCCAATGACAAATCCAATAGGAATGTGTGAAGGTGGGAGGTAGCAGCAAACTCAAAAAGTCCGAGATTTGTCAGGATGAACAGCCAAACATTTGGCCTTAACTATAGTTTTTTTGTCACTGCTGAAAGTATATGTAGGCCCCCTCCAGCCATTTGCAATTTACACCTGTAGTGTTTTTTTGTTCAGTGACCAAGCCACAATAAGCAAACATAACATTTATTTTAGCACAGACGCCTCCCCCGCATTGGGATCTGCTATGCTAAAGACCAGCTCTTCTCGAGTCAAAGAACACTGCTACACTTTGGGACGTCCTGTGTGACATCAGGGCACCCTAAAGCAAGACTACACATTTTTTTATTTCAGTGGTCCTTTTTTCTTTGCCAGTTCTTATGTTGGGTTCACTAAGGCCTCGTACACACGATAGGATAGCCAGAGGACAACGGTCTGATGGACCGTTTTTATCGGTCAAAACCGATCGTGTGTGGGCCCCATAGGTTATTTAACCTTAGGTTAAAAAAAGCCAACTTGCTTTAAAATTAACCTATGGACTCCTAACCGATAGGTCAAAACCAATCGTTAGTAGGCACGACCATCGGTTAAAAATGCACGCATTTTCAGAATCAAGTCGACGCATGCTTGGAAGCATTGAACCTCATTTTGTTTTCAGCACGTCGTTGTGTTTTATGTCACCGCGTTCTGATACGATCGTTTTTTTAACTGATGGTGTGTAGGCACATCAGACCATCAGCCAGCTTCATCGGTTAACCTATGTCAACGGTCCTTCAGACCATTCTCATCGGATGGACTGATCGTGTGTACAAGGCTTTAGGAGTGATGTAAATACACATTTATTGTTCCTAAGACCCAATGCATTTAAACGTCCTTACAGCTTAGTTTAGCCTTTGCTGAGCAAACCACATGCCCAATATAATTCTTATATGTCCCCTGGTAAGTGTAAAGCTGGTATGGTATTTAACAGATCTAAGCAACAGCAGGCCTGCTAGGATCATCTATCAATGGCCAAAACTGTTTAAGTAAATGGATCCTGTTGGGAAGTGGGATTCCCAAGTGTTTGATATAGATATATCCGGCTGCACAGCAACGGTGACCTCACAGCGCTGGGGCGTCTGCTGAAAAACAAAGCAGTTGAGATTTAGTTACCTGGAGGTTTTGTGTGCTGCGGAGATACGCCACCTTATCTCTCAACTCAACGTTGTCCACATCTATTATTCATGGCCAAAGGAATCTCGTCAGCTTCCTGCTGCTGACTAACTGTGCCAAGGTTAACTCTCTGCTGCCCATTGAATAAGATACAGTTTATAGGAATTCTGGCAAAACAGTTCAATAAACAGCCATCTTGCATAAAATTTGTTTTTCCTGCAAAATTATTCTAAGAAAACCTGTGTTTTGCCCATCCTGGGCCAGGCACCTAGTTTGCATTAACCATTTTCCTACATGATTCACCTCCTGCATACACTTATATTTCCTTCACTTCCTTTTCAATGTAGGGCAAAGAAACTGGTTCACTTGTCCCCCATGAGCCCAGAAGCAAAAACCATTCTTCACTCCATCTTTTTGGCTGACTGGAGCAAAGAGAATTACCCAGTGCTTATAGGTATGGAGGAGCATTTGACTCCCTTCCCATACATGATAGCCCTGCTACTTGGCGATTAAGACAACTTAGAGCATTACACAAGGCATCTTCAATTTGTTACTGGTAGCCGAATGGAGTGGAGGGGAAGGGAAACTGAGGAGGGGGGAGTTAAAATGTAAGCCATGCAAAACAAAACAAAAGAATACATAGACAGTACACCTCTGCAGTACATGGGCATTTCCCCATGCCATCTCTTTAACCTCCCTGGCGGTATGATTCTTTCTGATTTTAGGTGCTGAAAGCGGTACCATTATTTGCAAGGAAGTTTGGCGTTTTATACTGTAGGCTTGTAATTCTTAGGAATAACTCACTGAAATCTATCCAAACAAGAGTCTAATAGGCATCCCGGGTATGATTTTTTTTAAAAAAACAAAATTATAAATTATAATATAATAAATAATTATAAATAATTATAACAAATAATAATATAATTATAATAAAAATTATTCAATAATGTAATCAAACCAAAATCACTGAAATGTGCTCAGTTGCAGAATTGTCACTGTCATTACTTTTATTTTTTTATGACGAATTCCCCCACAAATCGCTATCGCTCAATTCTGCAAGTGATTATAATTTATTAATGCTGTTTTCTAGCTGATCTAAAACCATTTTTGACATAAAGGGACACTTTTGGTTGCTATGGACAATCTACAGTTTGCAGGCAGAAAGAACAGTTTTTATTATATAAAAGAACATGCAGGGCACTGGACAAACCACTAGGGACAAGGGGGGGTCTGTATTTTTTACATACAGTACTGTAATCTAAAAGATTACAGTATACTGTATGTAATGTGTTTGTTTACGTTTTTGAATTTGGCGCCGCTCTCCGCTCCCGTGCATCGTAACATTGCAGGGAACGGAGATCGACGGCACACAGAGGCACTGTGTGAATCGAGCGAGCACCCGCTCGCTCACACATCGCAGATGCATCACAGGATCCAGGAACAAGGTAAGTAAACCTTGCCTGTGGATGCTGCGAGGCGAGCCCGAGTCTGACTGGGGGTTACCGATCGTAGCACAAAAATGTAACCCAGAGTCAGACTCGGGAATACCGCCAGTGGAGTTAAAGACCCTAAACATACATGTTGATTGACAAGAAATGCACTCAGCTACTATTTCTGTTGTGTGCTGGCCACATGCAGCAAATTTGTGGACTGAATATTGTCAGCCTTGTCGAGTTGTCTTATGCTAAACTACTGTAGCACCTTCTACCGTAGGTAGGTGCTAGAATAGGATTTTTGCTAGGGAAACTGTCAGTGCAGGTAAATTTAGGCAGGCCTATGCATCAGGCTAGGTCTGCTTGTTTTGATCTGGGGGCAGGGAGTGGTTAGTGTAGCAGTGGGTGTGACCACATGTACTATATTTCTGAGGTGCCTCCCCTGCTTCCAGGGTTGATTGTTCTGGAAGAGGGGCAGGGCCAAGGACTGGAGTCGCAGGCAGCTAATGTGGGGAGCCCTGACCAATCTCCCCTTGGTATTGGCAGGGGGCAGGCCTCCCATATAAGCTTAGGTCACATGCCACTGGGGAGGAGTTGTTGGCCGGGAGATGTGGAGAATGTAGCATTAGGCACCAGCAGGAGGCCATCCCTATCTGGGGGGGTGCGCCGATCACGGAGGAGCCCGGGAGAGCTGGGAGGGAGCTACATCCTTACACATCTAGTCCTGCAGACATGGTGCACATGTAGCTATCTCTTTAAGACTGTACACAAGGAATGTCCGATGGGTAGCTAAGTAAGGGGAAGACCTTAAATGCAGTAACTTTATATATGAAAGGGTTGAACTCGGCCATTACATTTTATGTAAAACACAGCAAGGAAAATAGAAGAGACTTGTATTGGAATATGTTTCCTCACTATAAATGGGTAAATAAAACAAGTCAATAAACTATCAACAAAGCAGATTGGGGTGGTTTTTATATACCAATGCCTGGATAAAAAAAAATAAAAAAACTTAAGCAGGTAGGTTTTGCTCTCTGTGTGCATTACAAGGCTTCATTATTAATTCTGATTGATGTGTACCTTAAAGTGATGCTTTTAATCAAAGCTCAAGGACATCATAGCAGTTATACTGCACTTGTCAAATTTTCAGCTAAAAAAATAATAAATGCGTACAATCTTGTTGTTGGGTCAGGGATGTCTGAGATTTATTGATGATTTACTTCTGTTCATCGTCATGACTTGAGAAAGCAAAGGCTGTGTCACTGTCATCGTCATCCCCTTCATAAGTTACAACCACTTCTGTACTCACCGACAAAGCAAAAGGTTGAGCATTACTGTTCCCATGAACACAACTGCATGTGAAGATCGAGAAAGAAAATGTGTTAAAACAACCACTTGCAGTCCCTATTGGACGTTCCAGACAGAGGGACAATGCAGAGGGAAAGGAACATTTTCATCCAGTAACAGAAAGCACCTGAACAAGGACCTCCATGGCAAGAACCCTAGGCATTATTTTAATGAAAACTGAAGATTTAAATATTGAAAATGTTTTTTAAAATTACATTAAACATATCGAAGTTTATGTTGGGGTTTAATTTCAAATTTATGTGTGTTTTAAAATAATTTCTCCTTTATATTTTGACCTTCAGAAATAGCTCATTGCCTGGTTGTCTGTGGCTTCATTACTTAAAGGGTCACCAAAGGAATTTTTTTTTTTAGCTAAATAGCTTCCTTTACCTTACTGCAGTACTGGTTTCACGTCCTCATTGTTCGTTTTTGCTTTGAAGTTGCTGTAATCCTGCTCTGATCTCCACACTTCCTGCTTGTCTGTTTCCTTATAACCACAGTGCTGGGAGCTTTCTCACTGTGGTCTAAGCTGTCATTACTGTGTGTCTAAAACTTCCCAGAACCAATCAGATTCATTTTAAAAACAAAACACTGCCCTGCATTTGTTTGTTTTTGTTCTGTGTGTCTCTTTCTACTTCACAGAAACATGAAGCCAGTTTAAAAGTGAAACTAACCTGCAGGCACATTATATGATTGATTTGTATCTATTTTTAATTCTTTTGAAAAGGAATCAGTTAACTTTTATGTCTCTATACCCTGTAAACAGTCATTTCAGCAAAAAAATGTTTTTCCTTTAGTGACCCTTTAAGTCATGGTACCTAAGCAAGCATCTGGATCAGAATTGCCAGTCTGAAAGTAGAAGCACTGATCTGCTCATGTTTTAAGTAAGAGATTTGAAAAATATTAAAGCTTTTACCCCAACACAACAGTCAAAGATTTTTTCGAATTTCTTTTACAATAATTTTTTATATTTTCTGGGGGGCTTTGGTGAGATATCAGGGGTCCAAACAGGCCCCTGAAATCTCTTCTTTGAGACATGGAAAGGAACTGAGGACACTGATTCTCCAATCTATTTCTTAGCACTAAAGATGAATGAACAGGAGACAGAGGCTCCTGTTCATTCATAAACTAAACAGAGTAACACAGTTTACTCTGCTCAATTATTACAGGACACAGGAGCGATCTAGCTTAGTGTCCAAGTCCTGACAGGAGAGGAGCCAGATGCTGGGGACGAGAGGCATGGCAGAGAAGGAGGATGGGGGTGGCGGTAGAGAAGACAGGGGCTGGGGGAGAACAGTGGGGGACAGAGAAGGACACGGAGGGGGCCGGGGAGAAGGGGGCGGAGAAGGACACGGGGGGAGGAGCACACAGAACAGCAGGGAATGGTCGGTGCAGTAGAAAACAGCTGTGAACACTGATCTCCCTGTATAGCTTTTTAGCTGACAGCAGCGGGAGGGAGAGAAGGAAAAGCATCTGGCAGCTAAAAATCTATACAAGGGAGATCGGATCGGTGTTCACATCTGTTTTCTGCCCACACCGATCATTCCCGGGAGATTGGTAATCGCTTGCAGGTATGTGGGAGCCGCCGCAGAAATGCAGAAGTCTGCTGTACAGCCGTCAGGAGTAAGCTTAGTGTAATTTGAGAACTAAGTGTAGGCAAAGAACACACCCCCTCTACACAATCTCATAGGGAAACATGTACAGCTAAGGAAGTCAATCACCTTCTGTGGAGGTGTGCTGGAGGGGGAGGGGGCTGTCTCCTGAGAGTCTGTTATGTCGGGATATCCCATAAGAAGGGAGTAATACAGATAGGGGAGAGTGGAGAGACAGAAATCACACTTGGTGCTTTGGTTTGAGGCCAGTATACACTCCAGAGGGATATATCCTGTTCATTTTACATTTCAGAGGTTTACACCCACTTTATTTACAACCACATTGACATTACAACGTACAATATGGTAGCTTTGGCAGCCTTGGTATGAGAAGCACATGGTATAATCCAGAATGCCCTTTAGAAAGCTGTTCTCTGCCACAGATCTTCTTACCATTATATAGACACATTTTATGGCTACACAAGGAAAATGCTTTCATACCCATTACGATGCCACACACAAATACAATATATTCAGAACACAATAAAAAAGATAAACACCACAATTCCGTTTTTTAATTTCAATAAAAAATATCTATTTATTTATATATCTAATAATTAAGGCAAGAATCTTTCATTATTAACTGGTTTCACACATTTTCTTCTACACATAGAACACAGCCTCAGCAGAACCTAAAATGTTATATATACCTAAGAATAGATGCCAACAGAGCTGGGTTTCATTATAATGTACAGTGATCTTGTTACATTATTAGGTCCCTAGTAAATTTGTAAGTCTTACCAGGATACTGTTAAGTTCAGCCCATAATCTGCTGAAACTGTGACCAGATCATCCAATACTTACAAACTTCAAGAGGTTTACCCATGAAAGTTTTGGTGTGTAGTGTAAAGATATACAGTACCCATTTCTATAGGTTAATGTGTTCTGCTCCCCTTAAATAAAGGGCATAATTTTCCAATGTGGTGGGTGGCTGCTTATTCTTGCCTACTGTGGAAAGTTGACTAGTCTTCAAGAACATTGGTAACTAATGACCAACCTCAGAGTTTGCCTCTCTGCCTCATGTCACTGGCATAACCTAAATAAGGCGCTACTAAAACTGTCCTATTATTTACAGCCAAGGTAACTGCCATCTAGAATAGATAACACATATACATGAGTTGTAGGTGCTGTACACTCCAATTTGTAGTATTAAATGGAAGATCGCTCAAGGTTTTTTTTAGCAGAGAAATTAGTATTTGAAAAGCAAAGATGTTACGTAAAAATGTGTATTTATTTGTTTGATGTTATCAATTTTTTTTCCATAGTTACATAGAAGTCGAAGTCGTAAAAAGCAGTTCTGGCCCTAACAAAGACAACATACTCATTTAAAAAATAGGAAAACTACACATAACTCATGTTGTGTAAACTCTTTGTACTTGTATAGAGCTTCACACGTTCCTACACGTTTCGACCTTTTAAATTATTGTTAACTAGAGACCGCACTGTTATTGACACACAGATATAGCAAAGCCATTATTGATCTGTTTTCAGCATCCCTCGAGCTATAGTAGAATAATACAATTTTTTTAATTTTGCAATCTAGAAAATTGTGGGTGCCTTTCCATCTCCCTTGGTTCATTCCCCAGTCTAATAAAGGGGTGACTTCTTGCAAGTGACGTGAAGGTGGGGGCCCATTCATGGAGGGCAGGAGGGCAGCGTGTGGACAACCTGGGACCATCGAGGATTGGTGTGCTTTTAGAGAAACAGCGATTCTTCTGGCCATAGAACATAGCTTTCTCATCGGAAGGTGGTAGATATATACAGCTCTGCTGTATTAGAATATACTAATTATATAAATGATGTATCCATAAACATAATAATTTGTAAATCTTTTCTTTTTCACATAGAAAAAACGCCCTGAAGAAGACCCATAATTTTAAAGGTTGAAACGCGTAGGCATATTGTGTGAAGCTCTATACAAGTACAAAGAGTTTACACACCATGAGTTTTGTGTAGTTTTCCTATTTTTTAATGAGTATTTTGTCTATGTTAAGGCCAGAACTGGTTTTTACAACTTCAGCTTCTATGTAATTATGGAACAATGTTTTTGATACCATCAAACAAATAAATATACATTTTTACATAACACCTTTGCTTTTCAAATACTAATTTTGCTGCTAAAAAAAACCTTGACGGACCTTCCATTTAAAGGTAGCTGCCATCTTAGCTTCTGTTTGACCTGTGATCAGTCATGACACCAACCGTTTGATGGCTTGATGGTTCGGTTGAAAGCAAAAGCATCCGTGATTGTCATTCAGAACATGCCTTGAATATAACTGTTTCAGGAAAGAGTTAAATCGATGTGTTTAGTTCTACTTTAAGTTTCAAAATATGTTTGCTGCATAGATCAGTTGGTTAAGAACCCAATCCTACCAGGCTATGAGGCCGCCAATTTTTGGGACTAACCCAACTGCGCAGCAGACACATGGGCAGTTTACTTGACACAATAGAGGTAACCACAGACAGAAGCAGGCTGTCTTTGGGATCTTCATCCGGCTGGACAAAAACCAATTCAACTTTCCAACAACAGTAGGTAAGGACAGAACAGCCCTAGAATAAGGGTAAGGGCACTCCATTAGGAGAGTACTACTTATCCAATAGTAGAGGGTGCCTCTTTACAATATTCAAACATTTTTCAGTTGAGAAAAATCAAAATATACCCATTCTCTAGAGGCCACCATGGAAGTCTGAGATCAGAACTGTGCTGGAAAAGTGGAGAATGCTGAGAGAATATCTTATATAACCAATGGATATAATCATTTTTCTGAGAGAGAGAGAGAGAGAGAGAGTCTGTTTCCAGTTATTTAAAGGAGTAATCAAGCATTCTTAACGACACCCAAGGGTGCTTTGCAGTATACAGCTTCACAGTTTTTGGTCAATATCGGCATTCATTTGATTATAAATTGCTTACAAAATTCTGTAAATGTTGTACAAAGATTGAATCCCCCCGTAACCCAGAGATGGACATTACCATTCATGCTTAAAGGCTTGGGTTTGTGTCACCATCCATATTAAGCAGTGTGTATACAGGGATGTAAATATTATGTAAATCTTATGTAAATCTATTAGTTACGCTTAGGGTATAAAATCTGTTAGGAAAGAAATAGAAATTACTTATTAAATACAAAAAATTGCTCGCAGTGCTGACCTCTGGTGCCTGCTGTTTGTATTGCGCATTATGAAAAAGCTTGATAATGATGTTAGCCTGAAGTTGGGGGTTATCTGCATGGTGAAAAGTCAATACTGCAGAGAAAAGTGCACTTATGTTTATTTATGGTGTCCCGTGTATAATGTAAGAAGCTAGGCATGGGAAGACTCAGGTGAATCATCTACTGTGACATGAATAATTTTATTAACAATGATCAGGCTAAGCCACAGGTCACGTATGAATAACAGCCTGCTCTCTAGCCTTTGGTTTATAGATCCCCCTCCTGTCCATTTTCTTACTCCTGACATATACGCTATTGATTGAATCAAGTTTACAAATTGGTTGTATAGTGATGGTGAGGTACAAAACATATTTAAAGCCCAACTCTGGGAATAGTGAAACTCTTGCCTTGTAGTAGGGCTGCGTCTGCACTCAAGGGTTACATGCTCATTAAAGTGTCACTAAACCCACATCAAAAAAATATCAATAAATGGTATAATACTATCACTATGAGATTCGTTTTCTGTATTCTGCAAAAATAAATTGGTTGATCCTGCTGCTCTCTATCTCCCCCTTCTGTTTATGTTCCCATTTCAGCTAGGTATTTTACAGCTGTGGTGGCAACTCTGCACATGCTCAGTTTTCAGTAAATCTCTATGCTGAGCATTTCCTCCCTATCACATCTGAGCAGCCCATGTAATTATAGAGTCACACATGTGGGCAGCCCACTCCCTTCCTCCTCCTCCATGCCCACTAACCAACTAAATGGCGGTGGGATATTACATGTAGATTAATGGACGCTTTACCTCCCTCTTATTTTAAGACACAGGCAGAAGGGGGGGGGGGTGACACAGGCTGTAAGTGGCAAAGATCCTCCCACAGTATGTTACTTCTACAATATAATAAAGATTTTGTTTCAAATAAAAAAAAATGCCAATTTAAAGCAGTTTATTGATATTATTTTTACTCTGTATTCCAATGGCAGTTTTTATTTTTATTTTGAACCTGTGACCAGCGGTAGAGAAATGTGTTGTTTCCCTGCAGACATGCTATGAAAGAGCTGGGTCACGTAAAAGTTGTTTTCTAATTAGAAAAACTATACTTAGATGGGTTTTTTTATGAAAATAATTACAGGGCCATCATCCATATACAGAAATAGAAGGGACAATGAAAATTAAACAGTGTGGGCCAGATTCAGAGAGCCGTAACTCCTGTCTAACTGGTGTTAGACTGGAGTAATTTCAAATTACGCGCGTTTTTTAGCTAGTCGGAAACCTCAAACCATGAATAGACGGCTGCGGGCTTCAATTCGACTGGATTACGTGTTCGTACGCCTTCGGATCTACGCTGCAATAAAATTGCGGCCACTGGGTGGACTTCCCGTCGTTTTCCACATCGGGGTATGCAAATGAGCTTTTGCCGGCGATTCCCGAAATTACGATCTTCATTCGCAATCTCTTACGGCACCTTTAGTCATCTTTTTTTTGCGTAACCCTATACCAGCTTTTTGCTGCTCTAATATTAGACAGCCCATGTTAAGTATGGCCGTCGTTCCCGCGTCGAATTTCTACGTTTTCCGACGTCTTTTATTATTTTTGACGTAAAACGTCCGGGAATAGGAATGTCCGTAAACGACGCTACTCAAACAACGAATGACGTAACGACGTGATTTCGCAGAATGCACGGCGGGAAATTTCTGAACGGAGCACGCGCAGTTCGATCGCCGCGGGGACGCGCCTAATTTAAATGCTTCACGCCCCCTAATCGCGTATTTCGATTACGCGGCGAGAAATAGACTACGCCGCCGTAGCGTACGGGCAAAAATCTACCAGAATTCGATGTAGAGCCTGGTAAAATACTGCAGCGTAGAGTATTTCGATTACGCAGCGCAATATTAGGTGTATCTGAATCTGGCCCTGTGTGTTTAGTATCACTTTAATATCTAGGGGACAGGAAAATCCGTTTTAATTGGCAATTCACCCCTCCCCCGGTAGATGGTGCTGCCCTATGTTCCAGCAGTGGACTGTGAAGGAAAGCCAAGCACTTCACTTTGGGTCACCATACATGTTACATTCGGAGCATACAATCCTTGTCCAATTATCTACCAAAATATGTAATATAAGAACCTTCCTAAACTATCCAATGAAACTGTAGCCCTTGTATTACATATGCTTTGATACATTGTCTAATCAGAATGTAATGTGTGTAGGAAGATCAAGTACACTAAATACGTTTTGGAAATGAAGGACAGTAGACAGATGCCGAATTGGCAAGAAGATGTACAGTAACAGTAGGCATGTGTAATGGTACAATAATGGAAGTCTCTCTGTACCACCCTAAGGAAATGTATGGTTTCTTTTAGAAAAGCAAAGTTTGTTCACAGATCAGAGTAACTAGATGGTTTCACCCCCATTGGGGTCCCCAATTATAGCTGAAAAAAACGGGAATTCCAGATGTGACGGAGACAGGAATTAGTGACACACACGTGGGAATACACCTTTTAGAAATAGCACTTTCATTAAGTGGTGTGAATCATACGTCTTAATTAACTATGCTATTACAATATTTTTTTTTTCTATAATGATTGTTATTTTCAGCAATGAGAGCAAAAAAAGTCACATGGCTGAAAATATTGTTACAGCAAATAAACCATGTATAATAGCTTAGACCAGGGTTCTCAAATTGGCAGCTCTCCAACTGTTCCGAAACTACAAGTCCCATCATGCCTCTGCCTGAGGGAGTCATGCTTGTAACTGTCAGCCTTGCAATGCCTCATGGGACTTGTAGTTTTGCAACAGTTGGAGGACCAGCTGTTTGAGACCCCTGGCTTAGACAATTAAAGCAGTAATAAACCCAAAACCAAATACATTGAAGATATTGCAGCTTACTATTCCTTAAACATGGTGGCAGCATTTGTTTATTTTTATTTTTTTACCGGGTGAGCCACCTAGTAACACACTTCCTGTCTTAGGGTGGGGAGGAGCAACAGAGACAGCGTTGGACAGCAGCATTGTCAGTCTGTGGAGAGGGTAGTGTTACGTTCCATACACACGACCTAAATGCCGGACTGGACGGCATCCGCCAGTTCAATAAAAACATCGACATTCAGCCCGTGTGTGTATGGCAGCCAGTCCGACAGACGCCGGCCATGTTGGCCGGCATTTGTCAGAAGATCATCCTGGAAAACGGCTGGTTCCTGATCAGTGATCTCAGCCAATGTCTAGAGGGTTCTTCCTGTCAGAACACAACAGCTCAGCGGGGGAGATCACTGTACTAACGTCAGATCGTTAGTACAGCGGCTCCAAACAGGGCTGACAGATTTTTTCGTCCAACCAGCTGTGTGTTCCATGCTTTGGATGCACTGACAGGTTTGGATGGACTTGACCAACAAATTAAAGCCAAACTTTTCCTTTTGGGATAAATGTTTTAACCGCTTGAGCTCCGGCCTATTGTCAAATGACGGCGGCAAGGTGGCTCTATAAATCCCAGCCACCGTCATTTGACGTCTTCGCGTCCTCCGGCCACTGGGGGGTGCGCGAGCGCCGATGGCACAGCCGGCGCGTCCCCGAGATGCCGATGCGCGTGCCTGGCGGTCGCGATGTCTGCCAGGTACCCGCTGGTCGGCAGTTTTAGAGCAGGGACTTGGAGCTCTGTGTGTAAACACAGAGCTCCACGTCCTGTCAGGGAGAGAGGAGACAGATGCTGTGTCCTTTGTACATAGGGACACAGCATCGGTCACCTCCCCCAGTCAGTCCCCTCCCCCCACACAGTTAGAACACAACCAGGATACACATTTAACCCCTTCCTCGCCCCCTAGTGTTAACC
Organism: Rana kukunoris; assembly: GCA_029574335.1. Lineage (NCBI taxonomy): Eukaryota > Metazoa > Chordata > Amphibia > Anura > Ranidae > Rana > Rana kukunoris. Next base: position 38,228,512 of record CM056060.1, on the reverse strand, counting down.
CCTTCTCTGCCAATCACATTTATACAGTAATTAGTGCGTTTTTATAGCGCTGTTCGCTGTATTAATGTGAATGGTCCCAAAAACGTGTCAAAAGTGTCCGATGTGTCCGTTGCAATATCGCAGTCCTGACAAAATTCGCAGATCGCCGTAATACTAGTAATAAAAAAAAAATTGTCAGAATTCTATCCCCTATTTTATATATAACCTTTGCACAAACCAATTACTATACGCTTATTGCGATTTTTTTTGTTACCAAAAATATTTAGAATACATATCGGCCTAAACTGAGAATTTTTTTTTTTTTTTTTTTTAATTGGATATTTATTATAGCAAAAAGTAGAAAATATTGTGTTTTTTTTTTTCAAAATTGTCGCTCTTTTTTTGTTTATAGCGCAAAAAATAAAAACTGCAGAGGTGATCAAATACCACCAAAAGAAAGCTCTATTTGTGGGGGAAAAAAAGGACGTCAATTTTGTTTGGGAGTCACGTCGTATGACCGCACAATTTTAATTTAAAGCGACGCAGTGTTGAAAGCTGAAATTTCGCCTGGGCAGGAAGGGGGTATATGTGCCCAGTAAGCAAGTTGTTAAATAACCATTGTAAGCACTCCTGTCAGTGGTAAAGGGTTTATCTCAGGGGTCCTCCTGATGTTGTGAAACCATGTTTCACATGAGGCATTGCAAGGCTGGCAGTTACAATTACTCCCAGAGGAATGATGGGACTTGTAGTTCTGCAACAGCTGGAAAGCCCCAGGTTGCCTACCCATGGTTTATCTCAACCCACTTGCATCCGCTTTTGTCTGGTACAGGAAGTTGTAAAATAACAGATTTACTGGCTGGATCACCAGGAGAAAATAAAGGGAAAAAAGCCTAGAAGAGAAAATAAATTCGGCCACCCATCTAAGAATTGGTGATGTAGTATAATACATTTTTGGTTTTGGGCTTAATACGGTTTTAAGCCACACAAGCATACCAAATCAATTCTTAGCTGGTAGACTTGGTGTGAAAACAAGATGCCATATAGGAAAATAGTTATGGCGGCTTAATGTAGATCCACTATTCTATGTGCAGTGTTTTCATTGTTAGTACCACTAGAGTCAATTCAACTGTGTACATGCCACATGGCCAGAAGTAACCACCCAAAATGTAATTTCACTTATACAAATACCCCCGATGTTTTAAACCAACTAATCTCAATTTTGGAGGTGTTTGGTTGGGTTTCTACACAAATACAAAACAGAATGATATCATGCTGAAGGCGTGGGTCCTATCTCTTGAGTACACAGTGGCAGGCACAAGGATCTAAATGGCCCACTGAATGGCTCTGTGGCCAGATCCACTGAGAAAAAAGTCCGACCCTAGTTAGGGGGACGGTGGCAGCATTAAGCTTGTTTGTAAAGGCTTTAAAGTTGTTTTGTACACATCGTTAATGCCCAAGAAAGGATCCCCAAATGAACCCTGGCTTCTATCCCAGTTATCAGTTACTGTATGTCAGGTAAGTAACCTACAATAGAGGCAAGACTATTTTCAGTTAACTATTGCCTCGTTTCCACTGAACGGAACGGTTCGAGTCGGTACAGTTTGGAGCGCTTAGAATGGACCGGTCTATTCTGCCGAGCGTTTCCACTGCAAATCGGACCATCCCGGACCATACAAGGTTTAGAAAAAATGCCTAGCACGTCCACCAATCAGTGGGATGTATTGTAGGTCCCCCCTAACTGAACCGTTCCATTTTCTATGGCCCCACATCTGAAGCAGGACCCAGAATGGTCCGGTACGGTTCGCTTTTATGGCACACTTTCCTAATGGAAACACTCAAAATAGCGTACCGTACCGAACCGTACCGAACCGATCCGCTCAGTGGAAACGAGGCATAATAGACAGAAGAGACTTAACACAAGTTCCACCCAAAATGTTTACTTCCGGTTTAAGTAAAGGTGACCCCCTGACTTGCTACATTTGGCATGTCATTTTTTTTGAGGGGGGGGGGGGAGCGGATACCCTCTTTTTAGAGGCATCCAGCTCCCACTTCCTCCCGGGGCTCCGGGCGCCGGAACGAAGTTCACCTCTCCCCCCTCCCTCCGTACAATCTTCTGCAGCTGCAATTTTGGAGCTGCTGACTTTTATATGGATAGAACTCCGCTTTTAAAGCAGAACTGAACCTTCCTGTCCTTTACAACCAAGGAAGCCGCTATCCTAACCTCCCTTTGATCTGCAGTTGCACATGTGACCAGTGATGACAGCAGCCATATGATGTCTTGACAACTTGGTTGAGAACACAAGCAATGAATGAACAGTAACTGCTTTAAATCAATGGCTTTAGTTATGCTTTAAGCACACCTGTATCAAGCTAAAGGAAGGAAATAAAGACAAGCTATGGGCTCTATATATTTAGCATAGCGCAGCGTGCAGTTGGCTAACTGGCAATTCAATTTTATTTTCTGTTGGTTAAAGCTGAACTTCAGCCACAAAAATCCAATTGAAGTATATTCCTCAATAGCCACAAAGGATATAAATCCACTTTGTGTGCACCAACTGCCTTTGCCAACCCAGATATTGCCAAAAGAAATTAAACAAAAATAACAGTGATATCATCAACATCCTACACATAGCCTGTGCTGACTGCAGAGCTGTAAGGCCGCGTACACACGTCCGTGAACCTCGTCGGGCTAAACCCATCGTTCTGCCCGACGAGGTTCTCGGCCGGACGTCGAGTTCGTCGGCCAGGCTGTCGAAAAAGGCGTCGAGCCATTGGTCCCGATGGCCCTGCTCTCTATTTTGGCTCGACGCCTCGCTCGACAGTTTGCTCGGCGAAAACGTACACACGATCGAGCTTCTCGGCAGAATATGGATCCCAGCGAGCTTCTCGCTGGATTCTGCCGAGAAGCTCGGTCGTGTGTACGGGGCCGGTCCATCCACTACAGGCAGAATGCAGAAAACAACAAGACGGGGTGGAGACAAGACCAACCATTCTGTACAAAGGGGGAGATCAGCAGTGACTGGTCTTTGCTACAGGAAGCTCCTGCGCAGAGGCAGTTTCAAGCTAGATAATTGCTCAGATAAGGAAAAAGTGCATAAAGCCACCAAGATTCAAGTAAGAATATACATGTCTCTTGTATGTAGGCAAAATTTGCTGATCCCAGAGTTTAGCTTTAATGTGATCAGGTCAGTAAACGATGATTGGCTGTTTTATATATATTGCACTCTTGCTTAAAGAAATGCCTTAGTAATAATTTATGATTTGAGTGCTTTGCTGTGGGGTAATCTGTACCTGTAGTATGCATCAGTATTAACTCTCAGGGTATTTAAATAATTACAGTTGTATTCTGTTTATGAAGGGAATGGTGCAGAAGAGGCTTCTTTAGTAAGGCAAAAAGCATCCTGTACAGTATGTTGCATTAACCCCGAGAAACTAATCTGCTTTATCATGTTTTGAATGCTTTAAACCAGTGGTTTCCAAACTTGGGCCCAGGTACCAGATGCAGCTCTTTGCTTTCCTTTACTTTTCCTCCCACTGATACAATACACTATTCCTCCCACTAAAAACAAACAATGGGGCATAATTCCAGCTATTGACAACAGCGATAGGGCAATTGATGCCAACGATGGGGTGCTATTCCTCAAACCAACACCAGTGATGGGACATTATTCCTCCCACTGACAACAACGATAGGGCACTATCCCCCCCCCCCCCCCTGATGACAATGAAGATGTGGCACTAATCCTTTTACTGACACCAACGATGGGACACTATTCCTCCCACTGATACCAACACTGCATTGTTTACTCCCACTGACACCAGGACAAATTCAACTCCCAATGGCCACAGTCCAGCCCTCTAAAGTGGTAAGGACACTAAAATGGCCCTGTGTTTAGAAAGTTTAAACTAAGCAGTGGTGGAATCTTATTGATAACTTTTGCTTAGTACATGCTGCAGGTCATCATTGCTCTTTACACTGCTTTAAATAGGGTTGGTCACAGATGGACATAGGACTTCAAACATATTAAAGTGCCCACAGCACTTTATAGCTTCCTTTCTCATTGAGTAGAATAGGCCAAGTTGGAAAATCTGTGTGTGATAACAACATATCGCAATTGATGTTACTACAGTACTTCCTAAGGTACTCCTAAGCAGCCCTAACTTGCACTAGAGTCGCATTGGGAAGATTAATGAGAGGGGAACCAGAACATTTATGGCCAGAATATGCCCAGTAGTTTTTTGTTTGTTTTTTCAATTTCTTTCTGCTCATTAATTTCATGTCTAGATTATACCATTTTCAGTTTACATAAGCTAGGTGTTCTTTAAAATATTTAACCAGAGTCAAGGATCATCCTTACTAAAAAAGTGATATGGACTGTACAAACCAATTCATCAATCGCTATTCTTTTTCCCCACCTGGATGTTTCAATAGGAGGATATTTAAGCCAAAAAGTATTAAAGTTGTAAATAGCAAAAGATAAATTAGTTTATACTTTATCTGAGTGACCTGTCCATAAATATAAAGTCCTATGCTCTGTCCCCAGGTCAAACCACAGTGCTTAGTGTTGAGGGCTCCTCTGTGTTCTTCTGCTTGCTGGGCAAGGATTTAAGGTACTCCAGATGACGTCGAGCATCCTCCTGGTTTTGACGTACATAATACACCAAGTAGGAAATGACCATGGCAAACCAACCAAACATCGTGACAAGCATGGCCACGTCCGTGGTTTTCTTATAAGCATTGCACAGGTCAATATCTTTGACCACCTGAAGGAAGGGCTTGCCAGCATGTTCCTCCAGTACAGAACTGGCACACACAATTCCACTGGAGGAACTGGGGTCCAACTCTACCATCCTTATGAGTTCTTGAAGATCACAGTCACACATCCAGGGGTTGCCAGAAAGATTTGTTCTTGCTTTCAGGTTAGCAAAGACCTCCTTGTTGACAGACACTAGTTTGTTGGAAGACAGGTCTAAGGAGTGTAAATGGTCACTTAAGCTCCTGAAAGCTGTAACATCCAAACGACCCAGGAAATTGTGGGACAGGTCTAGCTCCATAAGAACAGGGAGATTGCGGAAAGAATCTGATGGGAGGTAGGTGATCTGATTGAAGTCTAGGTACAGTCTGTTGGTGTCATTGGGAATGTCTTTGGGTACTTCTGTAAGCTGAGCATTGCTGCAACGCAAAGTCTTGTAGCCATCCTCCTGGGAGGCATGACAGCCCTTGGGGAAAGTCGTAGCTGACTGGAAGCAGAGGGACATAAGGACCAAGCTGTGTAACAATAGCCATGTTGCTAATGAGCGCCGGAGGTACCAGTCCAAGAAAGGCATGGCCGGCCAGCAGCATACTCAAGAGAGAGGTGGTTGTAAAGATGAGGCTCTGGACTTTGGGATTATTGGATGTTCATATGATGCCTGCAACAAAGGAACCAAAGAGTAAGTATAGTAGCATGCATGATATTACACAGGCAACATTACATTACAAGATATTAGGACACATACTAGTTCCATCATTTCAATGCAATGGTATATGGACCTCTCCACTCTTCCTAATGCATTGATATCAGGGCACATATGTCACGCCTCCTCCTAATGCATTGATATCAGGGCACATATGTCACGCCTCCTCCTAATGCATTGATATCAGGGCACATATGTCACGCCTCCTCCTAATGCATTGATATCAGGACACATATGTCACGCCTCCTCCTAATGCAATAATATCAGGACACATATGTCACGCCTCCGCCTAATGCAATGATATCAGGACACATATGTCACGCCTCCTCTTAATGCATTGATATCAGGACACATACCTTGTAATTCTTCCTAATACACTGCTATAAGGACACGTACCCCTCTCATTCTTCTAATGCATTAATATCAGAACACATGCCTCTCCACTCTTCCTAATACACTGATTTAAGGACACATACCTCTCCCATCCTTCTAATGCATTGATATCGGAACACATACTTCGCCACTTTTCCTAATGCACTGATATAAGGACACATACCTCTCCTATTCTTCTAATGCATTGATATCGGAACACATACCGCTTCACTCTTCCTAATGCACTGATATAAGGACACATACCTCTCCCATTCTTCTAATGCATTGATATCAGAACACATACCTCTCCACTCTTCCTAATACACTGATATAAGGACACATACCTCTCCCATTCTTCTAATGCATTGATATCAGAACACATACCTCTCCAATCTTCCTAATACACTGATATAAGGACACATACCTCTCCCATTCTTCTGCATTGATATCAGAGCACATACCTCTCAACTCTTCCTAATACACTGATATAAGGACACATACCTCTCCCATTCTTCTAATGCATTGATATCAGAACACATACCTCTCCACTCTTCCTAATACACTGATATAAGGACACATACCTCTCCCATCCTTCTAATGCATTGATATCAGAACACATACCTCTCCACGCTTCCTAATGCATTAATATCACGGCACATTTGTCTAACCTCCTCTTAATGCATTGATATCAGGACACATACCCTGTCATTCGTCCTAATGCACTGCTATAAGGACACATACCTCTCTCATTCTTCTAATGCATTGATATCGGAACACATACCTCTCCACTCTTCCTAATGCAATGATATAAGGACACATACCTCTCCCATCCTTCTAATGCATGGGTATCAGGACACATATCTCTCCACTTTTCCTAATGAATTGACATAAGGACACATACTTCTTCCATCCTTCTAATGCACAGACATTAGGACATATAACTCTCCACTCTTCATAATGCATTGATATAAGAATGTATACCTTTCCACTCTTCTTAGGACATTGATATCTCTCCCTATCTCCTAATGCAGATATCATGAAAAGTACCTTCCCTCTTATACTAATATAAAGATACCCAGACATATACCTCTTTCCTCCCCCTAGTCAGGGTTGCCAACCTCCTGCAGCATTTTTTACTGACAAAACATGAAAAATTTACTGGCGGAACACATTTTTTTACTGGCAACCTGAGAAATGACAGAACTCCTATTGATAACTAACACATTGAATATTTGAACAATATAAACATGATATGGAAACACTGACAATACCTATAACAAAGTAATTTGCCTGATTTACACTTAAAAAGTCAACACAGCATGAAATCAGTCCTTGATCTTTACTGGCAGTTGTAAAACAATCACTATTTTTTACAAACTGTCAGTAAATTTACTGGCAGTTGGCAACCCTGCCCCTAATACACAGATGTGAGGACACTTACCTCTCCCCTTCTCCTAATACACGTGTTGGCTGCAGTGTGGTATGGTAAGCAGTAAACACACAGAGTCCCCATTTGCATAGAACGTTGTATTGCAACAGCAGGTTAACAGTACAAACAGGTCCAGCAGGGAAGATTACTTGTCCGGTGCCACTTAGAACTGTGCAGCAGGGAGACAGCGGTCTGAAGACAAGGGATGCCAACCACGTCTGTCACAAGGAATGAACTGCGGCCTGGGTAGATCGACCCAGAAGAGTAGATTCCTAGAAGGTAGACATAATCCCTGCTCTCTCCCTATTTCTCAGGAACCTTTCCCTATCACTGGCACTTTCTTTGACAGACGGGGGAAATCGTCCTCACCCCGTCTACTCACATAAAACGTGCCCAAGGGTCAGAGTCTTAAATAGACTCTGCTTGATTCAATATGGACTCCAGGGTCACATAGTGCATGTGCTTCCAACCGAAAGTCATAGAGAAACCCAGCTTCTCTCATTGTTCTCTCATCTGCATTGTCGCGGCGGTTGAGTGCCATCTTCAGTGGAGATACAGACTGTACCTGCCTACACATAAATGTCAGGATACTTACCTCTCATTTCCTCCTAATAAACAAATGTAAGGGCACATACTTCTTCATGTCTCCTAATACACAGATACAGTTATCAGGCCACCCCTCTCCTCCTAATACACAGACATCAGGAAACCTCTCTTTTGTAAATACACAGGTACCTTTCACCTCCTCCTAATACACAAAGATCAGAACATATGCTTTTTCCTATACTCTGAGCACATCCAGTTAAGCTGTGTCCCTTCTTTTGTCTGCCATATGCATGAGATACAACTATTTTCCTATACTGTGATTTGACTAGACATTTCTTTTCCAAGAGGGGAAATATATATTACGTATTTTCAAGCACCAGCGGCAACTGACAACATGATTATGTAGAGGTAGATTTTATATTACATAATCAAAACAAAGCCTTGATTCACCCCTCTGAAGTTTTACTAACCAATTGGTATGTCTGGTGATCAGCATCCCACAGTTCTTCACCAGCAGAAAATTATATATATACGGCAACTCACTTGCAGGGCTAAATGTAGGGTGGGCATTATTGGTCAGGAAATGTATCTCTATGTACACTAATTGATTCTGTTCTCGGGCAAGCTGTGACTGAAAGCCAGCTCCATTTATCCATCAAGCTAAATGAAGCCTGCCATTCATAAGGAGAAAGCAAAGCAGTAAAGCAGTTAGCTGTTTCAGCTCCCATGTTGCCTCAACAAGCCCTTGGAGCCCATACATGGGCCAATTGTTGCCTCAACAAGCCCTTTGAGCCCATACATGGGCCAATTGTTACCTCAACAAGCCCTTATAGCCCATACATGGGCCAATTGTTGCCTCAACAAGCCCTTAGACCCCATACATGGGCCAATTGTTGCCTCAACAAGCCCTTAGAGCCACACATGGGCCAATTGTTGCCTCAACAAGCCCTTAGAACCCACACATGGGCCAATTGTTGCCTCAACAAGCCCTTAGAGCCCACACATGGGCCAATTGTTGCCTCAACAAGCCCTTAGAGCCCACACATGGGCCAATTGTTGCCTCAACAAGCCCTTAGAGCCCACACATGGGCCAATTGTTGCCTCAACAAGCCCTTAGAGCCCACACATGGGCCAATTGTTGCCTCAACAAGCCCTTAGAGCCCATACATGGGCCAATTGTTGCCAAAGACTAGACAGTAATAAATCAGATAGGATGCTTACGTTTTAGGTTGCCATCATGCCCATACAGTGCATGTAGGACAATAAACCCCTTTTGTTTGTGGGACTTTACAGCAACGCAATTATATAAAAAAAAGTACTTAAATGTCTGCAATCTTTATTTGTACAACATTTTAAAAACGAATAAAACAATGCAGATTGGTTACAGCTGTTCATTCATATAATGTACAACATCGCAGTAAGAACCAATAAAGTGAGATATTCCTACATCTGACGTCAATACTGGACTGAATAACTTAAAAAAAAATTGTGACAATGCATTTTGAAATACAAAGTAATAGTCCTCTCAGGCCTTAATTCACAGGTAAATTTGACTGAAAAATTTGTTTATGTTATTTAACCTTAAAATGATTCCTATCAATGTTCTCCACTATTACAACATAATATTTACCTATAGCCTGGTCAGTAAATTGGATTCACTTTTCTGAGAGCAAAGTGGCAGTTTGCAAATATTGTTAGAAGAAATATTCTTTTCCAAATGCTACAAGGACACTAAAAAATACTTTATGGAATGAAATGATGAGGACCAGAATGAATTTGTGAGTAGCTTTTCCCCTCAGGCCTCGTACACGCGACCGAGAATATCGTCGTAAATGAAATGTCGTTTTGCTCGACGAGGTTCTTGTCAGGCTTGTCGAGAATCTTGTCAAGCTCTCTTTGCATACACACTGTCAAGACAAAATCTCGTCATTCTCAAACGCGGTGACGTACAATGGCACTATAAAGGGGAAGTTCGATTCCTACTTTTACCGAAGGTGCGCTCCTGTCTCATACTTTATTCTGAGCATGCGCGGGTTTCTAAGCATACACACGAACGTGTTTCTCGTCGTAAACCAGCCCGACGAGAAACACAACGAGGAAATTGAGACTCCCGACGAGAAAAAAGAGAACGGCCTCGTTTTCCTCGACAAAATCCATCCAGAAAATTGGTGGCAGAGCTTTTATGCCGCGGAAAACGGTCGTGTGCATGTTTTTCGTCAAGAAAACGTTCATGGATCTCGACGAGAAAAAAAAGAGAACATGTTCTCTTTTTTCTTGTCAGGAGAGTCTCAATTTCCTCGTCGTGTGTATGAGACCAACATGTTCTCTTTTTTTCTCTTCGAGATCCATGACAGTTTTCTCGACGAAAAACATACACAAGCATACAAAAAAAGCTCTGCCACCAATTTTCTTGATGGATTTTGTTGAGAAAAGCGGTTGTGTGTACTAGGCCTCAGAGTTCCCATTCCAGAAACACTATTTCTGCTGCTTCTGGATCACCACAATGGGGGCTGATTTACTAAAACCAGAATGCTGCCCTGTATAGAAACTAGGGTTGTCCCGATACCACTTTTTTAGGACCGAGTACAAGTACCGATACTTTTTTTCATGTACTCACCGATACCGAATACCGATACTTTTTTTAAATGTCATGTGACAGTTTTCAAACCGCAATCCAGACTAAGGATATTTTCTTTAGAATTATGAAGAACTCTAACTCATAAAAATGAGTAAAAATGAATAAAAATGTTTTATTTGCTTGTCACGCAGTAGTAAAAAACTCAAAGAATTTTCACAGAACATGTTGATAAATACAAAAAAAGTATTCTATTTAGGTATCGGGAGCATTTGCACGAGTACAAGTACTCCCGCAAATACTTGGTATCGGTCCCGATACCGATACCAGTATCGGTATCTGGACAACCCTAATAGAAACCAATCAGCTTCTATATTTTTTTTTTTTTTGGACAAGCTGAAGTTAGAAGCTAATTGGCTACCATGCACCGTTGCACCAGATTTTGCACTCTCCATTTTTAGTAAATCAATCAAAAGTGTTTCTTCACCAGCAGCATCTTTACGTAAGGAAGTGTTGCAAATCACGGCCTCACAAAAATACACAATCCCAATATATACTTCTGGATCATCATTGTCAGTAACTGAAAATGTATATTGGCAGGAAGCTTTTACAATATTGCACAAGTAAGGGGGTGGTTTTGACTTTTAATTTGTAAAACTACTCTACAATGAAGCAGTCTCCGGGTAAACCCTTGTCTTCTCTAACCACTCTGCCTGGCCGCTAACATATACAAAGGGCAGTGACATATGATAATCACAGAAAGGACAGATGTAACATGCGGACTATAATTGACAACCTGGCTTCACCTCTGATGTGCTTGTGATGCCCAATGGTGAAATTACTGGGTCTCTGGGGAAAGGCTTAACCAGAGTCCATGTTCATTGATCGTGCACTGCTATTTATAAACCTAAAGTTTTTTTTTGTTTTTTTTTGCAGCCGTTTCTGTAAATATTAATAAAAAAAAGGGTTGCTGTAATGATTTAGTTGCCAAGTAAAAATATTGCAAGACTATAATAATAAAAAAAAAAAAAAAAAATTGCAGGATAATCACCATGCAAATGGGCCCATCCAGTTTGATTGGCCTCACTTCAAATCTAAAAAGGTTTGGAATCGGGCCTTGATAGAGCCAATAATATTTATCCAAAGCAATAAAATGTTTATTATAAATAGGCTTGATGTAGCTTTGAGTGCCTACTCGGAATTTTCCACAGCACGAGGTAAGGCAAATAATAAAAATAAGATGACATTTAGAATTAGCAGCTGGAAAGAGAATTAGAGTGTAAAAACAAACAAGGAAAAGGAGAAGGAGAAATGAGAGTTAAAAAAATGAGAAAGAGGGAGAGAATACAAAAATAATAAGAGCGTAACTTGAAAAGGAAGGCAGAAAAAAAGGAAGGTGGGACATTGTATCCTATCCTATTTAACATTGGCATAATGGGTAAATGAATGGCATTCTAATGAGGAAGAATTCAGGTGTGGTTTAACCACTTCACCCCTGGACCATTTGGCTGCCCAAATGACCGGGCCTTTTTTTGCGATTCAACACTGTGTCGCTTTAACTGACAATTGCGCGGTCGTGCGACATGTCTCCCAAACAAAATGTTTTTTCCCCCACAAATAGAGCTTTCTTTTGGTGGTATTTGATCACCTCTGCGATTTGTTTTTTGTGTTATAAACAAAAATAAAGCGACAATTTTGAAAAAAAAAGCAATATTTTTTTTTTTACTTTTTGCTACAATAAATATCCCCCAAAAATATATATAAAAAACATTTTTCCTCAGTTTAGGCCGATACATATTCTTCTACATATTTTTGGTAAAAAAAAAAATCGCAATAAGCATTTATTGATTGGTTTGCGCAAAAGTTATAGCGTCAAAATAGGGGATAGTTTTATGGCATTTTTATTATTTTTTTTACTAGTAATGGTGGTGATCAGAGATTTTTATTGTGACTGCGACATTATGGCTGATACATCGGACACTTTTAGCGCTATTTTGGGACCCCTCACATTATACAGCGATCAGTGCTATAAAAATTTACTGATTACTGTGTAAATATGACGGGCAGTGAAGGGGTTAACCAGTAGGGGGCTAGGAAGGGGTTAAGTAAGTGTGTACTAGAGATGTGTTCTAACTGTGTGGGGGATTGGCTAACTGTGACACGACACTGATCGCTGCTTCCGATTACAGGGAGCAGACGATCAGTGTCCTGTCACTAGGCAGAACAGGGAAATGCTTGTTTACACAGGCATCCCTCGTTCTGCAGCTTCGTGACACATGATCGCGGGACACCAGCAAACATCGAGTCCACGGGTCCCGCAGGTACGATCACAGAGCTCGTGGAAGGGTAGGGACACACGCCGCTGCACATGTGCCTACACGGCAGCAAATTTAAAGGGACGTATATATACTCCCATTTGCCTGCCCGTGCCATTTTGCCAACGTAAATGTTCATGGGGCGGTCAGCAAGTGGTTAGGAAAAGTATTATCTTGTACAAATGGCAAGAGGACTGTATTGTCACCCAAGTGGTTTGATAAAACTAACCAAGCTTTTAATGCTCATAAAAAAAAAATAGGTATCTCTAATGTACAATTCAGGGCTTTTTTGGGGGGGTTTTGAATAGAGTGGAGAGATATTACAATACCTGTTTGGTTTGTCTGTGCCCCAATTAGGAAGATTTACCCTATTTGTCTTGTTTACTGTTATCACCGAATGTGAACGTAAATCTCATTTTCAGTAAAGAGGTGTATTTTGGTTTGGTGCTGACTAAATTTGGGAGCACCCCCTCCCCCACCCCAGCGACAGTATACCGTTCTCATCTCAGGGTCTGATGGAGAAGCTGCAGCCATTCAAAATGAACAGCTGCGGCTTTCTCATTAGACCCTGAAACATGATTCATCCAAGTGCCATGTATAGAAATACTGTCCATGATCTGACATTTGCGATAATACCTCACATGTGTGGGGCGATCACTGTTTGCGTGCGTGCAGGACCGACACGTGCGCTCACCTTTGCGCGCGAGCACGGGGGAACTTTACTTTTTTATTATTATTATTCGTTTACACTGTTGGTTTTATCACTTGTTTTGCTGTCACAAGTAATGTAAACATCCTGGTGATAGTAATAGGTATGTCATCACCTCCAGGTTTACTGTCATGAACAGCCGATCCCGGCTTTGCTTGGCTGTCCGGTCAACCGGTGGATGCGCCGGCTGGCCGATCGGGTCTGCTGGTAGGTCGGGGGGAGCCCGAGAGAGCTGCAGAACGTGTCGGGAGGGGGGACATCCGCTCCTGCTGCTTGTAATAGCAATCAAGTGACTAGTAAGCCAGTCCGATTGCTATTACACAAGACAGCCGGCCACCGCCTCTAAAAAAAAAAAAACAATACCGGAATAATGCCTGAAGCTGCAGGCATCATCCCAGGACAACCACCGAAAGGATGGGAAGTGGTTAAAGAGCCGACTCAACCCTTCTGACTGGGGATGGCACTGCCCCCCTGCAAAAGCTTAGTTTGCCTCGCGGTAAATACGCCCCTGTTGTCACCAGAAGAGGAACAGGGACACTAGTTCTGGTGACAACCAGGCACTCCCTCATTTTGGAGAGGTTTCCTCTCACTTGTTGCTTTGGCTAAGGGACAGGAAGTGAAGAGAAATCTTCCCAATTGGACACAAATGGTGAGAAATTTAAAGCAAACTGACCAGATTTTTTTTAAGGAAATCCGAGGGCATATTTTTTTTTTATTGTCAAATGGCAAAGTGTTGCATAATAAACAAAGCGCTAGGCACAGGACTGCATAATACACAGAGTGCTGGGCACAGGACTGCATAATACACAGAGCACTGGGCACAGGACTGCAAAATGCACAGAGCGCTGGGCACAGGACTGCAAAATGCACAGAGCGCTGGGCACAGGACTGCATAATGCACAGAGCGCTGGGCACAGGACTGAATAATGCACAGAGCGCTGGGCACAGGACTGCATAATGCACAGAGCGCTGGGCACAGGACTGTATAATGCACAGAGCGCTGGGCACAGGACTGCATAATACACAGAGCGCTGGGTACAGGACTGCATAATACACAGAGCGCTGGGTACAGGACAGCATAATACACAGAGTGCTGGATTCAGGACCACATAATACACAGAGCGCTGGACACAGGACTGCATAATATACAGAGTGCTGAGCACAGGACTACATAATAAACAGAGCGCTGGGCACAGGACTGCATGATACACAGAGTGCTGGATTCAGGACTACATAATACACAGAGTGCTGGATTCAGGACTACATAATACACAGAGCACTGGAAACAGGACTGCATAATACACAGAGCGCTGGACATAGGACTGCATATTCACACTGCTATTTGCCTGCGGGTCAGGAACACGCGTGATTATGCACAAATGCCTGACCCACTCACCTCTTCCTCTCATTACAATTCCAAGCCTTAGGATTTTTCAGAAATTTGTCTCCAGAGATGAATTTTTAAAAACAAATCACAAACATTTGAAAAAAAGTTTTCCAAATAACTATTTAACCATTTAATCACTTGACCTCCGCAAGGTTTACCCCCTTTATGACCAGGCCAATTTTTGCGAAACGGCACTGCATTATTTAACTGACAATTGCGTAGTTGTGCGACGCTGTACCCATGGAATATGTATATCCTTCTTTTCCCCACAAACAGAGCTTTCTTTTAGTGGTATTTGATCACCTCTGTTTTTTATTTTGATATAAACAAAAAAAGACCAAACAATTTAATTGGTTGTAAAGGTAAATGTAAAACATCCGACAATATCGCAAACAAAATAATTTATGGTCTTACCCTCTGACTGAGAGTGATGTGGATCGCATAAACATGCGACAAGACTTACAACATAAATAGACCTGAAGTGTCCCTTGGTGGTCTGGTCAGTATGCCAAGAAAAGGGGGCATACCCAAAGTAAGTAATGGGTAGTTAATTGAAGAAGGATATGCTGAGAAGTGCCCTCAAAAAGGGAAGGATGGGAGGGTGTCGAATGCGATTGAATGCGCAGACTTACGGACATGAGGTGAGCTGGGAAGGGTCAGCCCAGTGACGTGTAGTACCGCACACTGAACCGACAAAGAGCATGTGTGAGTGGGCTGCTTAAATACCCTCCGGGCTCCTCCCATAAACTCAGGCCACCATACTGGCCTTCTTATTTATGGTCGTTACCCTCTGACCAAGAGTGATGTGGATTGCATAAACACGTGACAAAACTTACAACATAAATAGACCTGAAGTGTGCCTTGGTGGTCTGGTCAGTATGCCAAGAAAACGGGGCAAAAGACTCAGATAGGGAAAAAGCTTTTATTGATTTCTTGTATCTATTGAGCCAGCTTGGTAAAGGCTTGTGCCATTCCTTCCTGAGGATTTGGGATGTATGTGGCAAAACAAGGAGACTTCCATCAGTCTGGTATCTTGATTACGTGGTCTGGTACTCCGTTAGGAGGCAGTTGAGGCTAATTCTGACATGCTTGACACACTGGCTGCCACTCAGGGAGCTGGTTAAGAAAGGGTAGCAACGAACTACCATCATATTGGCTGAGTAGATGGAGGAGTAGTTGGTCGAGCACCGTCACTGGGCATCAGGCGTTGTTAGTCTGAAACAGGTTGATGTCAAACCCCGGGGCTGGTTTGTTGCGTTTGCAGACTGTGAGAGTGTAGTGGTTTAAAAGCGAGTCGGGTGGCATCAGAGCAGTGTCTGACTGCCGGAGCCGCTGTCTGTAAATTCAATAGGTCGAGGGGACCGTAGAAGGCCTGGTAGATGGCTGTTTGGGTGACTTTGCTGGGCAAAGCCCTAAACAAGGAACGAATAAGGATTTCAGACATGTCCCTAAAGAGGGCACTCTTAAAAGGTAGGCGCTTGCCATTGACTACAGGTTGGTGCTTCTGTATGCCCTGTAGGAGGGACTTGACTGCATGGGCTCAAGAATACTGACGGTTTACTGGTGTCCTACAGGGACAGGAAATGGCGTGATAGTAAAGGGTCAGCTGCGTGTGGCAATACGATATAAAGGCTAGGTTGTGTTTAATGTTGCCTATTGCTGCTCAGGGGCAAGGGGCCAAAAATTTGCGGTTAGTGTTCCAAGCAGTGCAATAGGCCTTCAGCGTGTTGCATGCCAAGAAGTGGTTAATAAGCTGGGTTGCGTTGGTAAGATGCGACTTCAGTCAATGGTGGGACAGGGATAGTTGTTGGGTCGGCTCTAGGCTCTTGCTGGAAAAAAACAACCATTCCAAGGTTGGAATGGGAAAGCACATCAGCTGCGATTTTGCATTTGCCTGGAATATGTCTACATAAGATATTAACTGGTGACAGAGTGACAGCTGCGCGAGCCTGCACAGGAAGGACGTGATGGGGAGTGACTTAAATCTACCTTAATTGATAATGTCGGCTGTGGCCTGATTGTCTTTGGTGAAGAACACTGTCAGTCCTGTTCAAGTGTGGCCCCAGACCTGGGCAGCTGCCACAATGGGGTACAGTACGAGGCATGATGAAGAGGGTGAAGCAGGAATTTGAGAGAATTTCTGGGGGCCAAGGTTTGGAGAACCAGTGGCGGCCGAAGAAAGTAGCCGCAAAAGCCTGTGGTGGCTCGGCTGACACTGCCGGGATGAAGACTGAAATGCTGTTCTATCAGGTGGGGAAGTTGTCCCACATAGCTAAGTCTGCTACTGATGCTTGGTCTAGTTTGAGAACTTGGACTGGATCTTGCATTGGTGTGAAAAAGACAATACACAGGCGCTCAACAAGACGATATACATGCACTTGCAGACCAACGTGCACTCGCAGACCAACGTTCGCCCGCAGACCAACGTGCGCCCGCAGATCAACGTGCGCCCGAAGAGCAACATGCGCCCGCAGACCAACGTGCACTCGCAGACCAACGTGCACTCGCTGGTGCTGGATGGAAACCTGAACTAACCACAGGGAAAAAGACAGAGAAAAGTTGAGTGGCCCGCATGCCACTGAAGATGAATGGCCAACTGGGTGCCACTGTGAGTTTGTGTGGCTGATTGTTTGTCACTGAGGTGTGTTTGCAAGTTTAGTTTGTATTCGGGTTTGCACATAGGTGCATGCTGCAAAGTGTTTTATACTACTGCAGACAATATTGTGTGGTTGCAAGGGTGTCAGTGAGTGTCAGGTTGCTGGGACGATATTGTGTGGTTGCAGGGGCCTTGATCAGTATGAAGGTTTGTTTTGAGACGGCATTGCGTAGTTGCAAGGGTCTTAGTCTGGTTTGCTGAGACGATATTGCGTGGTTGCAAAGGTCTCGATTATTATGAGGTTTGTTTTGAGATGGCATTGTGTGGTTGCACGGTTCTCAACAAGTGAGGGGATGCTGAGAAGATATTGCGTTTTGCAATGTTCTCAAGTGAGTGTCGGGCTGCTGAGATGACTTTGTATGGCTGCAAGGGTCTAAATGGGTGTCAGGTTGCTGAGACGATATTGCGTTTGCAATGGTCTCAAATGAGTGTCAGGTTGCTAAGACGACTTTTTTATGGCTGCAAAGGTCTGAACAGGTGTGAGGTTGCTGAGACGAGATGTGGTTGCAAAGGTCTAGACCAGGGATCCTCAAACTATGGCCCTCCAGCTGTTGCGGAACTACACATCCCATGAGGCATTATAAAACTCTGACATTCACAGACATGACTAGGCATGATGGGAATTGTAGTTCCTGAACAACTGGAGGGCCATAGTTTGAAGACTCATGGTCTAGCTGAGTGTGAGGTAGCTGAGGTGATATTACATGTTGCATGGGTCTCAAATGAGTGTCAAGTTACTGAGACAATATTCTCTTTTTCTTTAATGAAAACGACTGTGAATGAAATGCTGGTAAACATGAGTTACAGCGTCTGGCAGTGTTTACAAGCTGTTACAGGCATTGGCATTTCGAATGCCTCTTAACATCGTCTGAACTAATTTTTTCTTTTTTTCGGGAAGGTTTCTAAACTCAACTACCTAGAAACGACTATAAATGATCCGGTGTAGATGTACTGATAAGATAACATAGAGGAGAGATTAGGGGCGGTTGAAAAATACCCAACCAACAGCAGTGTACATGAGGCCTAAGACTTTTTGTCTGGCTGCAAGGGTCTCAATGAATGCCAGGTTGCTGGGGTGAGACTGCGTGGTCACAAAGGTCTTTGATGAGTGAGAGGTTGCTCGAGACAGTATTGCGTGGTTGCAAGGGTCTCAATGAGTGTGGGGCTGCTGAGACAGTATTGCGTTTGCAAGGGTCTCAACAAGGGTGTCAGGCTGCTGAGATGATTTTGCGTGGTTGCAAAGTTTTTTTTTTGTTTGCGTTTTTATATATATTTTTTTAGGGCTGGGGAAATTAAAGATTAATTCCTTGATTAATCTTTAATTTTTTTGATCGATCAAAATTCTTGATGTCACTGGACATTGAGACTTACCCTGCTGGATGCGAGCAAACTGCACCCATTGGATTGAGGTACCTTTGCATCCGTGGAGCAGGAGGATGCATCAGGTTCCATCAGAGGAAGGGGGCAAAAAAAACATTGTTTTCCTGTCCTAAGCAGTTTTGTGCAGACAATTCTTTGTGTATCGGCAACATCAGTTTGAATTTAAAACGTATTTGTGTGAACTGTGAAGTTAAGTCATGGATTGTGGAAACTAACTAGTGTCGGGTGATTTTATATAGTGTATACCACATTTACCACTGACGAATGCAGAGTTGCAATGCAAGGAGATCTGCTAAAAGTAGTTGGATATGTATGTGCGTTATAATTAGGGTTGAACGAACCCAAACTGTAAAGTTTTTTTTGGAAACCAAACCCAAATAATTTGCTGAAAGTTTGGGTTAGGGTTCGGAGTTTGGCTATGTAACGGCGCGCTGCACGGCAGCCAATCGCCATTTGTTTTACTTGTGTGACCTAGAAGCCATCACAGCCATGCCTACTAATGGCATGGCTGTGATTGGCCAGTGCACCAGGTGACCGAGCATGTGACCCAGCCTCTATATAAGCTAGAGGCACACAGCACAGCTCATCACTCTGCTTTAGCTAGGGTAGGGAAAGGCTGCTGCTGCTGCTCTCAGGGACAGATTTAGATGTGCTGCTTCAGAAATTGAATTACAATACTCAGCGATCTTCATAGCATTAGCTACTGTAGAGAAAGGTTCTTATAGGGAGAGAATTAGATAGGAGTCTGTCCTACTCTGCATTAAATAATTTAGGGTGAAGGTTCCTGATGTTCTTATAGGCAGACAAATATATAGGAGTCAGTCCTACTTCACAAACCTAATTGCAGCTGCATTGCATATGTTCCTGTCAGATAATCTGCATATTGCACCAGCATTGCATATGTTCCTGTAACATACTCTGCATTAGCTACTGTAGGGAAAGGTTCCTGATTGTGCTTATAGAGAGAGAATTAGTTAGGAGTCAGTCCTACTTCACAAATCTAATTGCACCAGAATAGTGTCCCATCATTGGCACGCATGTTTGAATCGTAGGTTCCGTAGGGGCCACTAACAAACGATATGGGAGACAACGAATAGTAGCAAATTTATAGGACATAAAGAATGTAATAAGAAATCTTACTTGGGACAGTGGGCCATGCGAGTAAGTTCGCGGCGGACTGTGGCTGGAGTGAAACATATCGGGAAGGTGTAGCGTGATGCCGTGCATGGAGCAAAACAACGAGGTTTGGTGTACAAAATAGAACGCGAGAAGTGCATACAAATAATTTGTAAGCTCCACTGCGGGAACCGAACATATGGTATGGGTGACACCACGAGTTTCAGTGACGTGTAGTACCGCACACTGAACCGACAAAGAGCATGTGTGAGTGGGCTGCTTGAATACCCTCCGGGCTCCTCCCATAAACTCAGGCCACCATACCACTTTATATGTTTGTTATTTAAAAAAAAATGTTTACTTTCTGTTATAAAACATATACAATTTACTAGTAATGGCGGCAATCAGTGACTTATAGCGGGACTGTGATATTGCGGCGGACATCCTGACATTAACTGACACTTTTGGTAGCGGTAAAATCACAGCAGAGCCAGGTGCGTGAACGCCCCCCCCCCCCCACCCGAAAGTGCCATATCATGTACTAGGAATGTGATCTGGTGCAGCAGGGCCGCCTTTATGTTATACGGTCAGCAAGGGGTTAATGCATGGTGTAATTCTATTTTTTTTAATTTTAATTCTGCACTGACTGTCTTTGAAATTGCCCCTGCCCCCTATTAAATCCAATCTGGGGACAAAACCAGGGACACACTTGGTCCGGGGACAGTGTCCTCAATCAGGGGACTGTCCCCTGAAACTGGGGATGTCTGGTCACCCTACTCAAGGAGCTTACAACCTAAGGTCCCTAACTCACATTCATTCATTTATACACATAATGGGACCAACTAAGACAAGAGCCAATTTACCTACCAGCATGTCTTAGGGGTGTGGGGGGGTGGGGAGCCGGAGTATCCAGAGGAAACCCAAGCAGGTGCAGGGAGAACATGCAAACTCCAGGGAGCTAGTGCCCTGTTTGGGATTTGAACCAGTAATGCTTTTGCTGCTATGCGAAAATGCTAACCACTACACCACTTTGCTGCCCCACAAAATGGCACACTTCAGATTTTGTGTCACCAAAGAGAAGAACTCCATAAAAGGCCCATTTTCTTGTTCAATGGAACTTGAGTGTATTCCTGCAATAGGTACACTAACAAAGTAATGCAGGGGACAGAAGTACATAATGCACAGAGTGCAGGCATCTGGAATGTGTAAAGCACAGGATGCAGGAGTCAGAGGTATGTAACACCCAAAGTGCAGGGGTCAGGAGTGAGTAACGCACAGAAGGCAGGGGCCAGGAAATTGTAACGTAAGAGAGTGCAAGAGTCAGGAGTGCTTAACACACAGAGTGTAGGGGTCAGGAGTGCATAACACAGAGTGTAGGGTTTAAGGGTGCATAGCATGGAAAGTGCAGGAGTCAGGAGTGCATAACACACAGAGTGTAGTGGCCAGAAGTACATAATGAACAGAGTGCAGGGGTCAGGAGTATGTAATGCAGAGAGTAGAGGAGTTGGACATATATATGACTTCTGCACTCTGTGCATTATGTATGTCCAACCCCTCTACTCTCTGCATTACATACTCCTAAACCCTGCACTCTCTGTGTATTACATATACCTGACCACTACACTTTTTGTTATATATGACTTCTGCACTCTGTGCATTATGTAACAAAAAGTGTAGTGGTCAGTTATATGTAATGCACAGAATGCAAGGGGTCAGGAGTGCTTAACAAACAGATTGTAGGGTTCAGGAGTGCATAACGCACAGAGTGTAGTGGTCAGAATACATAATGCAGAGTTCAGGGGTCAGGAGTGTTAATGCACAGAGTACAGGGGTTGGATGTTGGATGTATATAATACACAGAGTGCAGAAATCAGGGGAATATAAGACAGGAAGTGTAGGGATCAGGAGCATGCTATGCACCGAGTGCATGGGTCAGGGAAGTGCAAAATTCCCCCACGCAAGAAATATTATTCCCAACTTTGAGTAAAAAATACCCTAATAATATCTCCTCCCTCCAAAATCTAGCATTAACTTGCCCCTCCAGCCCCTCCAGCACAAAATGCTTTAGCAGGCCAAAAATCTACCCAAACAAAAATGCTACATTTCCCTTCTTCTCCCAGTACAAATCCCCTCGCTTTGCTGAAATCCCCTCACAGTACACACCCCCCCCCCCTCCAAAAGTTTTCTTTCAGCACAAGTGTTCAGATTCAAAGGCTGTTGTGGAGTTCAGGGTCGATTGCTTCCTCCTGTATTTTAGAGGATTCTAGAATCATAGTGGGCTGGAATGACAAATATGCAGTCTGAATATTTATGAGGCTTCAGCCAAACCCTGGGGAGGTGTGCCGAGTAGGTGGCTGAAAAGCACATAAATAGTCTGAAGCCTGGAGCAACTGGAAAGGGGGATAGTTCTTGGTCTAATCCTCTGGGCAGAATGCTGGAGTCTTCTGTGTGTCCATCAAATTCCAAATTGTGGCATAGCTAGGTGGGTGGGGGGCGTTGTACTTCTAAAATCCTTTTTGGTAGCTAATCAAGGGAACTTCACCTAAGAACTTGGTGTAGAGAGCTTACTGGTGCATGCCCAGTGGAAGTTGGAAAGGGTCTGACTGTCCTGTGGCATTAACCCCTCCCTCACTGAAAAGTTTCTGGTGGGTACTAGAATGAGGTATCTAATGATCGTGTGACATTGAGAGTACTGACCTGAACTCAGGATCCTAGTGACTGTGTGCTGTTTTCCTTTGAGTGGAAGTGCTAATGGTATCTCTAACTGAGATAGTTTTTACAAGGATTCAGTAAGATTCCATAGTTCTACAATATCCCATATCACCCTACACCCTCTCTAAGTTCTTCAGCAATAAACCTTATAAAAAATATATTCCCTAGACCAGGGGTCCCCAAACTTTTCAGGAAAGGGTCAGTTTACTATCCTTCAGACTTTAGGGGAGCCGGATTGTAACCAGTTGGCAAGTCAGGACACTCTCTACTTTGCAGATAGAGCAAGGATCTGTGTGTTAGTGGGCGTCCTGATACTCCTGCTTGCCCCCTCCCCCCTCAAGAGGCTTTCTCCACACCAGGGAGAAAGCCTTGCATAACGGTGTTGAGTTACAGACAGAAGAACAGGAAGTGAGGATTTCTCAGAAGAAATAAGGACATTTAAAAGCAAAATGGAAGGATGAGGTAAGTGAAGGAGGACTGCACTAAGGTAAAGGAAGATATTTAGGTGGGGGGGGGAAAACGTTTCCTTTACAACCCCTTTAAATTACAGTGGCTCCTTTGGGGGTAGCACTACATAGAAAACGGTGTGCCCAGTAGGTGGCACAAAGTTGCTCCTTTGGGGGTAGCACAGTGGCTTGTTTGGGGGTAAAGCTACATAAAAAAAGTGTGCCCAGTAGGTGTCTGAGGAGCACATGAATAGCCTGGAGCAGCCGGGAGGGAGATACTGTAGTTATTGCTCTAATCCTGCATGAGGAGTCCCCAGCGCAAGGAGCCATGTCCCTCTGGTCAGATTGCTGGAGTTGGCTGCATGTTCATTGAGGTCCCAGCTGTGGCATAGCTGGGGCCTACTTCTTAAAATGATTTTTGGAAGCTA
Source organism: Rana kukunoris (assembly GCA_029574335.1). Classification (NCBI taxonomy): domain Eukaryota; kingdom Metazoa; phylum Chordata; class Amphibia; order Anura; family Ranidae; genus Rana; species Rana kukunoris. Next base: position 38,205,005 of record CM056060.1, on the reverse strand, counting down.
ATCAAGAAAATTTCACCAAAGAAATTTGCCTGGAGAGCTTACTAAAGAGTGCCCAGTGGAGGTTGGAAAGGGCCTGGCTGTCTTGTGGCAGCCACATGGGAGAGATAGAGGGTGTTATTTTTGCTCAGATATGGGTTTTAAAAGCATTATAGAAACACAGTCTTCCCCAGATAAACCCTGGTGTCTATGCAGATCGGCTGTGTTCACAACTCTTTGACAACAGATCATTCTCTCTGCTGCAGCCTTGCACCTTGTGACAAAGGTACCATGTTACCATCTGATGACTAGAGGAGAGGAGATTGAGGAAAGGCTTCCTCCTACCTGCAGCAGACTAATGATATCATCTTAGTCTAGGCAAAGTCAAGGGCTGCTTTAAAAAAGATAAAAAAAAGTAGAGCTTGCTTGAAAAAAGTATGGTGTTACTCTACATTGTGACATGCCATGATGTTATGAATCTATTCTATTCAGACTTCTCGAAAGTGCTTTAAAGGGGTTGTAAAGGTTTGTGTTTTATTTTCTAAATTGGTTCCCTTAAGCTAGTGCATTGTTGGCTTTCCCTTCGATTTTCCTTCTAAGGCCTCGTACACACGATCAAATCTGTCTGCTGGAAACGTTCTGCTAGACCGTTTCAGCAGACAGATTCGATCGTGTGTACGGGCAAACAGACGGATTTGGCCACCCGACAGATTTCAAAGCATGCTTCGAAATCTGTCGGCTGGGAACCCGTCCGCCCGACATGTCTGCTGGTTAATATGCTTTCGACGCATGCGCGGAAGTGTTTTACTTCCTGGTGCGGTGACGTGGCGGCGTCAACGTCACCGCCACGTCACCGACACGTCAGCGCGCTGTCTGCTGGAGGGGATTTTGGTTTGCGCGTGTGTACACGCGAGCAAACCAAAATCCCAGCAGACAGATTTGTTCAAATCGGTCGGTCCGACCGATTTGAACAGACAGATTTGATAGTGTGTACAAGGCCTAAATGTTTTTTTTTTTCTTTGTCTGAATTTCTCACTTCCTGTTTCTTCTCAGTAACTTGCCCCCATCATCCATGGGGGTTAGTCAGCAAGAACAGCTTACTGAGGAGGAACAGGAAGTGAGAAATTCAGACAAAGAAAACAAAGAAAAAAAACATTTAGAAAGGAAAATGAAGGAAAAAGGTGAGTGACCCAACAATGCCCTAGCCTAAAGGAACCAATTTAGAAAATAAAAAACAAACCTTTACAACCCCTTTAACCACAGATATACGTTGGCAGAATGGCACAGGCAGGTATATATATGTTGCTTTGAATCCTGCACCCTAGCGGGCATGTGCCCGCCACGGTCTCCGTGACCATGCCCGTGGGACCCGCGGACTCAATGTCCCGCAAACGGGTCAAAGAACGGCAGAACAGGGGATGCCTTTATTAACAAGGGATTATCAGAAATAAGGGATCACTTGGTGAAGCGGGGATTTTTGTTTCAAATAAACCCATCTGCTACAAGTGACCGACACGAGATATACAGATCATATTTATACAGCAGCGCCAATTATCTGTACCTAAAAATTATCTTAACATCTCCCTTTTCTGCCTGGTGACATGTCACTGATCGTCTACTTCCTCTCATCAGAAGCATCAATCAGTGACGTGTCACACATAGCCACGCCCCCTAACAGTTAGAATCACTCACAAGGACACAATTAACCCTTACAGCGGCCCCCCCTGGTTAACCCCTTTACTTACAGTCACATTTATACAGTAATCAGTGCATTTTTATAGCACTGCTCGCTGTATAAAAGTGAATGGTCCAAAAATAGTGTCAAAAGTGTCCGATGTGTCCGCCATAATGTCACAGTCATGAAAAAAAATCGCAGATTGCCGCCATAACAAGTAAAAAAAATAAAATAATGAAAATGCCATAAAACTACACCATATTTTGTAGACGCTATAACTTTTGCGCAAACCAATCAATATACGCTTATTGCATTTTTTTTTACAAAACGATGTAGAAGAATATGTATTGGCCTAAACTGAAAAAAAAAAATGCTTAAAAAAATGGAGATATTTATTATAGCAAAAAGAAAAAAAATACTGTTTTTTTTTTTCAAAATTGTCACTGTATTTTTGTTTATAGCGCAAAAAATAAAAACCGCAGAGGTGATCAAATACCACCAAAAGTAAGCTCTATTTGTGGGGAAAAAAAGGCGTCAACTATGTTTGGGACGCAGTGCCGAATCGCAAAAAGTGCTCTAGTCTTTGGCCAGCCAAATGGTCCGGGGCTGAAGTGGTTAAGGGTGTCAATGAAGATGAATCTAAAAAGGATCTGTGGTAAAGAGCTAGAAGAATTAATGCATAAAATATGTAGGCAAGGAGAACCGGAGAAGTTTTTACACTAACTGCCACTGTGAGTAGCCTAGAAGAATCTGCAAGGGACAGGGGATGGTAAGCACATCAATAAGGAACCTATTAAAGCATGTTAGAGGCAGGCCTTCCGTTGATTAGTTAGCAAATTCTAAATTAAGCCCTCAACTGCAATGTCATGGATCCAGATATTTCCTCCTTTCCTTATTCCATTTTTTTTTTTTTGTACACATGGGGTATAGCCTAGCACTAGCTGCTATGGTTCATCACAGTGATTTGTAATAGCCAGGAACCACTGACAGGTTGATGGATTCATTAATGTATAATTGGATATTTAGTGGTTCGATGGCTGCTTGCTTTTTTTTCCTGACTTGGCTGTAGGATTAACTCTCAACGTTCCATGTAACAATGGTTTACAGGGTTGGACATTCAATAGCAGACCGTTTTTTAAATTGGAAAGCCTTCTTTAATAAATTTGCCTATAAAGTCTACTAAGTCTAAGAGGAGAATCCCCGGCTGAGGGCACACCCTAGGAGAATGAAAAACGGGAGGAAAATGAGGAGCTAACCATAGCAACCATTTAGATTTCTTGTTTCATTTTCCCAGCAAATGAAAGGGAAGACCTTATCGGACACAAATCCACCTCCTCTGATTATTGACGACTCTTATTTTCAGGAGTGTGAATGTGGGAGGGGGGAATAGTTTGCATCAAAGCAGAGATATATAATGAGATATTGTCAATCACCCGGAACAGTCGCTTTATCCCCCTTAGGGGGGATACACTTTACAAATGGACTTTACTTATTGAATAAAAATATTTATATTTAGCTCTCATTTTGATATGATGCTTATTATGTTGTGATGCACTTTACAAATAGACTTTACTTATTGAATAAAAATATTTATATTTAGCTCTCATTTTGATATGATGATTATTATGTTGTGATGCACTTTACAAATAGACTTTACTTAATACTTACTGAATGAAAATATTTATATTTAGCTCTCATTTTAAAAGGATGATTATTATGTTGTGATGCACTTTATCGGATTATCCTTTTCTTATTTTATTCATTCATTTTCTACATTTTTATATCATTACACACTTGAGGAATATTTGTATTTTTGCCCTTTTATTTGTGTATAGTAATGAGATATTACTTTATCAATCTAATTTATGTACCCTGGCGAAAAAAGACAAACTGTCATTTAACAGGAAGAGAAGAGAGAACTGTAATTCCTGGTTTCCGCTTTGAGCTCTTGTTTATGGGGTTATACGGAAAATCGAGTATCAAAATGATGTGCAAAGTGTGATAACCAATCAGAAATAAGCTTTTAACAGATTTTACTCTAATCACTAGGATTGGGGAGAGATCGGTATTGGTTGTTCACATCATCATTGTTCTTTTCGTCTTACCTCAAGTCTGATAAAACAATCCCTTAGGGCAGGGGTCTTCAAACTTTTTAAACAAAGGGCCAGTTTACTGTCCTTTAGACTTTAGGAGGGCCGGACTGTGGCCAGTGGCAGTAGAAAAGGTCCCAGCATCAGTGGGAAAAAATAATGCCCCCATGTTTGTTTTAGTGAGAATTTTTGAGCATTATTGGTGTTAGTGTGCCCCATTATTGATGTAAATGGGCCCCATCGTTGGTGTCAGTGGGAGGAATTGTACTTAATTTTCCCATCGCACACTTTCCTGGATCCGCTCTTGGGTTTGGGTGCTTGTAGCAACAACCAGCTGGATACTGGTACACGTTACAGTAGAAATATTTGCCAGCACACCATGGAACAACGTAAATAGCGTCCAAACGGATGTTTTATTACATGATCACAACACAAAGAAGGTGCAACGTTTCAGTGCCACGTAGGGCCCCTTCTTCAGGCATGTGAAAGTGGGAGGAATTGTGCCCCATTCATTGGTGTCAATAAGAGGAATTATGCCCTATTGTTATCAGTGGATGAAATGGTGCCCCAAGGGCCAGCTAAAAGCAAGCAAAGGGAATTCCCTTCTCTAGGAATAACATCTATGAGACAGCCCATCAAACAATAGATTATATTGTGCTCCATGGAAAATTATTTACTTATGTGTACATTTTATGCCCTAATTACGAAATTAGTGGACCGACTTGATACGCAAAATACCAATAAGTATAAAAACAAGTGCATTACCTACATCTTCTCCTGTGGTGCAGCTTTAGAAGACCAGGAAAGCAGAGTAGAGCGGAGGTCTTCAAGATCTTGGTCCCCAACGATTGACTCGTAAGCAACAGGCAGTTTGTTCCCTACAAGCGTCGAGCAGATAGAAAGTTGGAGTCATGATCATGGAGCATCCATCTGACAACCAAGGAGATGGTGTGAGAGCAGAAGCTTTGCCTGTTCCTCCCAGGTCCTGCTGGGAATATTAGAGTGCAGAGGGGAAGTCACAGATCTATCCACTGTGGCACATCCTCACCTCTTCCTAACAAGCTGTGTGTGTGTTTTCCTGCACGAGAATGAGGTCTCTCAGCTGGGGATTGGAAACTCCGCCTGATGCGAGAGAAGGAAGGAGGGAGGGAGTGAGGTGGATAAGGAGAAAAGACAGGAGACACTGGATAGGAGTCTATGGGGGGAAGGAAAGCAAAAACATGGAGAATAGAGGTTTCAAGAGTGGGATTAAAACTGATGGGGATATGTAAATGATTTATCTGCAGTCACGGCAGGCGAGAACTGGGAATGGGAATGATAAGCCCTGAATAATAGCATAGGCTCTGGTCACTTATGCAGCATCTCAGGGTACCACAAAGATGCATGCAGTCCAATGTTACGCCTAGTACCCTTTCTGCTCTACTGCTGGGTAAAATACAATAAGTGTAATAGTGTGAGTTAATGTATGCGTGGTTGATGACTTTGTGTATGCAATCTTCTGCATACAGAAATGCAGTTCTTTACATTTCTTCTGTTTTGTAGAAATTGTCCTTTAGATAATGAAAGCAGAGAAGTTGTAATGCCGCGTACAGACGATCGGACATTCCGACAACAAAACCGTGGATTTTTTTCAGACGGATGTTGGCTCAAACTTGTCTTGCATACACACACAGAGAGAGAGAGAGAGAGAGAGAGAGAGAGAGAGAGAGAGAGAGGGCTCAAACGAAAAAAAACAATTGCAGCCGCTTCACTGTGCCCATCAAATGCTGCAGCAACTGTGCCCATCAAATGCAGCCACTGTGCCATCAATTGTCATCACTGTTCCATGCCATCAAATGCAGCCACTGTGCCATCAATTGTCACAACTGTGCCATGTCATCAAACGCAGCCACTGTGCCATGCCATCAAACACAGCACCTGTGCCATCAATTGTCACCACTGTGCCATCAAACACAGTCACTGTGCCATCAATTGTCACCACTGTGCCATGCCATCAAACACAGCCACTGTGCCATCAATTGTCACCACTGTGCCATGCCATCAAATGCAGCCACTGTGCCATGCCATCAAACGCAGCCACTGTGCCATCAATTGTCACCACTGTGAGTGAGTGAGTGAGTGAGTGAGTGAGTGAGTGAGTGAGTGAGTGAGTGAGTGAGTTGTATAGCGCAACAAATGCAAACTTAATCGCCTCAAACATGCCATGCCATCAAACACAGCACTGTGCCATCAATTGTCACCACACTGTGCCATACCATTAAACGCAGCCACTGTGCCATGGCATCAAACGCAGCCACTGTGCCAATTGTCGCCACTGTGCCAATTGTCGCCACTGTGCCCATTGTCGCCACTGTGTCCATTGATGTCACTGTGCCCATTTTCGCCACTGTGCCCTGTATAATGCCCCTCCCCCCGTCCGGCACTTACCTTTCTGGGGGTCAGCCATCCTCATATATATATATATATATATATATATATATATATATATATATATATATATAGGGCCAGATTGAGGTAGCGTATCTTTAAGCAGGCGTAGCGTATCAAATATACGCTACGCTGCCGCAACTTAGAGAGGCAAGTGCTGTATTCACAAAGCACTTGCTCCGTAAGTTGCGGCGGCATAGCGTAAATCGACCGGCGTAAGCCCGCCTAATTCAAAGTAGGAAGGAGGTGGGTGGCATCTATTTAAATTAAGCGTGACCCAATCCTAATGAATGGCCGGTCGAACTGGGCATGCGCACGCATGCTCAGAATCACGTCGCAAAAACTCCCTAAGGCCGCGTACACACGATCGAATATATCTGCTGAAACTGGTCCGCAGACCAGTTTCAGCGGACAGATTCGATCGTGTGTACGGGCTAGCAGACAGGTTTCCAGCAGACAAAAGTTTTAAAGCATGCTTTAAAACTTGTCTGCTGGAAAGCCGTCTGTCGGATATGTCCGCTGGTTAGTACGCCTAACCAGCGGACCGAAATCTCCCGCATGCGTCAAATAGATTCGACGCATGCGTGGAAGTATTTTACTTCCTGGTTTGGTGACGTGGCGGCATCAACGTCACCACCACGTCACCGCACTGTCTGTCCGAGGGGATTTTTGTTTGATCGTGTGTACACAGATCAAACCAAAACATCCCAGGAGACATGTCCGATGAAAACGGTCTGTCGGACCGTTTTCATCGGATATATCTCCTCGTGTGTACGCGGCCTAAGATACGTCGGCGTAAATGCCTATCACGTGAACGTAACTTACGCACAGCCCTATTCATGTAGTACTACGTAAACGGCATACGTGACGTAAATTTCGACAGCGTCGTTCCCTGGCCCATACCTTTGCATTAGCTGCGCCTGCTATAGCAGGAGTAACTTTACGCCGGACGTAAGCCTTACGCAAATCGAATATATGAAGCGGCCGGGTGCATCTACATACGTTAATCGGCATATCTGACTCATTTGCATATTTCTAATGGGAACGCCTAATGCGTCCAGCGTAACTATGCACTCATGATACACCGGCGTAGGGAAGTAACGTCGGACGGCTGAAGCCATGCTTTTCGACGTATCTAGCTTTGTGAATCGGCGCAGAGATGCGACGGCGCACATTTGTACTTGAGACGGCGTATCTATAGATACATCGGCGTAAGTCCGTTGTGAATCTGGGCCAATATTTTTTACTTTTTGCTATAATAAATATCCCCAATAAGCGCTTATTGATTAGTTTGCGCAAAAGTTATAGCGACTGCAAAATAGGGTATAGATTTATAGCATTTTTATTTTTATTTTATTTTTTTACTAATAATGGCGGCGATCAGTGATTTTTATCGTGACTGCGATATTGTGGCGGACACCGGACACTTTTGACACTAATTTGGGACCATTCACATTTATACAGCGAACAGGGCTATAAATATGCACTGATTACTGTGTAAATGTGACTAGCAGGGAAGGGGTTAACACTAGGGGGCGATCAAGGGGTTAAATGTGTGAATGATTCTAACTGTGGGGGGAGGGGACTGACTGGGGTAGGTGACCGATCTATGTCCCTATGTACAAGGGACACAGCATCGGTCTCCTCTCCCTGACAGGACGTGGATCTCTGTGTTTACACACAGAGATCCACGGTCCAACTCAGTTACTGGGTAATCGCGGGTGCCTGGCGGACATCGGCTCACAATATATATACCCTATATCACCAAAAGTAGGGTTCAAGATTGAGCTGGCCCATCCTTTTCAGCAATAACAGCTTCAACCCTTCTGGGAAGGCTTACATTTACATTTACATGTATGCAGCCAAGCCTGTCTGTGTTTTATCCTGGGTTGGCAGAAATCCACGGAGAGCTGGATGACAGACAGCATCACTGAGACCTCCCCTCTATTTATAGAATGTGATAGAACCTTCTGGAAAGATGGGAGGAGAGGTAAGGTAGAGTTGACTGGAGTATGCTGAGGGTCCTGACCAATCCCCAACTTGGGTTGGCAGGGGGCAGGTCCCTTCAAATACTCAGGGTCAGCCCAGCTGTGGAGGAGTTGTTCGGGTGGAAGCTGGAGTTTTAGGCTGTTGTGGCCTTTAATGGAGCTCCCCAGTCTGGGGGGGTGACCTTGGGCCTGTGCTCGGGTGCGGACAGGACCCTCTCACGACACACAGAGGTGTTCTGGGCAGGAGACATGGGAGCAAAGCGAATAGCTGGAGAACACTGCCAGGCAAGTCTCCAGGAGGAACAGGTACAGCCAGGAGGGCTGGTGAGTGACAGTGTCAGGAGCTCTGGGAGACAGGCCTGAGAGGACTGGGTGCAAGCAGTCTGGGATGGGTGCAGAGCCAGTCAAGAGGACTATGGTGGCACAGGCAGTGGAAAGAGGCATAGGTGTTACTGGGATCAGTGGGATCAATAACCACACGTGGGACAGCTAGCACTAGGACTACCATATTTTGCTACACCATAGGGGCCTGCAGTCCCTGCCTGCAAAGGGCATTTGCTTTGGGCTTGGCTGAGCCAGTGTCGGGGCTGCAATTCAGTGTTATCTGGTCCAGAGAGTTGTAGTTCTACAAGCAAGTCTGTGCTGTGGATAGAAGAGGAGAAATGTGTATATACCGGATATATATAGTTATGTCCCTGAAGATCTGCTATTAATCACATGAACATCCCATATCCCCATCCAAGTTATAATCTCCTCAATAAAAAAAAAAAAGTACAAGGACTGCTGTATGTCTGGAAATTTGTGTCCCTGGCTGTGCAGGGTGAGAGACGGACCACAAACACCAGCAGCCCCTACAGGGGTACTGCTACAATAACAAGAAAGATAGTGAAATAGATCCTCTGAAGTGAGCAATAGGCCCCACTCCAGCAACAGTAGACACCCCCAGCAACAATGGTTTTCCCACACAACAATAGAAACAAAGAACAAAATACCACCCTAGCAACAATATACCCACCAGCAGCAACAACAGACCTCTACCTCAACAGTAGATCCCTCCAAGCAACAATTGACCCCCACCCCCTGACTCCTCCCCAGCATATACTCCCCAGCTCCCACTAGGCGAACTAGGCAGCCGCCTAGTGTCCACTGCTGCCTAAAGGGGGCGCACCCATGCCCACTGACTTCCCCATTAGCCTGGCCGGGGGAACATGAGTGGCCCTACACAGCTCTGACTGTCTCTCCAGAGAATGCAACAGCCGTGGAGGACATCTGTTGCAGCTGCTGCAAAGAAGGGCAGCTGCTGCTTAGCCTGTGAGGAGGGCAGGAGGACAGCTGAGGAGGAGGCAGGCACGAGGACAGGGGAGAAGGAGGAGGATGCAGGCACAAGGACGGCGGAGGAGGAGGCAGGCATGGGTATAGCGGAGAATCAAATGTAGTGCTATCCCGCAGAAGCTGGGTAATAAAGAGCACAGCAAAGAGTACCTGTCGTGGACATTCCTTTACTTCTACTATATGCAATATGCATCATTCACCCCTAGGAATTTCGGAGGAGCCATGAGGTAATGTGCCGCCCAAAACATCCAGCAGCTCCTCCGGGGGTAGTGCTACAATTATTTTCTATATAGTCATGAAGCCACCATTGCTTTGTGCATCGCAATGCTGTGAGGCTAGTGAACAAGTTTAAGTTAGCAGATCTAGCTTCAGACGACTAGGAAGTGTGTTTCAATGACAACTGAATGCTCTTTGCAAGCCATTCAGACTACGAGGAGATGTTAGGGATGTGTGTACACACGCACTGTCGGGGCTTTTCATGAATGAGGGTGCTTGTGTATAGGAGGAAGTGTCCAATGTGCATACATCATGCTGCATATCTAATCAGGATCTGAAGACCAGGGCCTGGACAGACGGACGGGGGGGGGGTGTATTAATAGTGGAGGAGGGGGGCACAATTCTGTATTCTTGCCCTGGGCGCTGGATGATCCTGTCCCGGCACTGCTAACAACGCTAGGAAGAAATGTCTTTAGCAACGTGGTCGACCCAAAAAAGGAACTTGAGATTTGATATGCAAATTGGCAGGATCACCAGGTACGTCTATACATACAGAACAAAATCAGACTAATGTAAAATATGAAAGATGTTTGATTATTAAATAGATAGCCAAGGTAGATTGTACTTTTTGATTGTAATAGGCACTGCAGTAAAAGTAAGATTTCTTAATACAAATCAGTCTCCGTAGATATGAACATAGTGCTGAAGAGTTCTACTAAAAATTATTTTTCCTAGCAGTGCCAAAGGTAATTATACTGTAGATGAAGGATTTGGGTTCCATTAGAGAGATGTACACTCAGTGCCAGGACAAGGTTACCTAGAGCCCAGGGCAAATATGCCCCCCCCCCCAAGATTTATGGGCATTTGTGTCAGCAAAAGTCCCCCCCCTCCCCCAAAAAAAAAAAAAATTGGACACTAATCTACATTACCCCCTAAGCATAGATTCTCCCCCCTGCTGAAATCCACCCTCCCAGCACAAATCTCGGCCCCTCCATCCCCAAATTTCCCTCCCCTAAATAAATCACTCCTCCTAGCACAAATCCTTCACTCCTCAAATTATGACTCCAAAACCCCCTCCAAGCACAAATATTCCCCATCTCCTCCTAGCACAAATCCCCTCCCCCTCTACCATAGCACCTCTTCTAACACAAACCCCTCAAGTCAACCTCTTCTAGCACAAATCCTCTTCTCCCAACACAAACCACTCCTAGCGAAGCATAATTTATTCTAATGGAAGCACATTCAATTTTACAAAAAACATAAACGTTTAAACCTGGTTAATTAACCACTTAAGACCCGGACCTTTAGTCAGCTAAAGAACCCGGCCATTAGGGAAATAGGAGTGACACAGAGGATTGAAGAGTGTAAATCCTTTAGGGAAATAGGGGGTGATACAGAGGATTGAAGAGTGTAAATCCTTTGGGGAAATCGGGGATGGTACAGAGGATTGAAGAGTGTAAATCTATTAGAGAAATAGGGGTGATACAGAGTATTGAAGAGTGTAAATCCATTAGGGAAATAGGGGTGATACAGAGGATTGAAGAGTGTAAATCCTTTAGGGAAATAGAGGTGATACAGAGGATTGAAGAGTGTAAATCCATTAGGGAAATAGGAGTGATACAGAGGATTGAAGAGTGTAAATCCATTAGGGAAATAGGGGTGATACAGAGGATTGAAGAGTGTAAATCCATTAGGGAAATAGGAGTGATATACAGAGGATTGAAGAGTGTAAATTCATTAGGGAAATAGGAGTGATAAAGAGGGTTGAAGAGTGTAAATCCTTTAGGGAAATAGAGGTGATACAGAGGATTGAAGAGTGTAAACCCTTTAGGGAAATAGGAGTGATACAGATGATTGAAGAGTGTAAATCCTTTAGGGAAATAGGGGTGATACAGAGGATTGAAGAGTGTAAATCCTTTAGGGAAATAGGGGTGTTACAGAGGATTGAAGAGTGTAAACCCTTTAGGGAAATAAGGTGTGATACAGAGGATTGAAGAGTGTAAATTCATTAGGGAAATAGGGGGTGATACAGAGGATTGAAAAGTGTAAATCCTTTAGGGAAATAGGGGGTGATACAGAGGATTAAAGAGTGTAAATCCATTAGGGAAATAGGGATGATACAGAGGATTGAAGAGTGTAAAACCATGAGGGAAATAGGAGTGATACAGAGGATTGAAGAGTGTAAATCCATTAGGGAAATAGGGGTGATACAGAGGATTGAAGAGTGTAAATCCATTAGGGAAATAGGAGTGATATACAGAGGATTGAAGAGTGTAAATCCATTAGGGAAATAGAGGTGATACAGAGGATTGAAGAGTGTAAACCCTTTAGGGAAATAGGAGTGATACAGATGATTGAAGAGTGTAAATCCTTTAGGGAAATAGGGGTGATACAGAGGATTGAAGAGTGTAAATCCTTTAGGGAAATAGGGGTGATACAGAGGATTGAAGAGTGTAAACCCTTTAGGGAAATAAGGTGTGATACAGAGGATTGAAGAGTGTAAATTCATTAGGGAAATAGGGGGTGATACAGAGGATTGAAAAGTGTAAATTCATTAGGGAAATAGGGGATGATACAGAGGATTGAAAAGTGTAAATCCTTTAGGGAAATAGGGGGTGATACAGAGGATTAAAGAGTGTAAATCCATTAGGGAAATATGGGTGATACAGAGGATTGAAGAGTGTAAATCCATTAGGGAAATAGGAGTGATATACAGAGGATTGAAGAGTGTAAATCCATTAGGGAAATAGGAGTGATACAGAGGATTGAAGAGTGTAAATCCTTTAGGGAAATAGAGGTGATACAGAGGATTGAAGAGTGTAAATCCATTAGGGAAATAGGAGTGATACAGAGGATTGAAGAGTGTAAACCCTTTAGGGAAATAGGGGTGATACAGAGGATTGAAGAGTGTATCCAGGAGCTCTTCCTGTTGGGTCTGAAAGAGTGACCCTCCCCCAGGGCGAGAACTGTCCCAGTAGTAATCGGCGCACGTACCTACCAGTAGGGCGTGTGGCTCCTGGGCTCCAGACAGGCAGGGTTTTCCACCCCCCGCCTCAGCAGGCCTTCTCATCCGCCTCCCCTGGCCGCTTCTCACCCTCCAGGTAAGCCCCTGCTACTCAGGGCGATCTACACCTCCCCAGGACCCGTAGGTGGCCGTCCTTGTTAGGACAGCCACGGCGGCAGCCTAATCTCCCCCAGCGGAGAAACAACTCCCCCGCGATCCGCTTCCTCCAGCTCCGGCCCCCCCCAACAACCAGCCGCTCCCCCGCTCCTTTACTCTGTCCCATACGCCCCCCATACAGCCATCACCATCAGAGGCACCCTCCTGCCACCTCTCCACGGCAATTTTCGCCATTCCAGGACTTTTTTCGGGACCTCCGCGCCAGGCCTCTCTCAAACGCGGGGCCGCAATCCAGGAAAGTCTGCGGCTTCACCTGCGGCCTAACACCGCGCCGCATTTCACACACAGAATCCCCTCCAAGTCACCAGAAACCTCCCAGGAGTTCGCCCCCAGCCCCCTGCAGGACTCATCCACCCCTCAACAACCAGTCCACCCCCACCCCAGTCCATCCAGCTGACTACACACCAGCCTGGGTCCCTTGTCCTGCTCCCGGTCGGCGGCCATCTTGGTACACCCCAGCAGCAGTGACAGCTCTCACCCCCCTGTTTCATAACTTAATAACACTTGATCCAGGGGTTTCGCCCGATCGCCGTTCAGGGATCAGGAAGGAATTTTTTCCCCTACCAAAGCAAATTGGCACAGCACGGCTAGGGGTTTTTCGCCTTCCTCTGGATCAAGCTGGGAGGATTCACTGAATCCTCCCCCCATCGTCACCAAAAAAAATAATAACTACTTTGCCCCCGGTGAATGGCTACCATGGCTAATCTGCGGTACTCTGCAGAAACCATTTGGGATCTGAGGAGTTGCGCCGCAATACTGCCAGCCATCACCAAAAAGACTCTAAGAATGGAGCAACTTTTGAGGATCGATCGACGATCGACCATCAAAAATTTTAGCCGTTTACCCCAGCCTAAGCACATTTCATGTGCTTTGATCAACACAAGATCGGCAGTAAAACACAGACTTGAAATCCATGATTTCATTCTACAACACGATTTAGACTGCCTCTTTATTACAGAGAGCTGGCTCGCAGCCGACTGTAACACCATTCTAGGAGAATTGGTGCCAGAAAACTACCGTATTATCACGGAAAACAGAATAGGGCAAAGAGGGGAGGCCTGGCGGTGATCCACAAGACTCATCTTGCAATCACAAAACCAGCCCTTCAAAACCCTCTTCCATTCATGGAAACCCTTACTCTGCAACTACAGACAAATTCAAAGGAGACCGTCCACATTCTGCTCTGCTATAGGCCACCGGGCCCAAAATCGCAGCTGCTATCACCATGGACGGATTTCTTCTCCACTTACACCCTCAACAGCAAACACCTGTTGCTGCTCGGGGATTTCAACCTCTGGGCCAATTCCTCACAAGACACCGTTGCTGATGCCTGTATCGACCACCTGGAAGATTTAGGGTTACAGCAACTAGTATGTGGGCCCACACATGCTTCAGGCCACACACTTGATCTTATTTTCAGACAAGATCTGGAAATAAAAATTTTGGAAAATGAAAAGTTGCCATGGACAGACCACCATGCAATTAAATTCATTTCCACAATCCCCCCCACAACAAAAACATCAAATCCAGTGACAACACACTGGACTAGATGTCAGAAGAAGCTCCACTCGGAACTCTTCAAAACCACTTTAAGGAAAAAAATAGAAACAACTCAGCCGCATCAAACAGCCGTTGAAACATTGGAAGCCATAAACTCGGCCATGCTACAGTCAGCCGACTTGGTAGCGCCGAAACGACGAACCCGCATCCGGAAAAACAACCGCAGCTGGTTTAACAACCAGCTGTCGTTACTGAAGCAAGAACGCAGAAGGGCCGAATCTGCCTGGAAAAGAAGCTCTTCAGAGCTAAACCTATCCATCTACAAAGCGGCGGCAAGTAAATACCACAAAGAAATTTTCCAAGCCAAGAAAAAATACTTTTCTGAGGCTATCAACGGTGCCTTAAACCGCCCCCGCGAACTCTTCAAGCTGGTCACTCAGACCATGAACCCAGGATGTATTGAAGCCCCCAATGAAGACACACAAGAATTTTGCAATGAACTATCGGATTGCTTCATTAATAAAATCGAGGCGATCCGTGAAAGCATTCAGCAAAATAATTCCCCCCCCAGTCCCCCCTGCAGCCTCTCACACAACACCCATAGTAATTCTCCTATATCAGGTAAGTTCACCTTGGCACCCATCTCCATCGAGACCACTAAGAATGTCATTTGTACTCTGCGTAATGGCACAGCGCCAAATGACATTATCCCCACAAAACTGCTGAAGGAATGCGCCTACATCCTGGCTCCTCCCATCACGCAGCTTATCAACCAGTCTTTCGTGGAGGGCATAGTACCCTCACAGTTGAAAGAGGGTATAATCCAACCCATCCTGAAGAAATCCTCCCTGGACCCCAAGGACCCACTCCACCGCCGGCCCATAACAAGCCTCAATGTACTCTCAAAGGTAATGGAAAAAGTAGTGGTACAACAGCTGCAACAGCATCTGGATACCCACAAGCTACTTGACCCATTACAATCAGGGTTCCGTCCCGGACACGGGACTGAAACCGCATTGCTCAAAATATGGGACGATGTTCTCGAGGCCGCAGACGAAGGAGAATCTTGTCTTTTGGTTCTGTTGGACCTAAGCGCAGCTTTCGACACTGTAGACCACAAACTGTTACTGACGCGGCTTGCTGAAGTAGCTAGAGTCGCAGAAGGCGATTAATCTTGGTTCTCCTCTTTTCTGGAAAACCGATCGCAAACAGTGAAGCTAGGACATTTCACATCTGAGAAACGCACAGTAACATGCGGAGTCCCTCAAGGATCGCCTCTGTCACCAGTGCTGTTTAACATCTATCTTCGTCCTCTTTTTGAGATTATCAGCAGCCAAAAACTGCTCTATCACTCATATGCAGATGATACGCAACTGTATTTCCGTATCTGCAACAGACAGGATCACCACCTCAATCTAGAGACATGTCTCTCTTTGATAGAGGACTGGATGACAAAGAGTTATCTTAAACTCAACGGAGCGAAAACAGAACTTCTCCTGTTTCACGCCAAGCGCAGGAATCAACCTTCAACAGCATGGACACCCCCGCCTATTCTGGGCAAAATTATCACCCCTAGCACCAAAGTCAAAAGTCTTGGGGTCATTTTTGACTCCTTTATGACAATGGACGCACAAATAGGGTCAGTAGTCAGCGGATCCCACCATCTGCTGCGCCTACTACGCAGACTTACTCCGTTCATCCCCAAAGAAGATTTAGCAGTCGTGGTGGGAGCAATTGTTAACTCCAGACTGGATTATGCAAATGCCCTTTACCTCGGACTCCCCAAGTACCAAATCGCTCGTCTGCAAGTCGTTCAGAATACGGCCGCCAGACTTGTGACTGGGAAAAAACCCTGGGAATCCATCTCACCTTCACTGAGATCCCTTCACTGGTTACCAGTCAAAGACAGAATTGCTTTTAAAGCTCTCTGTCTTACGCATACATGTGTCCATGGGAATGCTCCCCAATATCTATGCGAAAAAATAAAAGCTCATGACCCCAATCGTGTTTTGCGATCCACCAATCAGAACCTGCTCCAGGTTCTGAAAGCCAACTACATGGCCAAAGGAGAGCGAAGATTTGCGGTCCAAGGTCCCAGACTATGGAACGCTTTACCAGCCAGCATTCGGTTGGAGGAGAATCACCTAGCTTTTAGGAGAAAGATCAAGACACATCTCTTTTGATATCAAAGGAGACAGGAACAACAAGTGCCCAGAGGCGATTCAGTTTGCATGTGCTGCGCTATATACGTTTTTCATTCATTCATTCATTAAACCCTTTAGGGAAATAGGGGTGATACAGAGGATTGAAGAGTGTAAATCCATTAGGGAAATAGGGGGTGATACAGAGGATTGAAGAGTGTAAATCCATTAGGGAAATAGGGGGTGATACAGAGGATTGAAGAGTGTAAATCGATTAGGGAAATAGGGGGTGATACAGAGGATTGAAGAGTGTAAATCCATTAGGGAAATAGGGGGTGATACAGAGGATTGAAGAGTGTAAATCCATTAGGGAAATAGAGGTGTTACAGAGGATTGAAGAGTGTAAATTCATTAGGGAAATAGGGGTGATACAGTGGATTGAAGAGTGTAAATCCATTAGGGAAATAGGGATGATACAGAGGATTGAAGAGTGTAAACCCTTTAGGGAAATAGGAGTGATACAGAGCATTGAAGAGTGTAAATCCATTAGGGAAATAGAGGTGATACAGAGGATTGAAGAGTGTAAATCCATTAGGGAAATAGGGGTGATACAGAGGATTGAAGAGTGTAAATCCATTAGGGAAATAGAGGTGATACAGAGGATTGAAGAGTGTAAATCCATTAGGGAAATAGGGGGTGATACAGAGGATTGAAGAGTGTAAATCCATTAGGGAAATAGGGGGTGATACAGAGGATTGAAGAGTGTAAATCCTTTAGGGAAATAGGGGTGATACAGAGGATTGAAGAGTGTAAATCCATAAGGGAAATAGGAGTGATATACAGAGGATTGAAGAGTGTAAATCCATTAGAGAAATAGGGGTGATACAGAGGATTGAAGAGTGTAAATCCATTAGAGAAATAGGGGGTGATACAGAGGATTGAAGTGTGTAAATCCTTTAGGGAAATAGGGGTGATACAGAGGATTGAAGAGTGTAAATCCATTAGAGAAATAGGGGGTGATACAGAGGATTGAAGAGTGTAAATCCATTAGAGAAATAGGGGGTGATATAGAGAATTGAAGAATGTAAATCCTTTAGGGAATGAGGGTGTGATACAGAGGATTGAAGAGTGTAAATCCTTTAGGGAAATAGGGGGTGATATAGAGGATTGAAGAATGTAAATCCTTTAGGGAATGAGGGTGTGATACAGAGGATTGAAGAGTGTAAACCCTTTAGGGAAATAGGAGTGATACAGAGCATTGAAGAGTGTAAATCCATTAGGGAAATAGAGGTGATACAGAGGATTGAAGAGTGTAAATCCATTACGGAAATAGAGGTGATACAGAGGATTGAAGAGTGTAAATCCATTACGGAAATAGAGGTGATACAGAGGATTGAAGAGTGTAAATCCATTACGGAAATAGGGATGATACAGAGGATTGAAGAGTGTAAATCCATTACGGAAATAGAGGTGATACAGAGGATTGAAGAGTGTAAATCCATTACGGAAATAGGGGTGATACAGAGGATTGAAGAGTGTAAATCCATTACGGAAATAGAGGTGATACAGAGGATTGAAGAGTGTAAATCCATTACGGAAATAGGGATGATACAGAGGATTGAAGAGTGTAAACCCTTTAGGGAAATAGGAGTGATACAGAGCATTGAAGAGTGTAAATCCATTAGGGAAATAGGGGTGATACAGAGGATTGAAGAGTGTAAATCCATTAGGGAAATAGAGGTGATACAGAGGATTGAAGAGTGTAAATCCATTAGGGAAATAGGGGGTGATACAGAGGATTGAATAGTGTAAATCCATTAGGGAAATAGGGGGTGATACAGAGGATTGAAGAGTGTAAATCCTTTAGGGAAATAGGGGGTGATACAGAGGATTGAAGAGTGTAAATCCATTAGGGAAATAAAGGTGATACAGAGGATTGAAGAGTGTAAATCCTTTAGGGAAATAGGGGTGATACAGAGGATTGAAGAGTGTAAATCCATAAGGGAAATAGGAGTGATATACAGAGGATTGAAGAGTGTAAATCCTTTAGGGAAATAGAGGTGATACAGAGGATTGAAGAGTGTAAATCCATTAGGGAAATAGGGGGTGATACAGAGGATTGAAGAGTGTAAATCCATTAGGGAAATAGAGGTGATACAGAGGATTGAAGAGTGTAAATCCTTTAGGGAAATAGGGGTGATACAGAGGATTGAAGAGTGTAAATCCATAAGGGAAATAGGAGTGATATACAGAGGATTGAAGAGTGTAAATCCATTAGAGAAATAGGGGTGATACAGAGGATTGAAGAGTGTAAATCCATTAGAGAAATAGGGGGTGATACAGAGGATTGAAGTGTGTAAATCCTTTAGGGAAATAGGAGTGATACAGAGGATTGAAGAATGTAAATCCATTAGAGAAATAGGGGGTGATACAGAGGATTGAAGTGTGTAAATCCTTTAGGGAAATAGGAGTGATACAGAGGATTGAAGAGTGTAAACCCTTTAAGGAAATAGGGGTGATACAGAGGATTGAAGAGTGTAAACCCTTTAGGGAAATAGGGGTGATACAGAGGATTGAAGAGTGTAAATCCATTAGAGAAATAGGGGGTGATATAGAGGATTGAAGAATGTAAATCCTTTAGGGAATGAGGGTGTGATACAGAGGATTGAAGAGTGTAAATCCTTTAGGGAAATAGGGGGTGATATAGAGGTTTGAAGAATGTAAATCCTTTAGGGAATGAGGGTGTGATACAGAGGATTGAAGAGTGTAAATTCATTAGAGAAATAGGGGGTGATATAGAGGATTGAAGAATGTAAATCCTTTAGGGAATGAGGGTGTGATACAGAGAACTGAAAAACGTCAATTCATTAAGATATTAGAAAGCTATACTGAGGGATGAAACGTATAAACTCATTATGTTAGAGGGGAGGGTTACTGAGGGCTGAAAGCACAAATCCATAACGGTATAAGAAAACAATACAGAGGACTAAAGACAGAAATTCAATAGAGCTTATTAGGTGTATAAGGAGTAATACAAAAGATGAAGGAGCTTACAGTCTATTAGGATAAAATGTAAACTAGTTGAAAATGTCCATTTATTCCATATGCTGCCATGCATTTGGGCCTACAATTTACCGTACTTTAATTTTACAATTATCTTAAAGCCAGCATATAGTGTATTTGCAGTGACGGTATAGTTTGAGATACACTATATTACCAAAAGTATTGGGACACCTGCCTTTACACACACATGAACTTTAGTGGCTTACCAGTCTTAGTCCGTAGGGTTCAGTATTAAGTTGGCTCACCTACAGCTTCAACTCTTCTGGGAAGGCTGTCCACAAGGTTTAGGAGTGTCTATGGGAATGTTCAACCATTGTTCCAGAAGCACATTTTTGATGTCAGGCACTGATGTTGGACAAGAAGGCCTGGCTCACATGTCTTAATGTGCAAGGGCATTATTCAACTTTAGTCAAAGCTGCACAGTTTGTTTTTCATTTACAGGTGCCCTGATGCTGGGTACACACAGGAAGTTTTTTCTTGTTCAACCTAGCGGGCTGGATGAAAAAACGTACAGATCGCCGTACTAACACATCCGACATTAGTGCGGCAAACTCCCAGCTGAACTATAGTGTTCTGACACAGGGACTGCCCCCCCAGAACACAGTGATTAGCATGCTTATTTGACAGAAACCAGTCATAAGCCCAGCTTCTGTCAGACATGTGGTTGTACACACGGATCGAAAGTCTGTCGGATCCGTGTGTACCCAGCTTGACATGCATAGGCTGTTTTTTGGTAAAGGTGAACTAATCCTTGAAGGTAAATATTTGTATACTGCAGTGGCGGTGCATCCCCTCTCTCTTGCACCGCTCTATTACCAATAGATAGATTCATGCATTGCATGAATCTATCTACTGTCGCCACTGCCGCCCCCTATTCATGTGCCCGGCCTCTTGTTGGGCGCCGGACATATGAATTACAGTGCCTGGTTAGAGTCATTGGCTCTAATAGGTTTCCTGATTAGAGCCTGTGGGCAATAATAGGCTTCCAAAATGGTTAACTGCTGTGCGTTCACTGATTACTCAGTGGTGTGTTAAGGAAGCGAATACATTGTTTTCCTAACACTGACCCATCTCTTAGCCAATCAGGTGCACCGGGTCTGGTTTCCTGTCAACCGATTGGCTGAAGCGCCAGGGGCTGTGATCGGACACCTATCGGGGGGCCAATCACAGTGCTACAACGTCACTGTGTCATAGCAGAAGTTGGAAGAGGACGGGAGAAGACATCGAGGACTCCGAGGACAGCGCCGTGACCCGAGACAGGTAAGTGCTGGGCAATGGGGGGGGGGGGGCACACTTGCAGCATTTGATGGGACAAACTGGCAGCACACTGGCGGCATTTGATGGGGGAAACTGGCAGCACACTGGCGGCATTTGATGGGGCAAACTGGTAGCACACTGGCAGCATATAATGGGGCAAACTGGCAGTACACTGGCGGCATTTGATGGGGAAAACTGGCAGCACACTGGCGGCATTTGATGGGGCAAACTGGTAGCACACTGGCAGCATATAATGGGGCAAACTGGCAGTACACTGGCGGCAATTGATGGGGCAAACTGGTAGCACACTGGCGGCATTTGATGGGGCAAACTGGTAGCACACTGGCAGCATTTGATGGGGCAAACTGGCAGTACACTGGCGGCATTTAATGGGGCAAACTGACAGCAGTTGATGGGGCACACTGGCAGTAATTGGTGGGCACACACTGGCAACAATTGATGGGGCACACTAGCAACAATTGATGGTTACAGTAGCTGCGTTTGATGGCACAGTGGCGGCAATTTATGCGCACAGTGGCTGCATTTGATGGGGTATTTTTTTCAGTTTGTTTGATAGTTAGGGGACGCCCGTGGCCTCGTTTTACTTACCTGAGGCCCGAATCTCAGTGGGCGCGATCCTGCATTGGTTTCCCCCATCTCTGTGGGCTCTTCATTGGATGATTGATATGATTGATAGCAGCGCAGCCATTGGCTCCCGCTTCTGTCAATCACATCAATGACGCGACGCGCTGGGGCGAGTAGAGTGATACACTTTGCGGCTATGGGAGAGCGCTCCCCCTTGGGAGAGCACTTCCCAGTAGGGGGTTAGCTCTTGTGGGGAGGGGTCAAGACAGCCGCCGAGGGACCCCAAAAGATAAGCACTCTGTGCAAAACGAACTGCACATCGGAGGTAAGTATGACATGTTTGTTATTTTAAAAAAAAAACTTTACAACCCGTTTAAACTCAAACAGGGTAGAGACTGACTGGACATACTGGGACAGGGAGTTCTAGAGGCTGAGAGAGGCACTGGGGAAGTCCTGGAGGTGAGCATGACAGGAGGTAACAAGGGATCAGCTACAGCTACCTTCTCCCTAGGCTGCAGGCCTCCATAACCCTATCTTCTCCAGGGTGGGAAGGGCTCAGCTCCCTGCCTGATCTCTTGGACAAACTTGATTTCTATTTTGTTTCTGGGGAACCTTGAACTCCTTGTGCATCGCATGAACTTCCTACTTAAACCATGCCCTTGCATTTCCTATTTGCCAGATTATTATGCTCTTCAGCAGCCAATATCTTGCACCTTACACTCCTGTTGCTGTCCGTGTCTACATTGCCATTCATTACCAACCTTTAGCTTGTTCCTTTGACTATGCTTCTGCTTAATCCCAACCTGCATCATTTGTTACTGACCTTTGCTTGTTTCTTGACTATGCTTCTGCTTGAACACAACCTGCAACCCCTTGTTGCTGCCCTGTGGCTTGTTTACTGACTACACTTCTGCTTATCTCCATTCCCAACCCACATCACTGCCAATAAACCCTCTAGTGATTGGTTAGGGTGAAAAAACAAAACTTATAACCAATTACACTTTATCAGCTTATTCTAAAAGCTAACAAAATGGGGGAGTATAACCTCAGGTAACATAAGAATAATGTGGATAAAAACGTACCATCATCCAGGTTATATTGAAAAAGGGGAGGGTTAGGGCAAGAAGGATAGTGGCTGAAGCTAACCTTGGTGTCATACCCACCCAGAAAGGGGAGTGTGGACTATATCAGTACAGATTGAAATATTTAAGAATGGTTGAGTTAAAAAAAATTATTACATAAATAAATAATACAGAACAATCATACAAATAAAGGATTTGGCAAAGTCGATACTAGTTTCGCGGGTGTACCGCTTCTTCAGGAGAGCCAATCCAATGGGGGGTAAACCCATATGTAAAGGTGTGCCGCCCACTATTTCTTCCTGCGGCGGACAAGGGGGAGAATAACGTGTGATACTCAGAACAGTGAAGGCTGTAGGTGGTGGGGGCTAAACCAGAGATGGAATATTTTGTTCTGGGTGTGGGACAAGCAGACATGATGGTCGCCAAGTGGTGCGGGGAACTGAAGGGGTCAAGTAGGATGCGATGTCCAGTGGCCCTGGTAATAAACAGAGTCGTGTCAGCCATGGAGGTATCCATGTGGCGACAAGGAGTGCACGGTAGTGCATGGACCGGGTGGCATCCGCCATAAAAATCCCCCAGGCTATGCAACCAATAGCGGCGCTGGTGCTGCAAGTCCCAACTCAACCATTCTTAAATATTTCCATCTGTACCGATATAGTCCACACTCCCCTTTCTGGGTGGGCATGACCCCAAGGTTAGCTTCAGCCACTATCCTTCTTGCCCTAACCCTCCCCTTTTTTAATATTCTAAAAGCTGGTGAAGGCTCCCCGATCAACAGGGCCAAATGAGAGAGATCACTTGATCTCCCCATCCATGCTAAACAGGATGGATGGACGAATTTGCAGTGCCGGGTATTGCATTCTAAGCGCTGGCACTAGAGGGTGTCAGAATACCCAAACATTGCCTGTGTGTTGTCATTTTCTGCTCCCCGTCTCAGAATGCTCCGGAAGTGCTGGGCGGCCAACTGCGCATGCGCGATGCGTTCCAAACGCATCTGCGATGCGTTCCAAAGCATTTACGACAGTGCACACCAGCGAAGCCGCCGTTCGGTATCCAGGCTCTTTCCTTAACATCCCCGTGGATTGGAGGATGTTAAAAAAAGAGCCAGGAGGCCGAGCGAGCGCAGCGAGCCGTCCGAGCGAAGCGAGGACGTGAGGCCGACTGGCCACTTTCCCCTAAGTCCACGTCGCTCTGAATGATGGCTTCGCTGGTGTGCAGTGTCGTAAAGCCGTTGGAACGCATCGCAGATGCGTTTGGAATGCATCGCGCATGCGCAGTTGGCCGCCCAGCACTTCCGGAGCACTCTGTGACGGGGGAGCCGAATATGACACGTCACCTGCACCAGATTGAATACAGGTGCTGTTCAGCAAAGAAAATTCTTCCCAGCGACTCACAAAAAAGGTCACATGGTCACCCACAGAATTTGTTTTCTTTACCCATGTAGCTAAAGAGTATGGCCCGGATTCACAAAGCACCTGCATAAATCCAGTTACGTCGACGTAAGTGCAAATATGCGCCGGCGTATCTGTGCGCCTGAGTCACAAACCAATATACGCCGACGTATCTTACTTACCCCGGCGTAACGTGGGTGCATTTTTCTTCTGGACGCGTGTTGCTCCTCCCATTGATTAGCCATTCAAATATGCAAATACGTCGATTCACAAACGTGCGTGCGCCCGGCGCAGGCTCTATGGAACACACTTAAGTTTTCCGTCCGGCTTAAAGTTATTCCCCATAAAGGAGGTGTTATTCAGCACCAGACATGCAAAGGTCTGCACCAGGGAACTCAAGCCTACGTATTTTACGTAGGACGTGGGTCTGGCTGGGCGTAGGTTACGTTAACGGCGTACACAGTGATCCGGCATATCTTAGGCAGTTGTTCCGACGTGGTTGTGAGCATGCGCACAGGGATACGTCCACGTCTCGACGCATGCTCAGTTCGTTTTAAGTACTTGTCTGGCGCCCAGCCCATCATTTGCATGGGGTCACGCTTAATTAGCATTGATCAATCCCACTTCCAGCCCACTTCCACCTACTTCCACTTACGCCAGCCTGCGCCTTCGAAATGTACGCTACGCCGGCGCAGAGTTGGGAGCATTAGCTTGCTGAATTCAGTGCATGCCTGTCCGCGCTGCGCCGGCATAAATATGCGCCCATCTCTGTGAATCCGGGCCTATATGTTCCTTTCAGGGCTGAAAATCTTGAATTTTCATGGCATTAGTGAAGAGGAAAGCAAATTAGCAGTAATTACATTAATACAGGTTCACTGTTACTAGTTTAAAGAAAAAATAAATAAATAAAATGTGACCTAATAACTTAAATGTAATATTTCCAAATAAATCATGAATGCTGATAGATTGTGATGTTTTCAAATTTTTGCATAATTTTCAGGACAATCTACCTCTTTAGGCATTAGCAGCCATCTGTTTCTGCCAGTTTGCCCGTTAGCCAGTAAATGGCTTTAGTGGTTGGGTCCAAGTGTTTTTGCCATGTTAAGTTTTCTGTTTTTAATAAATAAAAATACACACACACATACATACACACACATGCCTTCTGCTGTCTGATGGCTGCTGAAAATAAGCGTCCGTATTAAAGCCACAGTCAACAGGTAAATCCATTATATTGATTTTCTTTGGTGCATCTACACAGCTTTCTGCAAAGCATTAGCAGTTAACGGGATTGACTTTATCTGTCAAAACTCTTTTTCCCCTAACTGCACTCCACTACTACTACTTTGCTCTCTGTAATGCTTTATGAACGCACCCGCTGGAATTTTTTTTTTTTATTAGTCACATATGGTCCAGAGCTGGGAGGTAATAGGTGACATCAAAATAGGATTTCCATGGAAACCAAGGATTTATGATGCATAGCTTGTATAAAGACAGCAGCTGTACTAGTTGAGAGTTTTACAGTCTGCATCCGTTCCAAATGTCTTTTGCATTCAGATCTTTGGAAAGAAGCAGGGAGCTGCAAGACACATTCATTGGTAAGGTATAGGCAAAGGTAATCCCAGGTTTTATTCCTTCCCTTCACACAAGCCTTTCTATAGAGAAATATGTAGGCTGCCATTGCAAATGCTAGTTGCTTGGCTGGCATGCTGAATCATGGTTGTGTAGATCACTATCCATAAGCGCCCGTCATAAATGACACAACCTTATCGCCATAAAATTTCACTGGCAACAAGGGGGTTCTCATCCCTGGTTATTAGAGGAGGAAACTGCTCAAGATTCTCTCGACTAAAGGACAAAATATTTCAACCCTATCACAAATAGGGATAAGCTTCGTATTCGAGTCGAACTCATGTTCGACTCAAACATCGTATGTCCGATCGTTCGTCGATTTACGAACGTTTTAGGCAGTTCGCGCCAAATTCGAGTTACGGTTCACAGCCCATAATTCACTGCGGCATCGCAGTGCATTGCTGGCTGATGATTGGCCAAGCATGCACTATGGCCCACATGCTTGGCCAATCACAGCTTGCAAAAAACGGAGAGCCATAATTGGCCAAAGCTCAGGGGGTTTAGTACACGCCCCACACTATAAAAGGCCTCCTGCAGGTTGGCCTTGTGTAGTGTGTTGCAGTGGTTAAAAGAGAGAAGACAGAGAGAGAGACAGTGTCTTTTTTAGTAGGTAGATAGAGCAGGCAGGCAGGCAGGCTAGTCAGTTAAAGTTACAGTGTGTAGAGGATATATATGATTTCCAGGTGTTGTATATATACTTATACACTGTATAGCTTAGCTAGATCAGTTCTTCCTAATTTACTGGTAGGCAGGTGATTGTGCTGGCTGCAGTATTCTCACAGGGTGTATTGCCTGTGTCCTCTGCAGTGTGCACCATAAAGCCACGTGGTGTCTACTGCCTTTGTCCTCTGTAGTTTGCACCTAAAGCTACTTGGTTTGTACTGCCCATGTCCTCTGCAGTTTGCACCTACTGCTACTTGGTGTGTACTGCCCGTGTCCTCTGCAGTTTGCACCTAAAGCTATGTAGTGTGTGTATTGCCTTTGTCCTCTGTAGTTTGCTCCTAATGCTACTTGGTGTGTACTGCCTGTGTCCTCTGCAGTTTGCACCTAAAGCTACTTGGTGTGTACTGCCCGTGTCCTCTGCAGTTTGCACCTAAAGCTACTTGGTGTGTGTACTACCCGTGTCCTCTGCAGTTTGCACCTAAGGCCCCTTTCACATGTTCGTCCGTTTTTTACAAGTCCGTTTACGGACTTGTAATGCATCCCTATGGGATTGCAGACATTCAGTCCGCAAAGATCCGCGTCCATAAAGATCCGGTTTTTCGGAAGGAAGAAAACCCTATTTTTCTTCCGTCCGGTGGATCGGATCGGATGAATACGGACAGACGGATGATCCCCGCTGAGCCGACGGACACACACGGAGCGGACACAAAAACGGTCTGCTCCGTGTGAAAGGACCCTAAAGCTACGTGGTGTGTGTACTGCCTGTGTCCTCTGCAGTTTACACCTAAAGCTACGTTGTGTGTGTACTGTCTGTGTCTGTGCTATTTTTCTCAATGATTTGCATCCATATTGCAGGGACCAGACATTACATTAAAACAGCAAGCAGTTTTAAATGACCTTTTTTTTATAGTAATCTTATTTTGTGCAGGGACAGTTCTAAACATGTTCCACTTCACAGGCATACTATAGACACCCAGCAGGTACAATATTTCAAAGATTTTTTTTTTTTTTTAAGCATCATTAAAATCACTGCTCCGGAAAAAACAACTGTTTTTTAAAACTTTTCTTCCATTGATACATGTTCCCTGGGGCAAGACCCGGGTTCTCAAAGACGTTTTCAAGGCATACTATAGACACCCAGCAGGTACAATATTTAAAGGATTTTTTTATTTTTTTATTTAATGAACATTAAAATTACTGCTCCAGAATTTTTTTTTAAAACTTTTTCTGCATTGATACATGTTCCCTGGGGCAAGACCCGGGTTCTCAAAGATGTTTTACGACAATAACTTGCATATTAGGCTTTAAAATGAGCACTTTTGAATTTGAACGTTGGAGTCCCATAGACATCAATGGGGTTCTAAATGTTTGCGGAAACGGTTGGTCCGTTTTGAAGGTTCTGGTGCGAACCGAACGGGGGGTGTTCGGCTCATCCCTAATCACAAATACAAAGCACTATTTATCAATCAGAACCCTGCCATTTGGGCAGAGTAGGGACACTAAAAGCTGCTGGTGGGATGTGTAGGCACCTGCATGTTATACCGATCAGCGACTCTTTCTTTGGTGTTAAATTGACAGCCACTGTGTCAGGTCTTGGATCTGAACCTAGGACCTCTGGCAGTAATTCTTGTTTAGTCACCTGAGATGCTAGGCAGCTCCCTGCTGATCTCTTGGACAAACTTGCTTTCTATCTTGTTTCTGGGGAACCTTGAACTCCTTGTGCATCCCATGAACTTCCTACTTAAGCCATGGCCTTTGCATTTACTGTTTACCAGATTATTCTGCAGCCAATATCTTGCACCTTACACTCCTGCTTCCGTCCGCATCATTACCATTCATTGCCAACCTTTAGCTCGTTCATTTGACTATGTTTCTGCTTGATCCTAACCTGCAACCATGTGTTACTGATCTTTGCTTGTTCCTTGACTATGCTTCTGCTTGAACACAACTTGCAACCTTTTGTTACTGACCTTTGCTTGTTCCTTGACTTTGCTTCTGCTTGAACACAACCTGTAACCCCTTGCTGCTGCCCTGTGGCTTGTTTACCGACTACATGTCACGTACCTGGTAGGAGTCTAATATGATGAGGTCGGCCTCTCTTGTATCTATTTTATCAGCCCAAGCCCCACTGAGAGTGGGACAGATGGTGGCTAGGGTCAGGAGGAACTTGAGTGCCTGTAGGTGTTGCTTGCAGAACTTGCAGATGAAGATGTAGGCTTGGAGACACAGGCAGGTCAACAGGCATAGAGCACGGGTAGTGCTCAAAGGATCAGCTTACAGATCAGATTAAGATCAGATTAAGGGGAACTCCAACCAATTTACAGGTTCTGGGTTGGCAGCTTGCTGGAACTTCCAGAAGGCAGAGGTCAGAGAACAGCCGGGTTAGGTAACAGGCAGGCAGCAAGGTATGGGACAGAAACAGCACTGCTTAAAATATGGGATGATGCTCTCGAGGCAGCAGAAGAAGGAGAAACTTATCTTCTGATACTGCTGGATCTAAGCGCAGCATTTGATACTGTAGACCATGAATTACTATTGACTCGGCTAGCTGAAGTAGCCAGAGTCACGGAAGGTGATTTAGCTTGGTTCTCCTCCTTCTTGGAGAACCGATCACAAATAGTGAAACTTGGCCGTTTCACTTCTGGAAAACGCACGTGTCATGCAGACTCCCTCAGGGATCCCCTTTGTCGCCTGTTCTGTTCAATATCAATCTTCGCCCTCTCTTTGAAATCATCAGTAACCAGAAGTTACTGTACCACTCTTATGCATATGACACAGAACTGTATTTTCGTATCTGTAATAAAAAGGATCATTATCTCGGACTAGAGAAATTCCTTACTTCGATAGAAAATTGGATGACAAAGAGTTATCTTAAACTCACCGGTTCGAAAACATAATTTCTCCTGTTTCACTCCAAGGGAAAGAATCAACCCGCAACAACATGGACACCCCCGCCCATTTTGGGTAAAACTATTACCCCTAGCACCAAAGTTAAAAGTCTCAGGCCTCGTACACACGATCGGACATATCCGATGAAAACGGTCCGCGGACCATTTCCATCGCATATGTCCGATCGGGAGTTTGATCCGATGGCGTGTACACACCATCGGATCAAATTCCCCGCCGCCGGACGGCGCGGTGACGCGGCGGTGACGTTGACGCCGCCGCGTCATCGCCACGTCACCGCACCAGGAAGTAAAACACTTCCGCGCATGCGCCGAATCCATTCGGCGGCGGCGCGGCGGCGGTGGGGGACGACATGTCTGCTGGTAAGTGTACTAACCAGCAGACATGTCGGGCGGACAGATTCCCACCGGATGGATTTCAAAGCATGCTTTGAAATCTGTCGGGTGGAGAAATCTGTCCGCTAGCCCATACACACGAGCGGAGATGTCTGCTGAAACGGTCCATCGGACCGTTTTCAGCGGACATATCCCCTCGTGTGTACGCGGCCTCAGAGTCATTTTTGACACCTACATGACAATGGACGCACAAATAGGTTCAGTAGTCAGCGGATCGCACCATCTGCTGCGCCTACTACGCAGACTTATTCCCTTTATTCCAAAAGAAGACATAGCAGTCGTGGTGGGTACAATCATCAACTCCAGACTGGACTGTGCAAATGTCCTTTATCTCGAACTCCCCAAATACCACTGAATCGTCTTCAAGTCGTTCAAAATATGGCCGCTAGACTGGTGACTGGGAAAAAAACATGGGAATCAATCTCACCTTCACTGAGAACCCTTCATTGGTTGCCAGTAAAAGACAGAATCACTTTTAAAGCACTCTGTCTAACACATAAGTGTGTTCAAGGAAACGCCCCCCAATATCTATGCAAAAAAATAAAAGCTCACAATCCCAATCGCGTTCTGCGATCCACCAACCAATATCTACTTCTGTTACCCAAAGCCAGATACAAATCCAAAGGAGAACGTAGATTTGCAGTCCAAGGACCCAGATTATGGAACGCTTTACCAACCAGCATCAGGTTGGAGGTGAACCACCTGGCCTTCAGAAGAAAAATCAAAACCCCAAATGGGGCTTACCTAAGGTATGGATACCAAGCATCCAGAGGCGATTCAGTTCGCATGTGTTGCGCTATATAAGTTTCTCACTCACTCACTCACTCACTCACTTACTCAGAGAGGGAGGTCAAAGGCAAAGGGAGTCAGAGAGAAGAGAGAGAGGTGAGAGAGAGGAGAGAAAGGGTGAGGGGCGTGAGAGTGAGGGGTTTCAGAGATAGAAAGGGGGTGAGAGGGAGGGGGGAGAGAGGAGAGGACTCCCCTCTCTCCCCCCATAGCAAACCAGGAGACCCACCCACCCAAAATTACAGCTTTCAGATGCCTGTAATGTACCTAAATGCTATCAACATAGTTCCATGATCACTACAATAACTGTGGTGAAGGAATCAGTGCTTTGTCATGTCATCTAGTATCACTGACTCCTTCCACCTTCCTGTTGCCCGCCGACTCCATCAGCTGCATGTACACTCACAGGTGAGCTAATTCCAGCATCAGGTAGGGTGATGCCACCTCCTACGCTCCCCTCACTGTCACCGGCAGACTCAATCCCCTGCTCGCAGGGCAGTCTTAATAGCATCATGGAACCCTGGGCAAAGTAATGCTCTGGGGTCCCTACAATGATGACAGTGCAGGTAAACAGATATCAAGTAGGTAGGAGGCAGACTGCCTCCCCTGTGCATCTATCACTCTCAGTGCCATCGTGGTGCCCCAAATTTCGGGACAGCGTGGCCTCAAGGACAAGCTGCTTTGGGGAAAGTGCAGTTGCCCCCTATGCAGCTGGGGCCCCTGGGCAGTGCCCAGGTGTGCTCTCTCATTAAGACAGCCCTGCCTGCTCGCCCTGCCCTTTCTGTCACTCCCAATCTGGTCTCCCCTCACCCTCCTGCCAGGCAGTGTCTGAAGTCCACTGTCCTCAGTTTACCTCAATTCGTATTCTTCTACGTATTTTTGGTAAAAAAAAAACGCAATAAGCGTTTATTTATTGGTTTGCGCAAAAGCTATAGCGTCTACAAAATAGGGGATAGTTTTATGGCATTTTTATTAATATATATTTTTTTACTAGTAATGGCGGCAAACAGTGATTTTTATCGCGACTCCCACATTATGGCGGACACATCGGACACCTTTGGCTCTATTTTGGGACCATTCACATTTATACAGCGATCAGTGCTATAAAAATGCACTGATTGCTGTATAAATGTGACTGGCAGAGAAGGTGTTAACAACTAGGGGGCTAGGAAGGGGTTAAGTGTGTCCTAGGGAGTGATTCTAACTGTTAGGGGGCATGGCTATGAATGACACGTCACTGATCGCTGCTCCCGATGAGAGGGCAATAGGCAAAACGGGGAGATGTTGTGTTTGCACTGGCATCTCCCTGTTCCTCAGCTCCGTGACACGATCACGGGACACCGGTGGACATCGAGTCCGCGGGTCCGCACACGTGCCTGCCGCGAGCTCTGTGTCCCGCGATCAGCGAATATACTTTGATTTGCCTGTCGGTGCCATTCTGCCGACGTATATACTGTTGTTTGCATATAAATGCCTCCCTTGTGTAGACATCTAAAAACCCTGAGAATGCTGTTGGGCGCCACTATTATTGATGAGATGTCAGTAGCTGGGAGGCAACTAATCCCACTAACAATGACAGAGACTATCAGATGGATTATCTCTCAAATTGGACGTCCAGCCAAAGCTCCCTTTCTGTTTTGTTTTTTTAATTTTTTTTTTTAATTTTACTTTTGGACTGAGTGTTGAATAGGTATTTATTAAATAAATGTTCAATAATGAAAGTGGACGTAAAACTGAAGGGAATGTCAGGAGCTAGACTTACCGTATATTCTATATGGCGTCCTGTATGATTGTGTCTGTCTATAGTTCTCATTCTCGTGACTAGGCTATCTACAATAATACAATAGGCCACTTCATCTCTCCTTTGTAATACTGGAGAACTGAACGGTCTATTGAACTGGCAGTTGCTAAGGAAAGCCCATTATTGTTGACCTCTTGCATTTCCTGGGTCTACCTGAATGGGCTTTTTACTCTGTAACTGTTCTGTGAAAACACACATGCAACTGTTACTTCTGACCTGCAAAAAGGCTGGTAATAATGTTTTAGTATCAGCTACAACTAAAACAGTCAACTAAAAAGGAAAGAGAGGGTGAGACCCATCCCAGCCTAAAAACACACCAGAATACCTCCATCCCTAAATATGTTATGCAAAAACAAAGAGATAGTGGAGTCGGGACTTTAGATGAGGCATAAAGGTGTAATGAATAAAATATACGAAAAACCTTGAATGTCAGAGTTCCCTATGGATTGGCATGCTACGGTATAAATGAACCAGGGGAACTCTGACATTCAAGGTTTTTCGTATATTCTATTCATTACACCTTTATGCCTCATCTAAAGTCCCGATTCCACTATCTCTTTGTTTTTGCATAAAACAGTCAACTGTTTATCTCAATGAATTCAGTATCAGTATAGCAAAAGACAACATGCAATATAAATCCACAGCAAGCACTTTAAGAGAACCATTTCATTGCTTATTCTGGAAAAAAAAAAACTGATTGGCTTGATAGTGCCCCTTCTAATGTTTTTTTTCTTGTATGGGGGAACATGTGAGAAACCTGGGTTGGTATTTTTGAGCCTGTTATTATGGAAACAATTTTTATTTCCATATATATACTTAATCGCATTTTGCTAATCGCATCTCATTTAAAGTTCCAACCTTTAATTTGTTACATGTGAGAAACCTTGGGCAGGGGAAATTCAAAAAGGGGGGGGGGGTGGATTGGGAGGGGATTATCACGGTGCTTCCAGATAATAATGGAAACCATACATATATAAAAATATATAACTTTATTATGAACATCATTAAAAACCAAACATAGCAATTTGTTGAGTTTTGTTAAATATCTCCATTATAAGACGGGTTCCAGATGAACAGAGATTTGATATTCTTATGCTATCCTGACATGTTTCGCCATATGGCTTCATCAGGGGATATACCAATCAATCAATCAACCAAAAAACATACATAAATACATATTACATAAAATAAAAACATAACCCATTTGCCAATGTCCACCCATACAAGAGCTTACCACCTCAAAGCCCCCAGGAAGGTCACCACCGGAGGAAGGACCACCAAGAGGAGGAGGCACTACGTGGCCACGGAGAACACACAATGACCAGGGTAACAAAAAAAGAAAAGGAATGAATCCTAAATGTGTGTAATTTGGATCAATTTGGAAAAAATCACACCGAAATGCAAATAGCAAAAAGTGCATAAAGGATAAACCTTTATTGCCAATGGGGATGTTCCCAACAAATTACTTACTTAAAAGAAAGTTAATTCAGAACATATATAGGAGGGCGCCTGTATGTAGAACAACATGAGTCCAATAGAAGTGAATTAAATGCTGCCAAAATGGGGAAAAATAAAAAAGGGGCATTGAAGAAATATAGGGCCAGATTCAGATACACTTAATTTTGCGCTGCGTAATCGAAATACTCTACGCTGCCGTATTTTACCAGGCTCTACATCAAATTCTGGTAGATTTTTGCCCGTACGCTACGGCGGCGTAGTCTATTTCTCGCCGCGTAATCAAAATACGCGATTAGGGGGCGTGAAGCATTTAAATTAAGCACGTCCCCGCGGCGATCGAACTGCGCATGCTCCGTTCAGAAATTTCCCGCCGTGCATTGCGCGAAATCACGTCGTGACGTCATCCGTTGTTTGAGTAGCGTCGTTTACGAACATTCCTATTCCCGGACGACTTACGTTAAAAATAATAAAAGACGTCGGAAAACGTAGAAATTCGACGCAGGAACGACGGCCTACTTAACATGGGCTGTCTAATATTAGACCAGCAAAAAGCTGGTATAGTGAAACGCAAAAAAAAGATGACTAAAGATGCCGTAAGAGATTGAGATTGAAGATCATAATTTCTGGGATCGCTGGCAAAAGCTCATACCCCGACGCCGAAAACAACGGGAAGTCCACCCAGTGGCCGCAATTTTATTGCAGCGTAGATCCGAAGGCGTACGAACAAGTAATCCAGTCGAATTGAAGCCCGCAGCCGTCTATTCATTGTTTGAGGTTTCCGACTAGCTAAAAAACGCGCGTAATTTGAAATTACTCCAGTCTAACACCAGTTAGACAGGAGTAAGTGCTCTGTGAATCTGGCCCATATAATTTAATAGAATTGAGGTCCTAATATTTAAATCAATAGGATCAATTGAGAGATTTTAATTTATTTATTTTATGAATTTAAAAGAGAAATATCATGAACTTGTTAATTATGTTACATATAATATAGTAAAGAAATTAATTAACCAAGCATCCATCTGTTGATAAATCGGTACCGCAAGGTACACAGAACTACTCTTTTTCGTTTGTCGGTGTTGTGTCCAACCACCGATTCATCAAAATCTCAGATTACTAAGGTTTTAAATAAACCGGAAGTGACGTGGTTGGAGTTTATGATGGGTTGGCGATATTGACAGAAGACTGGCTTATATGTGTCCTCCATTCGGTAGGCATCTGACGTCACCGACCAAATGCAGACATGATTGCACCACTGGGCATGCGCCAGAGTTCCAGATTGCTCTCCATACTACATCAACCAGAGGGCAAGGCGCCAACAGGGAGGGTGGACTCAATCAGTTACATTGCCAGAAGACCACCCATCCCACAGATCAAACTGGGCGGCTGATTGGTTAAGAGGAGGAGAGGAGCAACACCACTGGGGAGGAGTCAGTGTGCTGGGGATTGGATGAGCAACAAGAGATGTGAACATCTCAAGAGAAAGAAGGAACAGGCACAGCACAGCAGTGGGGGGACCCCCTCAGCACCCTGGTTCGTATGGCCGCAAATGCACCCACGGGGGCCCACACAGCAAGGACAATGTGGGGGCAAGTGATGGCACAGTCCTGAAGGAAGTGTGGGACCGATGACCACATACCACTAACCCACAAAAAGTGGTGGACAAGGCGACAATGTTAATTCGCCCCTCCAGTGTATTTCAGGCTGCTACAGCGTCGGGCGTAGGGCGACAAAACACATAGGTGTGATAGCAGCCTTAAACAAGAATATAATGAATGAAAAAAGCACAAAAATATCCCATTATTAATAAAAATTTGAAAATTACATACTAGACAGGGTCGGGAAATAAATAGATTTGTTTAATATATTTATTTGAAGACAGTGTCAGTAAGGTCATGTTAAGCCAACATTTTGGGCCTCACAGAGTCCTTTCCTCAAGAGTGACATATGGTATGTTGCTTGTTCTTGAGGAAGGGACCCTATAAGAACCCAAAATATCAGTTTATAATGACCTATGTGACAATACTTATGTGAAAAGCATCTATTAGGAGAATTGGCAACCTTGTATTTTTTTATACAGTAGGTACCTTTGGGCTTGTAACGGTCACCACCGTTTACGATATTCATTCCATTGCCCCAATCATGACAGCTTATCCGACAAGCCAGCAGACCCGATCCATAAGAATTCCCTCAGAGAGACGAGACATACGCTCTGTGTTCTGCATCAAATGTATGGATGACCCTTTAATGGTTAGCTCTCTTATATACAGTACAGCCATGTTACAGTTATCAAAGGAACAAAGAAACTCTCCACCCCCCTCATCACACCGTGAGGCTTAAATCACATTCTTTTAGATAATGACATTCAGGTGCGTTAATTAACCCCCCAGATGTCCCGACTCTGCCAATAAGTGATTCACCTGCAGAATACACATTCCTATGTCAGACGTTCTGTCTCCGACAATAAGATATTCACACCTGATCATCAATAGGCTTTAAACAGTGTTATTAGCATCACACAATGAAAGGTCTTAGGAGCTGACGCAATTAACACCTCAAAAGCATGTGTCTCCACCTTGAATGAAACATTGACCTTTACAGCTTGTAATATGTCCAGATCTCCTGCAAAACATGAATTATCATTTATCAGTCACCCTATGCCCAAAAGGGGCACAGGGTGACCTTAGACCCAAGAGTCCTTAGTGACGCTGGCACAGGAGTATCCCCCATCCCTCAAAAGTCTCTGGGCGTCATGGGTCAATTCCGTTACAGGGCTCTTAAGTGATTATTTCCATTGTGCGTGCACAATATGGGTAGCTACTACCTATTCAGACCATGTACTGTATATCTGTTGGACTTGGTTATTGATCATTAGATATGGTCAAAAACTTTAAAGGCCAGGATGCTGCTGAATTGAATTTTTGCTCAATCAAATTATGCATGTTTGGGGAGCTTAAGTGTACTTTGCATATTGCTATTTATTTTATTATAGTATCCCTGTAGGAACTAATTAAGTCTAATTAAGGGTTCCTCCAAATTCCTTCATGCCAAGAGATAAAAAAGTGTACACACACACCTCTAAGGGGAGAGACTCTGCCATCTTGGCTACTCTTTCTCTCATTCTTCTAGCCTGATGCCTACACATCTGATAATAAAAGAATGTCCACTCCTTTTAACATTTTTTCTTTCTGTGCAACATTTCTTGAATCTGTGCAATGCCTTCCTCAGCTCACTAGCTCTACACACATAACAAAGTTCAAAATGAGAACACAGCGTGCCTGGTCAACTCTCTCATACTACTCCCTGTAGGTTCTCCATTAGTGAGTTCTTCCTCAAAGTCTCTATGGCCTACCTTGAAGGGTACTCTCCTTCTCAGACTTACATGGTATATATCAGGGGTAGTATGTTCCCTCCTCTGCCTAGAACTCCCACACCATGTATTATCGTAACACCACACTCTACCCACTTGCCACAAGAGGAACTAACCCCTGCTTACATGCTTGTAGGCAGGTGCAGTCTATTTTCTCCACTGTAGGTGGCACTCAACTACAGTGAGATTGCAGTTAAATGGGAAGTCAAGAGGAACTTGGTTCTTCTGTGGTTTCACGGTTTACCGGGGAAGCGATCCGATTGAATGCTGCTGCCCCATGTGACTCTGGCAGCCATCTTGGGTCAGAAAGAACCTACTTAAAGCCCTGGCTCCCAGGCATGCATTCTGCATGTGGGTAGTGTAGGGGTAAGTCACCCATCTGACAGGGATAGTGATTGGCAGCAATGAGAGGTTCCAGGTGAATACAGAAAGAATAGAGACACCCCATCCTTACTGGAGGCCCCCTATTTGGATACAAACCGGCCAGGTCACATTCCACCCCTCTAGACAGATGCTGTCAGCAAATATGAGACCTTCTCTGCTACACATTGCTGATACATTATGAGTGTGTTCTTGATCCAGCACCTTCCCGCCAGGCTTGGTGTAAATTATTGAAATCTGACATTAATACAAGTTTTGTGCTGTGCAAGCAGACCCTGAGGCCGCGTACACACACGGAGGGACATGTCCGCTGAAACTGTCCGACGGACCATTTCCAGCGGACATGTCTCCTCCGGATTTTTCATCCGATGGCGTGTACACACCATCGGATCAAAATCCCTGCTGGCAGACAGCGCGGTGACGTGGCGGTGACGTTGACGCCGCCACGCCACTGCACCAGGAAGTAAAAAACTTCCACGCATGCGTCAAATCCATTAGTGTACTAACCAGCGGACATATTCGACGGACATGTCTACGGCGGACAAATTTTAAAGCATGCTTTAAAATTTGTCCGCCGGTCAGACATGTCCGCTAGCCCATACACACGATCGGATTTGTCTGCTGAAACGGTCCGTCGGACCAGTTTCAGCGGACAAATTCGATCGTGTGTACGCGGCCTGAGTGTTTACTGCCACCGCACCACGCTGCACCTCCCCACATGCTGCTGCATAGCATGCTCCATAAGGTGCCTGTTCCTATTTCTGAATTGCTCTCCTATTGGCATTGGTCAGTGAAACCTCAAAAATTCCTTGAACAGGGCTAAGCAACCTCTCACCCCACCATATGACAACCTTTTGCCTGGTGACTGGCCACTCAGCCACTGAGCATTGCATTGTAAGTGTCAGGGAAGCTGTACATGTGCTTATTGCTCTTATGCCTTGAAGTACTGTCGGTAGGCATGGTCTCTGGTTGCACAGGTAGAGATGGGAGCAGTAAGGTCATTGTGGCTGGTATGCACTGGCAAGCTTATCTTTCTTGCTTACATGTTTCCTTTAAATAGGCTTCAGGATTAAATTTCAGCTGAGGCTTATACAAACCTGGCCAGCGGTGTCAATGTGTGATCATAGCTCACAGTCTCCAGGTTCAAAGTGAGCTCATAGACAAGCATTTCATTATAACGATGTCTCACACTGGCCTCTGCTCTCCTATGGGATAACTCATCCCATTGTCTACATCTAATGGTCCTCCCCGGTCAGATCATTAGTATTCACAACCAGTGTGACAACTACTGAATTCAGGGCCTGTTGTGTCATGTGACTGCTCCCAGTGTCATGTACCGTACTCTATTACCTTCTACAGCCAGCAGCCAGGCCTGCCAGACATTTGACTGCAGGGCAAGCCGGTGAATTTTGTCTATGGATATTAAATGAGCTGAGTCATATTGGAAGGTTGAATTTTAATGTGCAATATATTTCATGCAATGTTATGTCTGTCTGGAGGTTAACGATCGTACATTCATTGTCTTTGCATAACAGGGGAAATATTGAGTAAATATTTTATGTTAGTGCTTCCTGTCGGTATATTTGGATATCATAGGTTGGTACTTTATGATAGCTGGCATAATTTCTGCATTTTCATTTCTTATGTCGAGTGACTTTTAGAAAAATAAATAAAAAAGTAATATAATAGTTTTTGCAGAGTTGTCTTCAAAAATAACATCATAGCATATTGGCGCTGTGTGGTTTGTTGCACAGATACAGTAGATGCTTACAAGTCAAAAAGGAACACGCGAGAAGGTGGTACAACTGACCATTTTTGAATTTTTCTGGGGTACTCTGTTGGTGAGATATCTGCTCGGAGTTCCTGGCATTAGAAAAAGGGCATTTCTCTTGATTTCATTGTTTCATTTATTTTACAGTTTATGGCCAAAGGTTTGTGGGCATCTGACTTTCACACAGCAGTATAGCTAATCCAAAAACTACACAGTACATACAGCGCTACTAATAAAAATGCAGAGTCACTTCATATGTATCTGTAGTGTAGACCATCAACAGGGTAGAGGAAGGGATGAGGCAACTGGATGCATAAATGAGAGAGTACTCAATGGATTTATTTGGCTGAGCAGGTGAAGCAAGACTGAAACCTCTGCAGCTTCCATGGAAGATCTGGGTAGGATTGCCTCAATGCAGAAAAAAAGTAACAGCAGCGTGCTGAGGTCAGTATAAAAAAAAAATCAATTTATTAAAATAAGCAGCACACTTGCATTGAAGTTAGCATGAAACAGCATGGATAGGGAACACCTGAGACCAAGCAGCTGTGATCAGTGTGAGACTGTATGCATCACTAAGCAAATAGAGACCAAAGATGACAGGGCACCAACCGGCTCAAGGTATGGATATTATCGACGGTGTTCTTAACCACACATGAGGATGACGGCTGTTAAAATTCTTTGTGGATTTCTGGAGAAGGGTTTTGCATGACATGTTTTGAGGGACTGTGCTCTCTTTTTCAAATGCATCCATTTTAATGCATTCAATGCTGTGCTGCTAATACCTATACCTTGAGCTGGCTGGCGCTCTGTTATTCTTGGTCTCTGTTTGCTCGGTGATGCCTACAGCAGTGGCGGCTGGTGCTCAAATTTTTTTGGGGGGCGCAAACAAATGAAAAAAAAAACACAATTGTAGCCTCACTGTGCCCATCAAAGGCAGCCTCTGTGCCATGCCATCAATTGTCACCACTGTGCCATGCCAAACGCAGCCACTGTGCCATGCCATCAATTGTTACAACTATGCCCACATCAATTGTTGCCACTGTGCCCACATCAATTGCCACTGTGCCCACATCAGATGCCACTGTGCCCACATCAATTGTCACTGTGCCCACATCAATTGCCACTGTGCCCACATCAATTGTTGCCACTGTGCCCACATCCATTGTCCCCACTGTGCCCACATTAATTGTCCCCCACTGGTGCCCACATCAATTGTCCCCACATCAATTGTCCCCACTGTTCCCTGTAAAATGCTGCCAGTCAGATTGCTCCCCCTCGCCTGGCACTTACCTTTCTGGGGTTCGCCATCCTCCTTCCACTGTCCCTCGATGTCTTCTGCCGCCCTCGATGACGCTCCAGCCAATCAGGTTACGGATAAACAGAATCACTGAAACCTGATTGGCTGAGACGGCGTCAGTCTTATTCAAGGGACGTAGCCCAATACGTTCCAAAATAAGACATCCGGGAGCTGAAGGACTGTACTGGGAAAGCCTATCAGAGCCACTGGTTCTGACAGGCACTTCCCCACAGCCAACCAGCTGTCCTTAGTCAGATAATCGGCGCCCTATGTCCGGTTATCTGACTAGGCTGGCCACAATAACATACACTCAGGCAATGCGTGAGTGTATGTTATTTGCGCGGCGCTGCAAAACGAATGTTTAAAAGCCTTAAAGGGCCCGTTTTTTTTTTTTTTTTTTAAGACTACAGGAGGGGGGACGGGCCGCCACTGGCCTACAGCCTTACCCTAATCACAGCCTCACACTGATTACAGCTGCTTGGTCTCAGGGTTTCCCTTTCCATTCTGTCATATGCTAACTTCAATGTAAGTGTGCTGCTTATTTTAATAAAGTGATTTATTTGTTACTGACCTCAGCGCCCTGCTGTTCCTTTTTTTTACCCGACCTTCACAGCTCTACTATTGTAAAAGGCCAAGAGTATGTTGCTCCCTAAGGAAGGGTACTGCTAAAGCATACAAATACATTTTGT
This sequence comes from Rana kukunoris, assembly GCA_029574335.1. Taxonomy (NCBI): domain Eukaryota; kingdom Metazoa; phylum Chordata; class Amphibia; order Anura; family Ranidae; genus Rana; species Rana kukunoris. The sequence goes on along the minus strand of CM056060.1, from coordinate 38,163,954 downwards.
ATAATTGTGTGCTTTTAACCATGAGACAGTCTCGGGGAAGATATGTATTACCCCCTATGTACATAGTGTATAGTACATACATTTAGTTTAGGCTATGGTGGAGTCAGTGTTAACTGGTTTGTGTACAGTTAGCTGGTAGGCTCTGAGGGCTGGGTCTCAGTCACCCCCTGGCTTCTGGAAGCTTCTAGAATGTTTCAGAACTTAGTGGGCAGCAGCCCGAATATTCATGGGGACATGCCGTTCCCTTTGGGAAAGATTGCCCAGTAGGTAGAGAGTGCCCCATATGTATTCTGGAGTCTGGCCAGGGGGGAGAGTGGGTTCCAGGATTCAGAGGGAGAAGATAAGTAGCCAGGGAGGAACTAACCCCTTCAGTCTCATCCAGGAAACACAATGCCAAGCAAGTGGGATCTGTAAAGCAGGAGGTCTGACAGAAGTCACTACCCTGCTGCAAGTTTTAAAGGAACTGAGTGAGTTTCCTCTACCTATTCATCCCCAAACCCAAAAAGGCAAAAAGCAGCTAGGTGCAATATCTAGCTAGCCTTCAGAAGGGACATTGCAACAGCTTATCTTCTTTTCTGGTTGGGGAAAGCTCAAGTGAAGTCAGGTGTGCTGGCAATTTTGCTGAAAGGTAGAGAATACTTGCAAGCTGGTTGGGACTTGAAGTTTTAGGATCCAGTAGGGTTTTGTGATTATTTCTGTGGGAGTGCAGTCTGGGATCTATTCTGAAAGTTGGGAGCAGTTCAAGTTATCCTCATAGTTCTGTTGTAAATACAGTTCTGGGCATCTAATATTACCCTAACCCCATCCAAGTTAACAAACCCTAATAAAACAACAAAAATGAAGACTGGTTCATTGACTGGTTCATTGACTGTTGGATGCTTGTGAAAAATGCTTGTATGGATGTTTTATTTGTAGTGTACTTTTATTTGTTTTATTTGGCACTAATGGCCGTAATTGGTCATTTTGTTGTGTTTGTATCTTGTTCATCTCAGTGTTGTGATCCTGTGTTGTCTTTGTTAAGTGTGTCTGTGTCGCAACAATTTCCCAATGTTTCTTTGGTGTTATTAAAGCATTCTGTATTCTGTATTGTCTGGCTGTGCAGGACAAAGGGGGGGCCCAAAATCCAGCGGCCCTCTATGGCTGCGTACACACGATCAGACATGTCCGATGAAACATGTCCGACGGACCGTTTTCATCGGACCAGGCTGAAGTGGTCTGTTGGTCTGATGTGCGTACACACCATCAGACCAAAATCCCCTCGGACCAGAACGCGGTGACGTAGAACACAACAACGTGATGAAAAAACGAAGTTCAATGCTTCCAAGCATGCGTCGACTTGATTCTGAGCATGCGCAGGATTTTGGTCCGATGATTTTGTGTACTAACCATCGAACATGTCCGACGGACAGGTTTCCAGCGGACAGGTTTCTAAGCATATTTTGAAACTTTGGTCCGCTGGAAAACGGTCCGATAGGCTGTACACACGATCGAACATGTCCGCTGAAACTGGTCTGCGGACCAGTTTCAGCGGACATGTTCGATCGTGTGTACGCGGCCTAAGGGGTAGCGCTATGCATGTTCCTATTACAGCATGACTATGCCTCTGTGCACAAAGACAACTCCATAAAGCCATGGAGTGAGTTTGGTGTTGAGAAACTTGAGTGGTCCGCACAGATCCCTGACCTAACTCCTACTGAACACCTTTGGTATCAGTAATGCATATTCTCATCCAACATACAGTGCCTTTTTTTTTTAAATAATCAATCAGAAAAAGCAAGACAAAATAAAACATCATACACATTGAAACAAAATAATGAAGCAGCTTCACTCACATTATGTATATAGTATAGTAGCCATCAATTTAAAAATAACAAAAAATAAATAAATAATAAAAATTAACGAAAAATAAAAAAATTATTTTGGCTCACATGAGATCTAAACCATACCATTTCACAAATTGATTATTCAGCAATAAACGTATGTCCCCCCCATAAGCATTAGATGCCATAAATGGCTTATCCAGCCGCTTTTCTCAGACTTTATCAAAATTACTAGGACAACCCCTATTCATTTAGGTATCTCTATACAGTGGAAGATTATTATTACCAATTGTTTCCAGTATAAGAATGTAGGAGAAGAAGGTTTTTTTCCATTACAAAGCAATAGATTTTCTCGCATTAAAATAATGTAGTGTTAGCAAACACTCGCTCTGACACTGTGGGAAAAATAGCCTCCAGCAGACCTAATAACTAGACATGTGCACACTGAAATATTTCATTTCGGAATTTCGTTTTCGTCTGAAAAATACATTTATTTAGTTACTCCCGAAATTCGTTTTTATTTATTTTGTTTTGTTAAAAAATGCATTCGTCCGAAAATCGGAATTAATTAGGGTCAAATCTGTCATTGAAGTCTTATGGTGTCTGTCGAATGTTCTAAGAAGATTCGACGGAGCAGCAAAACTGTACTGTACTAAATGTTGTATGACACTAGTAATAATTGTATTTATACATTATTATTACTAGTCAACCAACATTCAAATTCTTCTATAGCCTATGGGCCGAGCATTTGACCAGAAATGTACGATTGCGGCGTCGTTTAGCTGCTTGTCAAATTTTCTTAGAACTTTCGGCAGACACCATAAGCCTTCAATGACAGATTCTACATTTGTATGTTTTTCGCTGCTTTGTCGAATCTTCGTTGTTCATGTCGAAAGGTCTACCCCAACAATGTCTCTATAATGTCAAATCTTTTCTCTCTATGTAGAATAATCTTGGACTAATGGAGTTAAGGTTAGGCACATTCGACCGCAGATTCAATAGACACAGATTCTTACTGTCAGCATCATGTCGAATCTCCTATCTATATCGAACTGTTTTAGCAATGAAAACGAAAATAAAGCATTTTTTTATGTCGGATCTTTTGGATTTCGGGTTCTGCACGTTCGTTTTAGTTTGTTAAAATGATAACAAAAATGCCCGATATTCAGACGAAAATGCATTCGGACGAAAACGAATGCACGTGTCTACTAACAAACATACAGAATTTAAAACCTTTAAGGAAACAGAATTTTATATAGAATTTAACAAGTCTACCACTTCTTCCCAAAAAATAGCTATATGTGGTCAAAAATGTGTGATAAATCCCCCTGAACCGCTCCACATCGCCAACATTCAGAAGAGCACTCAGGAGATTGAGCTTCCGAAGTCTGGATGGTGTAAGATAAGATCTATGTACCCAATTTAAATTGGATCATACAGTCTCTAAAAGACACCGAAGATCACAAGGGAAAATCCCACACACTAACCCAATCTTCCTTGTCCAGATCTGGTATGTCTCGCACCCACTTAGCCCTAAGACCCTCCAATGGCAATAGGAAAATTAGATTAAGATGGGAATACAAGTGGACTTCTCTGTACATTCAGACATAAGCACTGATTCTAAAGTGGATTGCGTAACTTTTAAACTATCTTGGAAACTGGACATGAAATGCATGGGAAAGCTGTAGATATCTAAATACGTGAGAGCCAGGCAAACTAAAAGCTGAGGCAAGCGTAGTGTAGTGAAAGAGGACATTTTCTGATCAGTAACCACCTGAGAAAGTAATTTGACATTATACTTATATAATTTAGTGATTCTGCACACACCAGCCTTAATATTATGATCAATATTATATAAAATATGATATTCTTAAGGGAAAAGGTTTGAAAAAATATGTGTATATATGTATGCTGATATCTCCAATAATTAAATACAAACATATATACCATAGATAGAAAAAAAGATTGCACAAAACTAAAAACACATTAAGTAATCATGCAAAATATGTAATATGAAAAGACAGATTTCTAGAAGGGAAGCCCAATGGATGTTTGACCTTTGCTCTTACAATCCTATGGGGCTCTACATAGAATGGGACATTAATTGTTATATTAACAATAGTTGAGTGCACCATCTGTGTTTTTTTGTGCTTTTTCTGTCATATTAACCAGTCCTTAGGGGCTGTCTGACAGGAAAGTTATATGGCTTGAATGTCATTATGTACTGATTAACTTTTATGTGGGTATTAATCTATATTGTATTTAAATTGAAAACTTTTTAATTTAAATGTTTTCTTAATTTTAATAATTTGTAAAAGTTCAGTATATACTGTACATGATGGTTAGATTGTTCTGTGTCTCACTAATATGACTTTGTGATACTACTGCTTGTTAGATGAAGTAATTTGTTTTTAGATAACATTCTGATGAATAGTTTATTTGACTGATCCAAAGACATGTCATATAAGTAATCTTCGGTATCAGATTTAGGGTGATATCCGATAACTAATGTTTTGGTAATTATATTTACATGAAAGATTCGAAAAAATGTTTTGTAAAATATTTTTTTTTTTTTTACATTTAAAGTTGACCGTGACATCTTTAATTGTTGCGGTTCATGGTTAATTATGTTTAATACATCGTTAAATATATCTGTTTTTAACAATATTTGCCACAATAAACTGTGATGTATGTGTGTATGTAGGAGTTTTATTCCTCCGGTGTCTCCTCTGCCTGGTATAAATTACGTGGTGAGTGACGTCTCAGAGTTATCTCCATTCCCAGTCGGTGCTTGTTACAGGGAAACGCGTATGTTGGAGAGAATGTTGTGACGTCACCACACACCAGCTGGCAGTCTGAAAACCTGTGGCTGTGTCTTTGTATCGTATGTCTTCACTGTATTTAAGAAATCATTTTATGGAATAAAATTATCATTATTTACTGCACCATGATGTTCCTTTTCTTCTAAATCTTTTATACCTACTGAATGAGCGGGCAAAGTGACTGGAAGGTGGAAATTCACTAAAACATCTTGCTGTCCATAACGGAGGAGAGTGGCTAGTGTTTGGAGTGGACCAGATGGAGCATCACAGCTGAATTATGTGCATATCAGGTGAGCTTGATCCCTATAATTTGGGGTCCATTGTGTCCAGGAAGAGGCCATCTGGCTTTTTAGCTTACTTCTTCGCTGGGATATAAAGTACCGACCAGTTGCTTTTGCAGATTTCTATGTGCTGCACCAGAAGTTGTCTTCATTGTTCCTCCGTTGTAAGTTCACTTTTTTGTGTAATTTGGGACTTTTTTTTTTTTGTTTCATAATTTTTGGAAATTTTGTAACCAGTAACCAAAAGTTGTTTTTTCTTTCAAATAATATTTTTTTGGTTATTTTTGGAACTTTTTTCCACACACCAACAATTGATTCACATGGACCGATTCACTCATGTAATTTGTGTTTTTGCATGAATACTTAATTATGTGACATTATACTTAGTCCATGCGATAGGCTATGGTAATTTATAAAAATGCGAAAGGGTAGGAAATCGCTTCTTTGGGATATTGTTCATATCTGAGGCCAGCCTCCCAAGCTCGAAAAGTGTTTAGCATTGAAGCAGTCAACTGGTAGGGTGCTTTACGCCCCTAATTATAAGTACCTTAAGAGCCTTTAAATTTCATAATGTAATGTGTATCATAATATATAATACAGAGATCATGCTGTCAAAGGCATAATACATGTAGTGATAATCACATTGACATAGTTGATATTCAGAATCCAGGACATGACTAATACAGGCAATCATAATACGTTGACATAACAGTAAATATGAGTACATCATTTGGCAAGCTTATCTTGGCATCCCTGAGTATAGACTCGACGCGTTTCTTGGCGTTTAAAGCGTGTAAAGATGTACTCTCATTTACCTGGTCTCTTTTATACAAATTATTTTTGGATAATTTTATATATTGGATTTTACTGTTATGTCAATGTATTATGATTGCCTGTATTAGTCATGTCCTGGATTCTGAATATCAGCTATGCCAATGTGATTATCACTACATATATTATGCCTTTGACAGCATGATCTCTGTATTATATATTATGATACACATTACATTATGAAATTTTATATTTGACTCCGTGACTTTCTTTTCTCGGACTGATTATTTAGCAATTTTAATTGACCACAGAGACTCCCTGAATGGGACTGTGTCAGTCAATCCACTTTTGATATTCCAAACCATCCCATACGCCCTTTCATGCCTCATCTAAAGTCCCTTGGCCCTTCTCTTCCAATTTTTCTATTTAACAGGGATGGAGGCATGATCAAGGTTCACTTGGTTTCCAACAGGTCACTTACTTTCTTTTAAAACATCTTCTGTTGAGCTTTAGCTGGTGGGCAGATGGCCTTAAGTTCTCCTGCAAAATGTCTTGATAAACTTGGGAATTAATTTTTCCTTCGATGATAGAAATCCGTACAGGCCCTGGCGCAGCAAAGCAGCCCCAAACCATGATTCCCCCACCACCATACTTCACAGTTGGGATGAGGTTTTGATGTTGTGCTGTGCCTCTCCATATCATTCCAAAAGGGTTCACATAATTTTTCTTGCAACTGTATATATCAATCTTGCTGAATACTTGCTGTGATAATAGAGCATGGAGCTGAAGAATGTCTGCAGTACAGGACACACATTTCTACTAATCAGGCTTTTCATTTAATTAGCCAAGCAAGAAACTTCAGCCATTTAGATAAAAGAAAGTCGAAGACCCCTTTCACACTGAGGAGTTTTTCAGGCAGTTTAGCGCTAAAAATAGCACCTAAATACAGACTGAAAAACTGTGCCGGCGTGAGGGAAATAATATCCTGCAAGCAGTATCTTTGGAGGGGTGAGAGCAGCGGTGTATATACCGCTCCTTCACCGCTCCTTCCCATTGAAAACAATGGGACACTGCGGTAATACTGCTGGCAATGCGCCTCTGCAGAGGAATTACCCCGTTTTCGATGGTAAGGCCCCTTTCACACTGGAGTAGGACGTGCGGTGGCGGTGTGGCGTCGCTTAAAATAGCGGTGCTATACCGTCGGAATTGCCGTAGAATTCGGCTGCTAGTGGCGCAGTATTAACCCCCGCTAGCGGCTGAATTCTACGGCAATTCCGACGCTATTTTTAGTGACGCCACACCGCCACCGCACGTCCTGCTCCAGTGTGAAAGGGGCCTTACCATCGTTTTTCGGGCGCTGGCAGTGTGAAAGGGCTCTGAAAGCACTCAGGCTTTCACATTGGGATTGCAGATGAAGCTTCTTTCAGGCGCTATACATGCACTTTTTTAACGCCAAAGCGCCTGGAAAACGCCCCAGTGTGAAAGGGGTCTTGGTGATTTCATAAGTAAATAGTTCTGCCATCGAATAGAAAGCTCAAAGCATGTAAGTTACACTTCAAATGTGTCAAAATATTTCCTTAGACTTGGTGTTACTTTAAAGCAGAATTGTGTGGAGCACTAAATGTTATGGCCTAAGGAAAACAAAGTTGCAATGAGACCTCATACACATCACTGTCACTTTTAAACACTCAGGACACATTTGATCTTAGGTTGGGGGTGTATTGAGCTGAATAGCTGAAGAGATATGTGCACTGTGCTCCATAACACACTATCAGGAACGTTGCCTGCAGTGCATAAGCTCACTAATGCTGCAGAAATACTAAATGACATGACTCCCTAATAAGGTTCTTGAGTGCTGTAGAGCCTGAAGGAATCTAACCTAAGGGACCCATTAATTCAAAATCTTGACGTCATTGTCATGGACACTTTTTAGCACCTGGGAACTTACATAGTTATATAGTTAGTCTGGTTGAATAAAGACACAAGTCCATCTAGCTCAACCAATAAAAGGAAAAAAATAAATAAAAAAATAAAAAAATTAAATAAAAATCATGCAATTCTATATACACAATCATATACCCACAGTTGATCCATAGGAAGGTAAAGAAAGAACAGCAAAGCATGATCCAATTTGCTCCAGCAATGGTAAAAATTCCTTCCTAATCCCCCAAGAGGCAATATTCTCTGGATCAACTTTACCTATAAATGATAGTATCCAGTATCCAGTTATATTATGTTCATTTAGGAAAGAATCCAGGCCTTTTTTAAATACTTGCCGACCAGCCACTGTCTTTATACAGGATGGCTCCCCTGTGCGAATCACCTTATAGGAGCCGATGCATGTGGCCGGCAGCCGCGATGTCCGCCAACCACCTGCAATTGCACCTCAGAGAGGCAGAATGGGGATCTGTCAATGTAAACAGACAGATGCCTCTTCTAGACAGGAGAATAGAGAGAGATCTGTTGTTCCTAGTGATCAGGAACAGTAATCTCTCTCTACTCCCAGTCAGTACACTGCCCCCACAGTAAGGCTGCTTTCACTTTGCAGCGGGAGGCGCGGTGGCGGTAAAGCGTCGTAAAAATAGCGGCGATATACCGTCGTATTTACCACGGTATTCGGCCGCTAGCGAGGCGGTTTTAACCCCCGCAAGCGGCTGTAAAAGGGTTAATACCGCCCGCAATGCGCATTGCGGGCGGTATTACCGCGGTTTCCCATTGATTTCAATGGGAAGGAGCGGTATAGGAGCGGTAAACACCCCACTTCCTATACCGCTCCAAAGATGCGGCTAGCAGGACTTTTGGAGCGGTCCTGCTAGCGCACCGCTTCAGTGTGAAAGCCTTTGGGCTTTTACATTGAAGACTACAGGGCACGATTTTTTCAGGCGGTATAGCAGCGCTATTTTTAGCGCTGTACCGCCTGAAAAATGCCCCAGTGTGAAAGGGACCTTAGAAACACTTGATCACCCCCTAGTTTTTAACTGTTTCCCTGGCAGTGACATTTCAACAGTAATCAGTGACTATTTTTAGCTCTGATTTTTATTATAATATTTTTTTACTAGTAATGGTGGTGATCAACGATTTCTAGCGGGGCTGCGACATTGTGGCGTACAGATCGGACACCTTTGACACTTATTTGGGACCATTGAAATTGTTTGTAATGGGAGACCATTGACATGGTTGTCATTGGTCCCAAAAAAGTGTCAAAAGTGTCCGATCTGTCCGCCGCAATGTCGCAGACCCTCTAAAAATCGCTGATCACCAGCATTACTGGTAAAAAAAAAAAAAAAAAGATAATAAAAATGGCATAAATATATCCCCTATTTTGTAGAGACTATAACTTATAAATATTTTTTTTTTTTTCAAAATTGTCACTCTTTTTTTGTTTATAGTGCAAACAATGATGAGGTGATCAAATACCACCAAAAGAAAGCTCTATTTTTGGGTACAGCGTTGCATGGCCACACAATTATCAGTTAAAACAATGCAGTGCCATATCGCAAAAAATAGCCTGGTCATTAAGGGGGATAAATCTTCCGGTCCTTAACTGGTTAAAGCAATCTACTGAGCTCTGTAGTACCAACACAGATGACACTGGGAGCTAGAGCATGAGATTTCCCAGTGTGCAGAATCTAAGAGCCTGCAGGTGTTCACCAGAGGCCCCTAGTGGTTGGGAATGATTTGGCTGTAGTCTGGCTCTAGGTCGCGACCCCTATGGCCTTCCATCTCATGCTCACAGGAGACTACAGGGAGGTAGAGAGGAAGCAGCAGACAACAAAGGATAGTCAGGAGAGCCAAAGGTCAGGGTAACAAGCAGGTAAGAATAGTCAAGAACAAGCCAAGATCGGAAACTTGAATCAGACAAAGCACACAGAGCAAGTAGCACATGGAAGCCAAAAACACAATATTGATCAGCAAGACTGGATTGCAGTGCACAGGTTACTATAGAGTTCCCTCGAGGTCGGGGTGAAGCCATGCTTTGAGGAGAGACTAGCAGCCAGGTGAGAGTGGCTGGCCTCTAAAACTGAACACATGGAGAGGTAAGCTGACAGACAAACATTACTGCATATCAATGACGTACACAGAGGGGATCTCCCATTCTGGGTGGACGTCATATGACGTCCTGGGCTTTGCTGGGGGATATCTGAATGATGCCTGCACCTAGAGGCATCATTCAGATATCCATGTCTTCAGCCGGTGATCCTGCGCACCATAAGAATGATCATACCGGTGGTTCCGCCGCTTGATCGTTCTTATAGGTGGCGGGAGGGGACATCCCCCCTCCTGCCGCCATCCGGTGCATCTCTGGGCTCTCCCGTGCCATCGGGGGCCCAGAGAAGGAATCGTCCGGCGCAGGCAGGAAGCATAGAGATGACTGGTGACCAGTTGTTCACCAGTCATCTATATGACCGTCGGAGGACCCGGGCGCAATATGATAATGTCACACCCGGGTACCCGTAAGTAAACAAAGCCGCGATTGCGGCTAGTGAGCAACACTGATCATGAGATTGGTGAAATTTTTTTCACCGATCTCATGCTTTCCAGCCTGGATGAGAGATCTTATTGACCCCGCATCTCTCCCTAAAGAGGACCTGTCACACACATTTCCTATTACCTATTAAATAAAAAATTAAAACGCCCGTCCCCGGTAGCTCGCGCGCAGAAGCGAACGCAGACGTAAGTGCCGCCGACATATGTAAACGCTGTTTAAACCACATATGTGAGGTATCGCCACGTGCGTTAGAGTGCCAGCAACAATTCTAGCACTACTGTAGATCCCCTCTGTAAATCTAAACTGGTAACCTGTAAAAAAATTCAAATTGCATGCCATTGAAGTCAATGCTGAACTAATTATTTTTGTTTCCATTTACTTATATAAGGAAAATCACTTTGATATGCGAGTGCTTTGGATTACGAGCATTCTCCTGGAATGAATTATGCTCTTAACCCAAGGTTCCACTGTACTTCAATTTATGTGTGACCACGTGCCTCACTCCTTTTCCTCCTGTGTGACAATGGTAGTGCTTGGTTATTGGTCCAGCGTTGTTACATGAGGGCATAGAGCCTCAGTCCTGTTTAAACCCCAGGACATATTACTGGTTTCTAACTTACTGGCACCAAAAGTATCAACACCCAGTCCTATCAGTTTTAACCTTAGAGATGCTGCTCCATGAAATAATAACCTTCCATTATAAATGTCATGCAAAACATTTTACTCCTCTTCCATTGTGTATTCAACATCAATAGCTATTACATCTAGCATGTAACCACAGGCGGCCGGATGCAAGTCTGTGATACATGCTGGGAAATTACAGTTCCCAAACATATTTCTTACAAATGCAGTAAACATGCTCTGGGTTGATAAAGAAAACATGTGCATGCTATTATAAGTATATTGTAGAACTAATAAGAAAGCAATTGAATCCACGCCAAGGAAGACTAACATAAAGTGACGTCACCACGCATGCCGAAGTTTGCTCACAGCCAGGCTGTTTGCTGCTATTGTGTTTTAACCTTTATGTCTGTTTTCGAGTAGAGGTGAGGGCACTATATAATGTAACTGTATATGAGTACTGTATGTTTATTTAAATAAATTTGAGATTTTTACCATTGGAGATTTTCCTTTGTCTTCCATATGTAGCTCTACCCCACCAGGAGCCGCTGGTTAGATGTGGGATCGGCATAAGTTAAGTTACCTTTGACGTGTCTAGGGAAATTGATGGTAGCAACTGTGAGAGCAGTAACGGAATGTCCAAGCCAATAGTTGACGTTTTCTAAGTGCTTTATTTTCGGTCCAACATCGACCAACAGTCAACTTGAGGTAGACAGGATAGGTTGGTGAAAAGAATAACTTTGTGGAATCAGGCTATGGATAACGAACAGAAGCAGTCCTGCCTCTAGAGTACATTCTTTTCTCCCGTCGCCACTCCAGCCGGAGTGGGTGCAGTGCACCTGGACAGGCCTCTCCCACAGGCCTGGCAGCCAGAGTGTCACTGAGAATGCTGAGAAGGCACAAGTCTCTGCCACTGACTTGGCTCTAGTAAATTAGTAACGGCCTCTGCCACAGGTCCGATAATTGAGAGCAATACAGTACAGCGTGTCTTTTCAGTCAATTCCTCTTGAAGTAGGGGGACCCAGTAAATCACTGGGGCCCCTCGGCAACTTAGTTGCTCTGAGCCATGAAGGCCCAGAGTTGGGAACTCCACGTAGCACGGCCCCCGGCCAGGTAGGCCATAGTGGTGGGGCCCGTGATGTGCGCACACCCTGAAGGTGGGTGCCGCACCAGGAACCCGCGAAGACCCCGAAATATGGCGTTTGCCACAGATATACCCTCCCCCAGCATGCCCCGCGAGGGAAACACTCCTCCAATTGACTACTGGGGGAAAGTGGCTCTGCCTGAATCCCTTTGGCGCCACCTGCCGCCCAGAGAAGGAACTGCATTCCTGGAGCACAGAACGACCCACAGGATAATTCAGGGCTGACAGCAGCCTAATTTAGCATAAATCAACCTGGGTGAGAGCAAATAAGTCTCTCACCCCATTAAATTTGAACAGCGTCCCTTACTGACAGTAAGGGGGCGCTACACATATTTTTTTTTTCTCTTTATTAATTATTTGAATATACATCTACAACACATACATTCAGAATCAGTGTTTATTGAGCTCTCACAGGAGCTTCTACATATCTCTTTATATCTACATTTACATTTCAATAGGAGTCTCATTCTATCCTTTGCTCTCTTCTCTAAAATCACTTCATATTTTGCTCTCTATACTAAGGTGACCAGATTTTTTAAATGAAATCGGGGGACACATATATATACGACGGCACTCTAAAGGGGAAGTTCTATTCACCTTTGGGCTGCTTTAGCTGATTTCTTGTTAGTAAAAGACGATTTGCGCTTTTCTGTCTGTTACAGCGTGATGAATGTGCTTACTCCATTATGAACGGTAGTTTTAACAGAACGAGCGCTCCCGTCTAATAACTTGCTTCTGAGCATGCGCGGGTTTAAAACGTTGTTTTAGCCCACACACGGTCATTTTTTACATCCCGAAAAACAAAATTTTTTAAAACGACGTGAAAAAATGCAGCATGTTCGAATTTTTTTTTTCTCTTTTTTTCATGCCGAAAAATGATCGTGTGTATGCGGCATCACTCTCCTGGCTATTACTGGGTGGGGAGCGGAGGAAGATCACTTCACCAGGGAAGGCCCGGAGATAAGCAGCCAGGCTGGACTGGACTTGAGCCAAGACAGAAGAACATGCGAGTGGAGCGGAATGGGCATGCACCCAAAACTGAAGAAATATTCCCTCCGCTCCAACCAGAACATTTTCAGTCTGTTACAGTGTAAGGAATGTGCCATCCAATTTCCTTTATTCTGAAATTGGTCATATAATGTCTCCTAATAGCTGGATTCAGGTAGGGTGGCGTATTGTTAGGCGGACATAGCGTATCGAGTATATGCTACGCCGCCGCAAGTTAGAGAGGCAAGTGCTGCATTCACAAAGCACTTGCTCCCTAAGTTACAGCGGCGTAGCGTAAATGGGCCGGCGTAAGCCCGCGTAATTCAAAGTAGGTGGATGGTGTTGTATGTAAATGAATGGTGACCCCACGTTATTGACACGCCGAACGAACTGCGCATGCGCCGGCCGTGGACGTATCCCAGTGCGCATGCTCAAAATTACGTCGCAAATAGTCAATGCTTTCGCCGTGAACGTAACCTACGCCCAGCCCCATTCTGAACCGGCTTACGCAAACGACGTAAACGACGTAAAATTCGACGGCTGTTCCGACGTCTATACTTAACATTGGCTGCGCCATCTTTTTGGTGGTTTATCTTTACGCCTGAAAAACGCCTTACGTAAACGGTGTATCTTACTGCAACGGGTGTGCGTACGTTCGTGAATAGGCGTATCTACCTAATTTACATATTCTAGGCGTAAATCCCCTATCGGCCAGCGTAAATATGCAGCTAAGATACGACGGCGAAGGAGTCTTACGCCGGTCGTATCTTGGCCAAATTTAAGCGTATCTGGTTTCCAGAATACGCTTAAAGATACGACGGCGCGGATTAGGACTTACGACGGCGTATCTACTGATACGCCGTGTTAAGTCTACCTGAATCCAGCTATTAGTGTTTTAAATACCTTTTGCATTCATAGCAGCAGCAGAGTGTTGTACCGTGTTAGCCAGCAACGGAAATAGAGGTTTGAATTTTGGGTGATGCCATTTATTGGCTAACTTAAAAAGGTTGTAGTGCAAACTTTCAAGGCATGCTGTTCTCTTCTCTGATTGTCTCCCGGCAATTGGGGCCTGCGCTATAGCCGTCATTTGGCTATAGCGCGGGTCCCTAGTGGTTAAGAAGCAGCAGCACCCTGAGCTTCCCAGTAAATGACTGTGTAGCGGAGGCATGTCAGGACAAGTCTGATCATTGGAGGAGAGTACACTGAGCTCCCAGCACAGCTAGAGAACTGACCACGTTGTGTTCTTCTGCTTTAAGGACCCCCTCACGTATATATATGTCGGCACGTTAAAAAGATGGATATCTCGGTAACGGCAGCAGCTGCTGCCACAACCAAGATATCCCTCTTTCCTGTGAGCGGTCCTGTTAACGATAACAGTGGTCTCTGCTCCAAAACGTCACTTCCGCCCATGCTTCTTAAAGGCGTATTTTCCTGTTGTCATTTGTTCAAATGGCTATTTATTTTTTATTAATTTTTTATTGCATTTAAGTCTAAATATGAGATGTGAGGTCTTTTTGACCCCAGATCTTATATTTAAGAGGGACTGTCATGCTTTTTTCTATTACAAGTTTACAATTTTGAAGCGTGAGATGTGGGTATCATTTTACTAGATAAATGGTCCAAACTGAGTTCTGGTAAAAGCCTTCTGCCCATTATTACTCTTTGCTTTATGTTTTGTAAAGATGATAATACACATTTGTGAATTGTATTGGATGTGTGATTTACCTTTACGTCAGAGTAGTCCTTGGATTTATTTCATATGAGAAATAAGCTGGATTCAGCTAGCATTGTAAAGAAGTGATATGAGCTCGAGACTTCTCATTAAAATTACCAGACCTGAACCCAAAACCCGCCGTGGAAACGCATCTCAGAATACTTTGTTGCTAATGCCTGCTTCAGCAAGCAATAGATTTTAGCCAACACACCCCATGTCCTTGTTTTAGGGCCCGTTTTCATTCTTACCAAGCATTATGTTACATGTTATGTTAAGGCAGTCCCGGGGGTGAGACCTTGGAGTGATAAAGTTACCATTAGGTATGCATTCATTTACACATCAATATAATAGAATACCTTTTTGGAAAACTCAACTACAGCCCAAACTTTTTTTTTTCTTTATTTCGGTTTTGGTCGGAGTGGTAAAGGATTACATGCTCTGCCAGTTTTATTTATTATTATTATTTTTATTATTATTATTATTATTATTAGTATTATTATCATTTTTTAGTCTTTGACTTTATTTGGAGGATTTTTCCATACTTCCTATCTGAATGCCACATACAGCTACATAAAACGAGATCTAGGTTTCGTTCCTTTAACCACCCGGAAGATTCGGCTGCTCAATGACCAGGCCATTTTTTGCGATTCGGCACTGCGTCGCTTTTAACTGACAATTGCATGGTCGTGCGACGTTGTACCCAAACAAAATTGACGTCCTTCTTTTCATACAAATTTATGAAATATATACACTTCTTTTAGTGGTATTTGATCATGTCTGCTGTTTTTATTTTTTGCGCTTTAAACAAAAAAACACAATATTTTGTACTATTAGCGCTGCTAAAATATCCCCATTTTTTTTTAAAGGGCATTTTTTCATCAGCTTAGGCCGATATGTATTCTTCTATATATTTTTGGTGATAAAAATCTCAATCAGCGTATATTGATTAGACATGTGCATTTCGTTTTGTTACGAATTCGAATTCGGACACATTTTTCATTATTCTGAAATTTGGATGCATCCGAATTTCCGAATTACAAAATTAACAAATTTAAACGAATTTGAAAAAACGCGAACGAAATTCGAATTCGAAAAAATTCTATTTGAAACGAATTCGAAAAAATTCTATTTGAATCGAATTCGAAAACAATTTGAATCGAAAACAAATTCGAATGAAAATTGAAAGCAAGTTTGAATCAAAATCTAAAAAATATAAATCGATTTCTAAAAAAGAATACAATAAAATAGAATATAAAATAATAAAACAATAGAATGAAAATCAAACAATAGTAAAGAACAGAATAGAATTTAATAGAATGTAATCAAATACAATAATACAAATACAAATACATACAATCAAATCCGGTTGAAATAATTTCAAATTCGGCTGAAATCATTTCCAATCCAGTGGAAATAATTTCCAATCCGGTGGAAATAATTTCCAATCCGGTGGAAATAATTTCAAATTCAGTCTAAATAATTTCAAATTCGGTTGAAATAATTTCCAATCCGGTGGAAATAATTTCCAATCCGGTACAAATAATTTCCAATCCGGTACAAATAATTTCAAATTCGGTTGAAATAATTTCCAATTCGGTTGAAATAATTTCCAATCCGGTTGAAATAATTTCAAATCCGGTTAAAATAATTTCCAATCCGGTGGAAATAATTTCCAATCCGGTAGAAATAATTTCAAATTTGGTTGAAATAATTTCCAATTTGGTTGAAATAATTTCCAATTTGGTTGAAATAATTTCCAATTCGGTGGAAATAATTTCCAATCCGGTTAAAATAATTTCCAATCCAGTGGAAATAATTTCCAATTCGGTTGAAATAATTTCAAATTCGGTTGGAATAATTTCCAATCCGGTGGAAATAATTTCAAATCCGGTTGAAATAATTTCCAATCCGGTGGAAATAATTTCCAATCCGGTTGAAATAATTTCAAATCCGGTTGAAATAATTTCAAATCTGGTT